>CM076572.1:106433621-106761121 GCA_034641835.2 Pinus albicaulis
ATAGAGTCATGTTGCTGTCCCAAATCCACATGGTTCATGAATTCTTGAAAATGATGATGTAGTTCTCCTTTCAAGCCTTCCCAATCAAATCTCCTCATGATGATGTTGTATATATTCATGGAACATATGTGGCTGAAACAGAACTCTTCATAAGCTCTTTGTAGTAACTTCTCCTTGAGCTTGGAGGCTCTAGACAAGAGGATCCTACCATGATGAAAGACAACTCCTTCTTGGACTAAATAGCCCTCTTCATACAGTTGGTCATCAAGTATCATACAAGTGTGAATATCCTTGGAATAATCCACCAATAGTTTGGATTTCCAATATGGATTTAAACTTCCCAACAATGGCAGCGCTGATGATGTATCAACAGAAATGTCTATCATGTGGCTGATCTCCTCCTTGACATATCTCATGCAAAAGGTATGTTTTGGAAGGTCATTCATTCCCTTCTTCTCCTTCGACAACGTAGAATCAGAAATGAGAGTGGGTATTGATGATGTTGGGAGAAGATCTCCCTCCTCCTTGAGCCTACCCAAGAATCCCAGCACTGTATCATTGTCTTCCAATGCTCCCATCCCTCCTGGATCTGAATTTGGAGCCTCATGTTGTGAGACATATCCCACATAAACTGAATCAGGTGGCCTCCCAGGTGGTTTTCCACTAGATAAAAGTGTCCCATGTAGCAACCTAATGAGCATGATAGATGGGAATGTAAGGTCCTTGCTTCCACTGCACAAATCCATCTCTATTCTTTTTGTGGAAGTGCTATGTGAGGGGTACGTATGCATGCCTTTTATCATTTGAGTTTCACCATTCTTCTTGTCCACCCATTCCATTTTCAAAGCCTCCCAATCAGTGGTGACTTTCCCCAATGTAATCAACCATTGAACACCCAAAATCACATTGGTGTCATGTATGTAAACCAAAAATAAGTGATCAACCAAAGTATAAGTTCCATGGTGACTAAAAGTGATGGGACATAATGCATGCATTGCATTGTTCTATATCCTAGGACTAGAACAAAGAATCCCTCAAAAGCATCAGTGGGTGTTTCCCTCCTTTGCACTAGTTGGGCATCAATGAAATTGTGGGTAGTCCCACTATCAATTAGAACAAAAACCCTATGATTCAAGATGGAACCTTGAACTCTTAAGGTAAAGTACTTATGTACTCCTCTCAAAGATGCAAGAGCCCCTCCAATAGGCGCAAATTCTCCATTCCCATCTCCTGATGGTGTTGGCTCTCCTCCTGTAGTGTCAACGCTATGACCTCTTCTTGATTCATCTTCTTCTTCCTCCTCATCATCTGAGAAGACCTATATGTAATGTGATTTTCTAGTAGCACATCTATGTCCGGGTGACCATGATTCTTGGCAAGTGAAGCAAAGGTTCCTTATTCTTAGATCTCTTCAGACTTCTTCATCAAGAGGCTTCTTATATGAACTCTCCTTGGAAGGAGCAGTTTTTTCTTCCTTTCCCTTTGAAGGAAAAGAGGGCTTATGCTAAAATATTTCCTTTAATTTTGGCAAGGCATCTTTAAGGTCTCTAACCCTTTAAATAGCATCATGCAGGTTAGTGGGCTTGGTAGATTTAACCAACCCATGAAGAGGTTCATCTAAACTATCAATGAACATGTACACCCTTCTTACTGCAGACAAATCATGAACCATAACATATAATCTTAAAAATTCAAAAATGTAAGACTTTGTATTACCTGACTCTTTCAACTTTGCAAGGCTCATGAATGGTTCCTTTGGATCTCTTCTATCAAATCTTTCAACCAAAATTCTAGTGAAATTTGAATAAATAGTCACATTGGAATGACCCAATGTAGACAAGCCATGGAACCACCAATCATGTGCTTCACCTTCAAATTGTAGCACTGCAATCTTGATAGCCTCCATATCTGGGACCTTGTTCAACTGAAAGTAGATATCAAGTTTTTCCACTCAAGATTTGGAAGAACACTTGGATGACCCATAAAAGTTGGGTAAAAATAATCTGCCCATAGAGTGGTGTCGATCATGATTCTGAGTGAATCCACCACCTCTATGATGATGCCCTGGTCTTCTTTTGTCCTTTATGTGAAAAAACTCCTGAAAACTTAAGTGATCTTTGAATCTCTAATTTTGAGACTCATATTCTTCAAAATAGTCTTCAAGGAATTCATGCTCTTGAAACCCTTCATTTCCCACAGCCAAAAAGGTAGGCATGGTAGAGCATTGGGAAACTTGTGGCTGATGCACTACTTGATCATTCTAGTGGTGAGACATGCTAGAGCCTTCTCCAAGATGAAATCCTTTAGAGGATTCTTTGATTCTGTCCAATATCATCTCTTTGATCTCTCTAGCAAGATATGGCATGGCTATAAGAAGGATCTTAGGAAAATCCTTATCTTCATCTTCACCTCTAGATAAAGGGGCCTTTTAACATTAATTAAAAGAATTATCAAATAAATTCCATTATTAAATTTATGTTAATAAGGGGGGTGAGATATTTTAATTATTTTATTAATTAAATTGTTTATTTTTAATAAATTAAGAGAAAATTATAAATGTGAGGATTTTTTGTAAATATTCTTTAATAATTAAAGGATATGAGTGGAGTGGAATTAGGTAGATAATATAGGGAGTATGAATTCCATATACGGGACTTTGTTGAGTCCAAAACTAGAATAAATTTAAATTATATTTAAGTTGAGATTTGTGTGGAGGAATTTGCGGAGGGAAATAAATTCATTATTTAAGTATATATAGGAGGGTTTTGTAAGGATGAGGGATAGCGGAGAGTGTGAAGTGAGGAGTGCAGAGAATTAGAAAGATGGTTTTAAGGGCTAAGAGCCAAGAGGCCGCCCAATGTAATATTTGGCCTAAGAGTTTTTCTGTCTTAATATCAATATTTTTTTTTTCTGTATGGCTCTCTTTCTCTTTATGCATATTTTGAGTAGCATCTTTTGTTATGTTTAATGAAGAATTGAGAATTTTCATGCTGGGTGAAGAAATTTGTGTTTATATGCTAGGATTCTAGTTTAACCCAGAATTCCTGCATCAACACTTTTGTTCATTATCATTTGTGTAATCAAATTTCTTTTGTATTCTCTTTAGATACCTATTCTCTCTACTAGTAAGAGGATCTTCTTCTTCAGAAGACATATTTTCTTCTTAGAAAGCACAGGCTGTGCCAAGATGATGTTCCGATACCATTGTAATATTCCCAAATAGGGAATGCAACAATACAAGATAGATATGCAGGAAAATAATGCAGATCATAAAAGATACAATAGGAGGCCAATAAGGAGACCTTTCAAATTTATTTATAGCAGCAAAATAAATGTACAGTGAGGCCCATAAGATCCATAACTTGAAATACAAGTCACCAATAGAAGAAAATCCTCAAAAATAGGTGTTGCAACCATGTATTAAGACTGGAAATAGCTTGAAAGCATTATTTTATTAGGCTACAAACATATGTTGATTACACTTCAGATATAGAGCATATGAGTGCATGAAAATTTAGATATATAACAGATCCATACACTGTAGAGGCTCCTTTTTCAATTCCCCTTGGGGTTTTGAGCACTAAACCATGTACAAGCAGTAGATCTAAGATCTAAGTTGCAGATCTACAACAATATTAGTGTTTCAGAAATATTTAGAAATATGTGTAGAAATTTGAATAATAGCTGAATTATTCATCGAGATTATCCTGATTACACACTATTTAAACTTCCTGCATAATACATAACCTCTTCTACAATTGATCATCAATTTGCAGAAATAGAAGCAGTCGCATGCGCACATTAAAACATAATCAAGCATACATATAACACAATATGTAATGGGGAAAGATAATAGCTGAAAACCCCCAACTATCTGTATATTATAATGATAGAGAACATGTAACAATAGATATCACAAAGTTCCTCACAACTCTCAGCACTATCTCACATGCTACACACAAACTAGCTCAGATATAGAACAAGTCACAAGTTCAAATCTCCTCCACAAGTCTCCCTGCCTCTACTGCGCAATCCAAGATGAATAATGATGAGATCCAATTTCAAATCCCACTGGCTTGTACTGCGCAATCCTCATTGGCAATCTCAATCAATGTGTGTGCAAATCTCATGCACAGCTATAGTCACAACTGATAGTAGACTCACCCTTTCACCCACCTCTAACACTGGTCTCCACTGAACTGTCCATGAATTGCAGTTAACTGATGTATTATTTAGTTGATTTATGATTTAATAATTAGTGAATTAATTAATAATTAATTCACACCACTCATCACTAGTGTATTTATCAGTTAGACTAAATGCAACTAGTTCAACTAAGTTAAACCGAACACAACTCCACCAAACTCTGCCACATGAGTTCTAACTGAATTCAACCATGCAATAGCTCAACTAACCCATAGGAAAAGCATATTTCCTTCTGTCAGCTGCATGTACCACATCCAAGCATCAAATTGAAGTGCTCCAAGAGGATAAGATAATGTTTATAGTCCAAATATTATTAAGGGTTAATAATATATGACTGTTCTATTTTTAGACTGGCAGTCTAAAAATAGATTCTGCCCAATGTCTAAAAATAGAGGTCCATATATTTTTACCAACTTGACCAATCATCCATAAATAGCATCCTGAAACTCATAGACCATGATCCATATATCTAAAAATATACATAGTCTAAAAATAGACTTTGCGCCAAAAATAGCCTGCGGGCCCACTTAGTGAAGGCGACTTCTTTTCACTAAGCTCCATCATCTTGTTGCATTTTCAACACTCCCTCTCAACAAGATATGGATTATCTACAACCCCTATTCTACCTCTATGGTATTTGAATTTTCTCCTGGTGAGCGCCTTCGTCAAGATATCAGCATCCTGATCCTCTCCTCCGTGGCAATGTATGAAAGTAACATGATTCTCCGCTGCACACAATCTCTGATATGATGGTACCTGATGTCGATGTGTTTGGATCTATCATGAAATACTGGATTAGCTGAGAGTTTAATGCAACTCTGGTTATCACAATAAATCATAGTAGGCTCCAAGTGTGACCCGAACAACCCGACCAGGATCTTCCTCATCCATATGGCCTCGCATGCAGCCAAGCTTGCTGCCATATACTCAGCCTCTGTTGAAATGAGTGCCACGGATCTCTGCTTCCTGCTGTACCAAGAAACTGTTGTCGAACCGATACTAAAGATCCCTCCAGATGTGCTCTTTCTGTCTGTTGGGCTCCCTACCCAATCTGCATCCATGAAGCCACACAACTTCACCTCATCCTCCTGTTTGTACCACAATCCATATCATGATGTGCCTCTAAGATAATGCAATACATGCTTGCCTGCCTTCCAGAAGAGCTTGGTTGGCTTAACCATAGCTTGTGAAAGCTGGTTAACAGCATAACATATATCGGGTCATGTATTGACCAGATACATAAGTGACCCCACCAACTGTCGATAAACAGTGGCATCCACTACCTCCGCTGAAGTAGCATCCTCCTTTCCTCCAACCTCCAGAAGAGGAGTATCAATGAGTTGAAAAATGACAAGGCATGAACTTCCTCGTGTCCCGGGCATACTTACCCTGAGAAACAAACAGTCCATCACTGCGCTGCCAAATTTCCAATCCCAGAAAATAATGAAGGAAGCCCAAGTCCTTCATCTCAAACTCTCTAGCAAGATCCTCCTTGCATGAAAGTATCAACAGCTCATCACCCGTCAAAATCAAATCATATACATAAAGTACAATGATCAGCAACTCACCCTCCACCACAATCTGGTATAGGTAAGGATCCGCCTCACTCTTGGAGAATCCAAGTCCGGTGAAATAACTGTCAATCTGTGTGTACCAAGCACGAGGTGCTTGTTTCAACCCATACAGTGCTCTCTTGAGTCTGCACACATGCGACTCACTTCTGAAGATCTCGAAACCTTTGGGCTGCTCTATGTACACCTCCTCCTCAATGACTCCGTTGAGGAACGCAGTCTTCACATCCATCTGATGAATGTGTCACCCCATCTGCGTTGAGAGAGCTAGGATCGTCCGTATGGAAGAATACCTTGCGACAGGTGCAAAGGTCTCCTCATAATTGATCCCCTCTATCTGTGAGAAGCCTCGGGCAAAAAATATTTCCTTGTACTTCTCCACACTCCCGTCAGCCGCTTACTTCACTTTGTAGATCTATCTCGAACCCACCACTGATTTCCCCTCTGGTCTTGGGACAATCTCCCATGCACTGTTTCTGACAATCGAATCATACTCTTCCACCATGGCATCTACCCATGCGGGGTCCTCCACAGCTTCCTTGAAAGAGGATGTCTCTGTCACGACACATTTGCTCACAAGAGCCATGTATCCAGTGTACCGGTCTGGTGACTGTCTCTGTCTGCGCTGTGCTGTAGGTGTTCCTACAACCTTCTCTGCATCTTGAGCCAGTCACTCTGCTTCTGTAGTGCGCTTCCGCCATCTAATGGTTGGCACTGCATGAGTGGTCTCTTCCACTCCATGAACTTCCTCTTGTGGCTGATCCACATCCTGAAGCTCATCCTTAGGAACTAATAGCTCCTCATATGCATGCAAGTGTGGCTCCCTCTCAAGTGAACACTTCATGGCTTTCTCCTCTTGAAACTTGATATCCCGTCGCACAACAGTCTTGTGACTATCTGGCAAATACACACGATAGTTGTGGGGTGTATCAGTGTACCCCACAAATATCCCAACCTCTGTGGTTGGCTCTAGCTTCTTCCTGGCATCCTTCGTCACATGCATGTAGACCGGTGAACCAAAAATCCTCAAATGGAAATATCAGGCCTCTTACCAGAAAACGCCTCCTAGGGTGTACTCATGCCAAGTATCTTGTGAGGAAAATGATTCTGCACATATACTGCAGTATTGCATGCCTCCGCCCACAAGTGAATGGGTAGGCCCTGATCATGCAACATCTCCCATGCAGCACCCACGATCGTTCTGTTCTTCCGCTCAGCAAACCCGTTCTACTGTGGGTTATGAGGTGCTATGAGCTCTCTCTGAATTCCTTCTGCGCTGCAAAATTCCTTGAATTCGGCAGAGATGAATTCACCACCATTGTCGCTCCTAAGAGCCTTCACATGCTTCCCCGATTCCTTCTCAACCAGCGCCTTGAACTCATAGAAATTTGAGTATGTCTCGCTCTTCTTCTGCATGAAGAAGATCCAGCACTTCCGAGAAAAATCATCAACAAAGATCACATAGTACCTGTGCTTTGCTATCGAAGCTATTGAGAAAGGTCCACACACGTCTGTGTGAATTCTCTCAAGGATTGTCGTGGCGCGACTATCCTTCTCGTGAAAGGTGGCTTTCACAAATTTTCCCAAGGTACATCCCTTGCACTGATCTGACTGCGCAAGAGTACCCTTAGGAAGCCCAGTAGAAATATGCTGCAGTATCTTCAAAGCTCCATGGTGAAGGTGGCCCAATCTCCGGTGCCACAGCTCGCCATCATCCCGGCTCACCACTCCTTATACTTTGCATGCCATTGCTGTGCAGCCATCTACTTGCAACTGATAAAGGTTATTGACTCGAACCCCTATCTTCTGGGTCTCTCCAGTTGTCTTACTGCGCAGGAAAGCCTTTCCCTCGCTGAAGACAACATCATATCCCTTGTCTTCTAACATCGCCACAGAGATAAGATTCTTCTTCAATCCTGGAACATGCATCACTTTCTTCAATACGAAGGGTTTACCAGACTCCCTCTCAAAATAAATGGTACCGATACTGGTCACACTATATCTACCATCATCGCCCATCTCGATGTGCACTCCAAGATCGTTCTCATCCAGATCTGAAAACAAATATCGATCTCCTGTCATGTGAAAAGATGCACCACTATCCAAGAACCATACTGATCCCATCACACTTGAGACCAAGCATGCGATCAGCAAAAAATCCAGCTCAAACTGTGAGGCTAAGGCCTCTCCCGCTGTAGATCTAGCAGCATGCTTATTTTTCTTCTTCTGCGAACAATTTGTGGCATAATGTTCGTGCTGGTGACAGTGAAAGCACTTCACCTTGGACATGTCCTGCTTCTTGCCTTTCGCACCAGAATGAGAAGCTTTCTTGCTCTTCCCCTTCTTTTCTTTGGCAGCCAAAGCGCAATTTTCTTCATCAGATGCCTTTGATGAAGGTTCATCCCTGGTACTCTGCCTTATCTCCTCTTGCATGAGATCCAACCAAAGTCGCTCCCATCCTGGCAATTTCTCCCGACCATTGACAGAGTCCTGATAGGAATGCCAAATCTTCGGAATACCAAGGAGAGCCAAGTCCACCAAGTCCTCCTCATCTACAATCACCCCCACACTTCCCAGCTCATCCCTGCATTGGGTGAACTTCGTGAGGTACTTGGGTATACTGTCACCTTTCTCCATCTTTATGTTTCTGAGTTTATCCTTGATCGCCAACTTCCTCTGGTCACTCTTGCTTTGGAATAAATCTGTCAATGCTTTCCACATCAAGTATGGAGAAGTTTTTCCATGTAGGTTGGATAGAATGTGATCCTTCACGCCCTCCAACAAAATCCTTCGACATTTTTCTGTCTTCTTTTGCCAAGCCTCAACTTGAGCAGCATCAGTAGGATTTGGGACTTCAGCATATATGAACTCCTTCAGCCCATTTTCATCTAACACCACCTCCATCCTGTCCTACCATGCAACATAATTCGAGCTTCCCTCAAGGGCATACTCCAATCACAATTCGTTGAAAGACATTTTGACTTTCGACACCAAGAAAACACTGCCGCAAATTCGAATTCCACCAGCTCAAAACTCAACCACTTCTGATCTAATGTGACAAAAAAGTATTTCTAGCATAGAGATATACTGTAGGGGAATTTACTAGATATATCACCTTTCAAAGAAAGTATGGATCCAGAGGCTACCTGGCCTGCTCACAAACTCTGTCTACCGAAATAAATTGTAATCACTGGAATAGATCCAATGATCAATTTCTCTCTGATACCATGTATAAATTTGAATAATAGCTTAATTATTCACCAATATTATCCTAATTACACACTATTTAAACTTCATGCATAATACATAACCTCTTCTACAATTGATCATCAATTTGCGGAAATAGAAGCAGTCGCATGCGCACATTAAAACATAATCAAGCACATATATAACACAGTATGTAATGGGGAAAGCTTACAGCTGAAAACCCCCAACTATCTGTATATTATAATGATAGAGAACATGTAACAATACATAGCACAAAGCTCCTCATAGCTCTCAGCACTATCTCGCATGCTACACACAAACTAGCTCAGATATAGAACAAGTCACAAGTTCAAATCTCCTCCACAATTTGCTTGCCTCTACTGCGCAATCCGAGATGAGAAAGAATGAGATCCTAGTTCGAATCCCCTTGGCTTGTACTGCGCAATCCTCATTGGCAATCTCAATCAATTTGTGTGCAGAACTCATGCACAAGTATAGTCACAACTGATAGTCACACTCACCATTTCACCCACCTCTAACACTGGTCTCCACTGAACTGTCCATGCATTGCAGTTAACTGATGTATTCTTTAGTTGATTTATGAGTTAATAATTAGTGAATTAATTAATAATTAATTCACACCACTCATCACTAGTTTATTTATCAGTTAGACTAAATACAACTAGTTCAACTAAGTTAAACCGAACACAACTCCACCAACTGTCTCATCAACTCCACCAAACTCTACCACATGAGTTCTAACTGAAGTCAACCATGCAATAGCTCAACTAACCCATAGGAAAAGTGTATTTCCTTCTTTCAGCTGCATGTGCCACATCCAAGCATCAAACTAAAGTGCTCCAAGAGGATAAGATAATGTTTATAGTCCAAATATTATTAAGGGTTAATAATATTTGACTGTTCTATTTTTAGACTGGCAGTCTAAAAATATATTCTGCCCAATTTCTAAAAATAGAGGTCCATCTATTTTTACCAACTTGACCAATCATCCATAAATAACATCCTGCAACTCATAGACCGTGATCCATATGTCTAAAAATAGACATAGTCTAAAAATAGACTTTGCACCAAAAATAGCCTGCGGGCCCACTTAGTGAAGGCGACTTCTTTTCACTAAGCTCCATCATCTTGTTGCATTTTCAACAATATGCAGATCAGATCTGATTTGAACAATACATAGATCCTTCTTCAATGGATCTTCAAATTGAAGGGCAGATCCCCAACACTTGAAAACCAACTCTCCAAGTGATGTGCCAAAACACCCTGTAACAACACCTATAGTAATAACATAGTTATGGAAGAAATACTACATTGTAGGGTTTATAACATGGTTGGCCACATGCCAAGATCAGAAAATGAAGGTCCAATGATCCAATACTCTCTTGCAAATGGGATAGAATCCTTCCCCACTGAAAACGAGCACTGAAATGGTCTAGATCTGAGTAGATATAGCCTCCAATTGCTGCATCTTTCAAAGACAACCAAACCCTCAATAGGATCTACGTTGTAGTTGGAAGAAGAAGCTTAGCCTCAGGATAGATAGTGGACTTTGCAATACAAGTCTCTCCTAAGAGCTAGTCAATGGGAAGAGGTGGGATTCCTGATCAAGAACACCTAGTGCTAAACAACACTATTTTTAGCTAAACAGCAAGAGAATGATATATGTCTAAATAGAAAATATATTCAGAAATATCATCATCATCAACAACCTTCTCATGCTGCCATTTTCTTCCTTTTATAATTTAAGAGATTGTAAACCCTAAACCACCTTCAATGAAATAAATTATTTCACACAAGCCATATCCATCTAAAACTGCGCGATGCCTCATTGATGGCCACTCCTCCAGGAAAATGATATAGATTTGGTAAAGGTTGAGCCAGTCAAAACATCTAGCCCCTTTCGCACCTAAGGGTGCTTATTTAAACAACCAAGATTTAGCCTTTTTACATTTGGAATTGATTTATTCACTGTTTAGGAGTATTATGGACCTCCTTTACAATTTTATTCTTCAAGAAAAGAAATAAAAGAAAATTGAATATTCCAATTAGCTTAGGAATAATTAGGAATATTATAGTTGAGTTACTAGTCCCTGGACCTAGATTTGATAAATTATATTAATCCATGTGACAATTGTGTGATGAATTACTAGTTAATGGAGCCTTAGACAACTTGTGTAGAGACCTAACTCAATACATTTTAATTTTGGAGCCTACTTCTTTATATATATATATTCACTTCATATTCATAACACCTTTGTTGTTTTGAAAAAACACTTTTTAGTCGCAGTCACACACACCATTTTTTATACTTGGGGAATGTGCATAAAGTGAAAATTTGATTTTTATTCATTGTTGATCAAGCCTGTATAATTTATTTTATGAGTTAGTATGTGTCACACATGTTTTTATGTGTAGTACTAATTTTTCACCCCCTCAACAAATCATCTAGATTTAGAAAAATTTCAGTTACAAAATGATCCCATTTAGGCCAAGAGCGCATGAGCACACTTTGAAGCCTTGATGGGAGGCCCTTCCTTTTTTGGAACTGTTCCTTATGCTATCTTTGAGAATTAGGTGCACTCTAAAAGCATGAAGCCTATTCCATATTTTGAAATGTGCCTTCCAAAATTAATAAGTCTTCCTAGAGCACACTTATTTGACTCGAAGAACTACACCCTACTTGAGCGCACTAGCGCACCATAAATACCCAAAGCTCATTCCTTCAACCTTACCTTTTGTGTCGTGTGGCCTCTTAAAATACTTGAGTGCACTGGAACACCATGAAGGCACAAATCCATAGCCCTTAGCATTCAACGGTGGTTTCTATGCCCTTCTTGATGCCCCTTAGGTGCATGAGCACACCCTGAAGGCACGAAGCCTTAGTTGTCAGCCTTCGAGAGCTCACCCTACACTCTCCCTATTTCCATTGAACACATAGTGCACTTGGGAAGATCAAATATTTCCCCTTCATCCTTTGGACTTGCGACATGCAACCTAACTTGACTCCTTTTTTCCCTTGGGAGTAGGAGTGCATGTCTAAGCCTTAGTTATCCTCCTCCCAAGTTCTTCACCATTTCTGAGCTCACCGTTGCGCCCTAAAGATTCTGTGAACACTTTAAGCACACCAAAAAGGCATGACGTTAGAAAATTATATATTATGGAGCAATGCAACACATAAAATATGTAGAAAATAAAAGCACACAAAACACATAAAACTAGAGAGACACAGATATATGTGGTTCACCCAGTTTGGGCTATGTCCACCCCAAACAACCAGTCCTTCCTTTCTATTATCCAGCAAAAATGAAGAGACAAAACCTATAGCAGATCCACTATAATATCCTATGTTCTCTCTCACAGTCTCCCTCTCTGTTTCTCGCTCCAAGAATACACATATAATACACAGCCACAATACAATACCCTCATAAAAGTGAGAGGTTTCCTTATAGGGCAAAAAACCCTAATCTAAACATAACTTCTACCGTCAGATCATTTTCCTAATGAACGGCCCAGATTGACTAGAAATTACTATACTTTTACAAGGCAATTTTACATCTGTTCTTAGCTTCGGGGGTGCCGCCCCCCCTAGACCCCCCACGACAGCGATTAATTTCGAGCGGCGTTGCCGCCCCTTTTAAGGTCCAGGGGTCCAATGTTGTGATACAAATTAAACAAGATAATCAGGCTCCACACCCAACACATGAATGTAAGGATATTATGACACATATGGAATAATTAAGTATAACTTGGTCTAATTTAGAGTTAGGTAAAGTGTGTTTCTTTACTATGTACATTTGTAACTGATGATTTGATGATCATGACATGTATTGATCTGTTGGTTCACTCTCTCCTCGATATTACTGACACATGATCCGTGGCTTAATGTCTGATTAGTCCATGATCTCTATTTAAAGAGCGTGGAGGGTCATTTGTCTTGTAACCGTTTATGAGAGAAACATATGTCAATTTTCTTTTTTTATATTAATAAATTTCCTGAAGTGGCCACGTTGGCTTAGGTCGTGGACTATTTCCCTCTTTGAGGGTTTTAACCACATGATATACTGGTGTATTGATTTGTGATTTTTTTGCGAGCGGTGACCTTTGGTGTTTGATCTAAGGAACTTAACCTGTAAATTCCTGCAATGAATAGGAAAATTTTCATAAAACATGGTATATTAAGATATTTTCAGACTGATAGTTGATTTTAATGAGTGATTGAAGAAATAGGTATTCTAGGGACCTCATGGAAAGCACACATGAGGAAGATAGGGCAAGGAGGATGAACAAAGGAAGCATGAAATGAACCAAAAACACACTTAAATATTAATGATTGAAGCACCCCAGAGACACCAAGATTTAAGAAATTTTGGGGGGTTTAAGTGCCATGATTAGAAGATGAACAAGGGACAAATAAGTGGTAGCTATGTCACCACTAAAGCCAGTCCATTTCATCAATCACTATCAGTATCAGCTCCCCAAGTTAGTGACCTATATACTTAAATCATATGATGATGTGGAAGTCAAGATATATTATTGTAATCATTGTAAAATAAACAAACTAGAAGTCCAAGAGTCATGTAATTCCAAAGGAGATGTAATACCAAAATTCATATGTAATTCCAATTTTTTTTGGAATTTTGATGGTTGTAGAATTCCAAAGGTCACTAGAAGATAGAAAGTGAAGAATCGCGAGGATATGAAACATTACTCCTAAAGTTATAAATAGGTCCTCATTTCTCATGTAATGGAATTTTAACCTCAATGGATTCCCCCATAATTCATAAGAGAGATAAGTCAGTACTTTTGGAGAGAAAGTAGAGGCTGAAATGCTCCACTATTGGAGCAATTGATGTTCATTGTATTAATGCATCTTGTATATTTTTCTTAATATTTGAATCTTGATGGCCACCACATTTTCATGCATGGATTATGAATGTTTTTAAGACTATTCTGTGAATGTTTATGACTCATTTTTTCTTTCACTAGTTGTTGAAGTTTAGAAATATCTCTCTTTTACCATCCTTTTTTTCCATTTCATTTTACCTTTTTTCTACCAATCTAAAAAAACTTTAGCATATTAATATCAAGGTCAATATATATAAGGAATCATTCATATTTTAATTATCTGATTTTAGTGAAATTATTACAAAATTATCCTGCAAATACCGATTTTTTTTCATTCTGCAATTGATAACCATTTCTGCAGCGGAATGCCTTGTTAAATAGGTCGTGGCGCTACAAAAGAATAAAGAATAATGTCAAAATATTAAATTTGGCTTCCATATGGTTATCCACCTACTGGGATTTCATTGCAAGTGAAGCAAAATGAGAAATATTAGAGTAAAAGGTTGAGTCAAACTAGGAAACTGCATGTTGCAGTTGCACACATGAAACAGAGAATGAAGCGAGTGAGGAACTCAACTTATAAAGCAAGAAATATCTTATGAATTTATTTTTCAATAGAAAGTCATAACAAGATAGGACTATTAGTTATCAATTTCATAGGTGTCAATTTTATTTACAGTTTATCGACTTAAACCTCTTATGAAGTCATTTTTATTATTTATAAAAATAACATTGAGCGAGACAAAGAACATAGTTGTCGCTATTATTATTAAGTTTACAATATTTCTGTGGACTAGTTGATACGTTTTTATCTTAATAAGGGTTCCTTTTACCTTCTTAATCCATGCGTAAAGGGGTTTTTTATTGATTAATCAACCCTACACTTTGGGAGGGTCCCTTGCGAGTTGTGAGGTTTTGTTTTAAGTTTTCACCATTAGCATTATCACTCTTACTTGCAGCTTTTTCTTTATCGTTACGATCATTCGATTCTATTTCAAAGTACTCATAAACCAGAAAATATAAAAAAGTGTTACTCATACAAATGCATATTTTTTTATTTTAATTAGTGCTTATCATTCGATTTTTTCCTTAGTTACTTGTTTAATAATTGAATTTCCATTTATTTTGAGTTATGATATGCTAAAATTGAAGTTACATTTTAAATTTTTAATTGTGCACATTAGTAATCACTCTCAAATTGGATTTTCATAAGATTTCATTATCACTTCCTTTTAAAGAAATTCTACTTTGAATAGATTAATATTTATTTATCAATTTCTTACATCATTTAGATTAATTTTTTTCCAATTACAATTTAGTTTAAAGATTTATTGTAAGTAATTAGTGCATAATAGGTTTAATTTCATAGAATTAAAATCAAGGTATTCTCGTTTCATGATTTGATTTTCAAGCATTTATTTTGGATATTCTAAGTGTGTATTTCTCTAATATAGATAGACATTACCTTACAAGCTTGATTTACTTAGCTAAGACTCTATATTGAAATCACCTGTTCATTTTTAGTTTCAAAAGTTTTGTTGAAGCATTCATTGATTGTTATAATTAGTTTCATTTTTTTAGACCATTTAATTTACAAAAAAAATCCTAGCATATATAGTGCACACACATTTCATAGAAGCAATAAATACAATTAATTTACCAAACACCAATACTAAGGGAGTTGAACTATTTAGGTTATGTTAGTGCTTATCTTATTGAAAATGTCCTGTAATTTTTATAATGATCATCACATTTTTAGAATTTTTATGATGTTATAGGAAACATTCATGTTAACGTGTGTCTTTATTATGGTGGTACTATTACCTCTTTCTTAGAGGGTCACTTTCTCTCCCATCTGGAGTGGAAGAACCTTGATTCACCTGCAACCAAACATTCACCAAGAAAACTTCGTTACTTTACGAAGGCACATATGTGATTCTCTTTCTTGCTGACAGCTAAAGCCAAGACATATATTTAAGTAAACGTAAGATGAGCCATATCCTGAATGGGGATCCTACACTAAATGGTGTGAGGCCTAATTAGGGCTGCATATCAAGGATACCCCATTAACTGTTGGAAAGTCCAACACTATCAACATTTCTGGAACTGGTAGCAAGAGTTTTATGGATGATAACTCCACCCACCCACACCATACTTCTTCCAGATAAGGAAAAAAATTCCCAACTCCTCTTCGACTCATATTCCTAAAGTAGGCATATCATCTCAACCCGAACCATAAAAAACTTGTGAAGTTTCCAACGAGCACATTTGAGAAATTTAGCCTATAAATGGAAATAATTCCCGGGGCACATAATATTCCTTATTTTCCAAAGAAGAAAGAAATAAATCTTAACGAAATAATTTTTTCTACAATGGAAGATTTCGTTTTCACTACCCTTAAAGAGTTAGCAGAGTCTATAGAAAACAAAGAAAAACTAGAGAAACCCCCACTATACAATGAGGGGGATGAGGATGCCATTTTTCTCTAATATAACACTCTCCATGGATTTGGTGGTCATAGAGAATATTCCTTAGATTAGAAACAAGAGGAGAAGTATCATGAAATAAGCATGGCATATCATGATCTGGATTAGATTTCTCAGGGCTCACTCTCTCTTTCGGATATTTTACATAAGATGCCAAGATACCTGGAAAATTTTCTTACGAAATATGACCTTGACAAGGTGAAGAATGTGGGGGATAA
Organism: Pinus albicaulis; assembly: GCA_034641835.2. NCBI lineage: Eukaryota > Viridiplantae > Streptophyta > Pinopsida > Pinales > Pinaceae > Pinus > Pinus albicaulis. The sequence goes on from CM076572.1 coordinate 106,450,176, forward strand.
TTTGGATAACTTATATCTACACATGTAGATGATCAAGGTATATATGATGATGTTTCATGTAGACTATTTCCTTGAACCTTAGACAATAGAGTAGTTTTTTGGTACCATAGTCTTCCTATAAATTTAATTCAAAATCGAAAGGAGTTTAAAAATGTGTTCCTTGCAAAGTGTGATGATGGAAACACCCCAGTGATGTTATTAAATATGTTAGGGAATGTAAACATGGATAAGAAATAAAAGGTTAAATATTTTAATTGGAGGTTCAATCCCATATTGAACAATTTTCCCATAGATATGAAACCTCATGACTGCATAATAATTTATTATTACACTTATGCCTTTCCAACAAGCAATGTGTAGGTTGTGAAGAGAAATACGAAAGAATATTTTGCATAAAATTTGAAGAATTTGTTGTTGTTGAGAAGTACATGCATGAATTTGGAGTCATTTTGGACAATGAACCATATAAATACTCCAAGGATATAGGAAAAACATCTTAGGCCTCTTTGAACAAGGCCAAGGATAAAGAAGCTACTGATATGGAAATCTTGACCTGGACTATCAAGATTGATCTATCCAATTATTTGGTATAATTAAAAAAAAGGAAAAGCGAGACTACTATTAGCGACAAGCTTCCAAAATTCAATTTCCTAAGAAGGACCAACAACAATAGCAGCAACAACAACAACTATGGTAATCAGTTGGCTAAGTCTGCACAGACCTTGAATGTCGTGTTGAATTTCAAATGTATGGGCATGGACCAATACCATTCTTTTCATCAGGAATACCATTTAGAACATACATGCTCGTAATGGGATTATGACATGAAAAATATGTTTGTGCACATTATTCACTCAATCCTTTTAGAGGAGCAGACAAAGCATAAGGAAGAAGCTGAGGTAGCTGAAGAAAATGCAGGTTTAAGACACGCAGTAAATAATTTCAGTTTTGTGTTCACTGGTGATAATAAAAAATACAAATAACCACCATTGAATGAGTCCCTGGCTTAGAAACAAATCAGTTAACAAAAACTGAGAATTTAGGGGCCTGTTCATGACCAAGAGTTGACAAGGAAAAAAATTAAAGGATAATATATTAAGAAAAATCACATCACATGTCGACCTAGCTCATAACAAGTCTAGAGAAATTGTTACAACAAATAAGACTTTTTTCAAAGTTAAAATAAAGTCTACCATTCCGAAAGTAACAAACAAGGTGGTAAGCCCCAGTATTGCACCAAGAGTGTTGCAACTACCAAGGGATCCTAAACTCTATTTATCAACATGATGTTTGTACAAAATTTGAGGTGACACTGCTAGATGCATAGTAGATGGGATTCTACTCATGCCACCCTACTCATGCCACCCTAAACTAGGACATAAAATAAATATGTTCTCCAATACCTTTCTTCGTATTGAATTAGAATGAAAAATAACTAATGAAGATGCAATTTCTAAGCTACCTATAACTAAGAAAATTAAAATTCCATTAACTTCAACATGCAAATGTTATTGAAACAATTCATGAAAATCCAAGAGCTAAACTACTTGCAAAAGAGAAACTATATTATCCATCCATCTGGTTATCATATCTACTTGCAGAAAAGACTCGAATACTCTTGCATATCCTATCAAAATTTAATTTAGAACTTCATGTATCATCTAACTATCTCACACTTGAATATAAATCAATGTCCTACTTGTAGAAAATATGTGATGAAAGAACTAACAATCTTATGTTTTTCCAGTGAAGGAAAATTAGGGTTTGCAGTGGCCTAGGTGCTTCCCTTGATCACGAAATCATAGTGGGGGGGTCAAAAACCCTCTAATTAAGTGCAATTTGTAGTAAAAATCAAAACTGAAGGAAGAAACATGTCCTACAAGTGTGCTACAAGAGGCTGCTATTGGAGGTCTATATTGCTACAAGAGGGCATATAATTCTACAAGAGGGCTATTGAGAAGGTTTAAGAGATGAAAATGATGGTTTAAGGGTGTGGGAAGGTGGATGTAAGTCTAGGAAAATGAGTGAAGGGTGGCCAAGCTCAGAGCCTCTTCAAGGCATGTCTTACAGAAGGAGGGATGCTCTTGGTGGTCCTAGGAAAATTATCTCATTAAACATAAATTTTAGGAAACAAATTGCAGTTCATCAGAGTAAGTGAGGGCCAATATGGAGGTGGTGAATGTGCCCTTGTCTATAGATCCAAAATTCCCTCCAATAATCACATGCATGCATTAATTTATCATTGACAAAATGAAACAAATAGTAGTGGAAAATATGAGTTGAATGTGAATGATATATAATCTATTCCAAAACTATGATTTAGTCAACAAACCAACTTATAGGATATAACAAGGACATGAAAAATAAGATAAATAAAACTAATATTCTTCCAATAAATAATAAACACAATGATTTTTGGTTGTGGTTGTAAATCCTTTGGTTCATGCTCCCATGAGAGAGATGAGCCAGCCTATTAGGGGAATTTTGAGGTCTAAAATGGGCCTCCTAAGGAAATAATAAAATAATAACTAAACCAATAAAATAATATTTATGAATTTTCAATTCACATTTTGCACCAAAATCCATGTAGCTATGGTTAAATTCAATTCAAAAGTTATACCAAAAAAAAAAAAAATTGTATTGATGTGACTATAAATAAGAATGAGACTTTCAACAAAAATTCATTATCATTGCACAACTAATGCATTTTTAATTTGTACTTAAATAAATTAAAATAAAATATAAATCTAAATTCATAAATTCTTAATTATAAATATACTATTAATTAAAAGTTATATTATTTAAATGATATAATAACATGTAATTAATATACTATATAAAAATAATATAATAAAATATATTGTTTTATGTATGAATTTCATAATACATATTGAATTGATTTGATTTATAAATAAATATTTGAAAATATACAAATATAATATTTATTTAAAAGTGTGTAAATACATGAAGATTATGTAGGGATATGCATTGTTTATTTCAAAAAATATGAAATGAAAATAATAATATTTAATTCAAAAAGTGTGAAATGACATTTATTATGAGTACTTTACTTTACGACTTTAAAAGTACTTAGAGCACTACCATGGTTAACCATGAGTTTTTATCCACCATTGAGAATGTGAGAAATAAGTACCTTTAACTCAAGGAGTGCCACCTCAACCATTAGGGATGATGTGATCCCCTAAAATGTGATTGGTTCTCATAAAGTGAAATTTTATTGTACATTTTCCTTAGGAGGCCCATTTTAGACCTCAAAATTTCTCTAATCTAAGGCTGCAATCACAAATTTTTATGGATTATTCTGTACTAAAATGCAACAAACTGAGCAATAATCTGAAACTAAAAGAGATACAAGTACATAAGAGGAATCTAAGCCATTGTGTTGGTCCCAAAGCCAAGAGCCTTAGCCCTCTAGAACTAACTCAGTGATGAATCAATAAGCAACTTCTCATTATCATTGAATCAAGGTCTAATACATCAAATAACAATAACAAATAACAACGCCAAGTGTCTAAGCTCAATAGTTACCTAGATGAAAAAAAAACTAGAATCCTAATGAGCTCTTCTACATGATTATTTATACAAGAGGGTAGTTACTAGAATCTCCTTATAAAATAGGAATATTCATCTCCTACAACTCGATAATGGTGGAAATTTCTCCTCATTAATTTCACTTTCTTGGATGCCAATGACCTCTAGCTAATGAGAGAGAGTGTGTTGTGATATTGAGATGAGTGAGGGAGTTAAGAAGGTGGAGAACCTCCTAGATTATCCCCTTGATGTTTAATCTGAGCCCCTACATATAAGTTATCTCACAAATTGCTCCATTTCCTGCAATTAAACCATATTAGGCTACATGATATGACAAATATATTTTATCCTCCTCACAAAGCATAATATAACAAAAAATGTAAATAAATGTGAGAAATAGATAGTTATAAATTTGGAGGATGGAATTGTGACCCTTTATAATGTACTGATTGATGAGTCTCATCATCAACTATATAATTATTATCATCCTTTGGCAACCTGAGTCATCCATGTTCGTCTCTCTCCTTTGGCTACATGGTAGCCCTCACCAACATCCCCAGGCATTAGATAGATTTCCTCTCATTGGTAGAATCATGAATTGTTCTCTACTCGTCCCACTCTCTTCTCTTTTTGATTTCTCTCACCTTCATGTAGTCCTAGCAGAAAAGGTGAATTGAGTTTCAACCCTTTTCCATTAGATCCCCATTCTCTTCATATCTATTTTATAGAATGGTGTTTTCTAGAAGGATTTTTTCTGGGGCCTTTCACAGTTGCAGTATTCTCTAATTTGGTGTATCTAGGAGCACATGCCATCTCTCCGGGAAGCTTGCATAATATATTCTCCTAGTGACCTAAAGGTTCCTTCTTCAAAATGTGAAATGGATTATTCTTGGGTTTCAATATACATAGGTGCAAAAAAATCATCATTGGATATGAGGTTATGATTGATAATGATGGCCTGGGCTAATTACCCTCCGCCATGATGTATCGCAGCTTCCTTTTCTCTTTTTCCATTATTTTCTTTACTCTCCTAATATTGTTTCTCCATGTGGTAGCCAAGATTCCAAAGCCATAAATTTACATATCCCCTCAGCTTGGAATTGGTATCCCCAGTGGTTCACATTCATCAATATGATATTATGTACATAAAACTCAACCATATTTTCTTATCCAATATACCAGATTTTCACAAAAATTCAATAAACTTCCTATGGTCCCGAAATGAAGGAACCATATTGAACCAATGTTAGGATTTTGAATTCTAACAATTTCTCTTAGAGAAAGAGTGCATATAAATTTAAGGTTGCCTACATTGCATGGAATCCATGTACAGACTTACCATGGTGGAATTTCTTCTTGTTTCCTTCTTGTATTTTCTCCCCAACCTCAACATTTTCTTCTCCAACTATTATTTCATGATGGAATCCCCGAAACTTAAACATACCAAATCCTTTCCACCTTGCTTAATTCTTCTTCATTAATCCCACATCTCCCACATTCTTCGATTGGAAGAATGCATCCATCTCGTGGGTTCACCCTATTTCTATTTATAGCCTCATACAAAAGTGGAATTGCTAATTTCTGTGAATTAGTCTTCCCTCCTTCAATGAATTTGTAATAGACCCTAGGATAGCGATCAGGCTCTTCGGAGCCCAGGATGTCCTTCTTAAATGTGCTTAGGAGATTGCCAGCTCCTCGTAGCTACTGGTGGCACATTCTTCCATTCTAACAGCACATTTTTGACCCTCTGGAAGCACATTTTACCCTCCTATGGCATGCTTTGTCACTCTTGCATCATATTCCATCCCTCCTTAAAATTCCCCTATTCTTCTTGTTGGAGGATTATTGGTTTCTTTGGTTTTGAAGGAGGTTGACTTGTAGCAGGCTCTCACATATGCTATAGAGTCTTTGTTTTTGGGCTTTGGAAAGGTGACCTCTTCTAATTTTTCTCCTTGATTTTTTCCTACCTCCTCTTTCTTTCTAGACTCTCAATTGTGATGGGGACCTTTGTTGGATTTTATGGCCTCCATTACTGATCCTGCTTTTTAACGTGTCTTAAAATACAGAGGGCTTCTCTTTGTATCTTCATTTTGGGTCTAATTGGGAATGCCCAAGGTAGCTAAAAAGGTAACCACTCTCATTTTCATGGTTTCCTAGAGACAAGATTGTTTGTTGTGGGGATACCTTTATCTCTTTTGCTTATAGTCCTCTTAGGACATGATACCATTTTCTTATTTCTCTCCCTATTATTTTTCACCTTCTTTCCTTCCTTTTCCTATGTTTCTTCTTCCCTCCTTTGCTTTCATCTTCTTTTTCTTCTACCGTATTTTCTCGCTTCTCCTTTTTTTCTCGTGTCTTCCCATCTTATTTTTTTCTCCTCGTTACCACCAATGATAGAGGTGTTTCTTTAAGAGAGATTTTTTGGGTCCTCAAGAAATATTCTCTATCCAAGCTAATGGGAATTACATAGTATATGAATTCTCAAACTGAGTATACACCACCATCATCACTTTTGATGAGGCCAAGTTATGGGCTAGGTGTTGGTGTTTTCCAACTTTACTTTTTAACTCATTTCCCTAATGGATTGCTCGAGGATGTATGGTACACTAAATATTTGAGAAACATGCATCATTTCTTGAATATGAGTTCAAGAATAATTCTAAGTGGTATGAATATACCACACTCATTCTTCCTCACATGAGATGTATTTCTAAATATGGGTAAGGCACCTCATCCCAAGGATAAGGTAGGATTCTCTCCTAACACTTATTATTTTCCCCTCAACATGATTTTATTTGGAAATGAAGAAATTCATTTTATCAAAGGATGAACAGTATTTTACTTACTCCACTTCATCCTAGGGGACAGGGGTTGTTACCAGGTTAATTATTTCACAACAGGATATAACCAACCCTCACAATAGGTGGTGGGACTATCATCCTGTTTTAGAATTCAACCATGTAAATTAATGTAAATGTCACTACTGTTCTTTCGCAACTCGAAGAATCCTAGCCACCAGAGTCTTCTTTCAAAAATTTCTACCATAGGAGTGTGTAGGCATCTTCTTCTTGATCCAGGGCTCTCTTCTATTAACCACTCACATCTCCATCCTTTCTTTATGTCACATTAAGTGTGAGATATTTCACTTTATGGCTTCAAAGAAAGTCAATTTAGTGTATATGAGTCATCAATTCCTTATCAACTAACTTCTATCTTTAAACCACTCTAATTTAAAATAGAACTTTTTAACTGCACAATTACACCGCCACCGTTCATAATTTTAATAGTTTTCATATTTTTAAATTTTATGGATGGAATAATAGTGATGGTAAACTTACTTTCACAATATCCATATAATATAGTATTTGGAACCAATTTTAACCTTTATAGTCTTTTTGGACCTCTCAATATTTTTACAGCAAATTTCTGCATTTTGTAGAAATTATGAAGGCCTATGTGTACCACTTTCCGTGAAAGTAAAATTGCAAAAGAAGGTCGAAGCTCCCTGGCACAATAAATAGTTTCTCTAAATATTTTTGAAATGAGCGAATATGTAAAAATGAAACCAAGCCGAAGCACAATATGCTATTTTTTTGGAGTTGAAGCCAGAGTGTTAGTGCCTGAATTTAGCATCAGAGCTTCTTTGGACCCGCTGTCCTCATTTTGTTAACAATTCTACCTTTCTTAATAATTTCACCCACTATTTTTTAACTCAACTCAAATACAGACACTCAAGGTTCCACGTGTTTTATCACTTTATTTCACTATGTGTGCTGTTAACCACACTTTGTACACACAAAGATTTTCTCAAATTAATATTGTTATATACACATATGAGTAGGTAAGAACTATAATACCCTAGTCATTTTAATGGTTGGGCATTTATAGATTTATATGTTGGAGGTGAACTACAGGATTGACATTAATGGAGTTGACCTAATGCTTATTTCTTTGGCAAATATTTATTCTCATATTCCCTGCATCGGGTACTTGACTCGTTGTTTTCTATTTGTGCACCACTTCACTGATGTCCATGATTTTGGATGCTATTGAAAATTATTCTTGGGATGCTATGACTTATTTAGAGGTTATTCCATGTCTCCATCATCTCCTCTAATGAGAGAAAACACACAACAATGTTCTCTTTAATGTTTTCTGCCAGTCAGGAGGTTTCCTTCCGTAGTCCTTACTGGGGTCATCAACTTCTGTTAGTTGTCAGTAGAGAAATTATAACAAGTCATTATGGCAATAGTAGGATGAGGGAGAAGTGGCATACGCAAATGAAGATGATGGCTTTATGTTTTTATAAATTTTAAAGGTAGGAAAGGTGGAGAATTTGAGTGAATATTCTTTTAAGTGAGATGGATGAGTTATGATGGATGCTCAAAGAATGATGGAACCTTATTCATCATTTTCAAGTTCATAAGGTTCCTCTTGACCATTGCCAATATCAAATCTCCTCCCTGAGATTTTCGCAACCCTCTTGTAGAAATTTAAGTACTTTGCAACATCACAAATAGTGGGTGAAACTTGAAGTTTAAGATATGATGGGTGAGAGAAACACCTATGAGTGTAGAGACGGAGTGATACATGGGCGAAGGAGAAATGGAGGAAAATTTGAAAAATCGGAAGTACATAGCCATGAAATCCACCACCATGGGTATAATCCCACAAAACACGACAAAGGCCGCAAGTCACAAGATCATCTTTGTTTCTCTTTTCTTTTTGTTTTTAGAAAAGTGTTGCCTATGAGGAGGTTTTCATCCTATAACCATACCCCAGGTGCCTTATAGGAGGTTTTCTCACCTAGAGATATTTATTATTTCTTCTTTTTCTCCTCTTATGATTTCCTCACAGAGGATTTCAATCCCAGAGTTGTCCTTATATTCTTCATAGATGTTTACTGAGGCATTTTTATTTTTACTCTTTCCCAGAGGGCCATGAAGCATAGTCATGAAACCTAATCACATCGACTTCTCTACTAATTGTACGATGAATTTCGCCTTAAGAAATATGTCTTTGTATAATGTCAACCTATAAACTACCGACAATCAAGGGGATCGTCTCATCAATTGTTCAGTATGAAATTTGATTGTCATGACATTTTTCATCATGGCCTTAACCATATTTTTCATTAATTTCTCAAAATATTTGAATCTAGAATCACATAACAAGGCCTAATCCCTCTTCCTTGAAAAATCATCTCCTTTGATATGATTATCTTTAAGTAGATCTTAGTTTGAAATTGGTATAAATTCAAAGGCATGAGGGCCTACATTCTCAACTCATCCAAGCCACCCGCCTGGAGTATCCTTTCATATTGTGCTTTATGGACATCTAAGTATTATTTGCTTCCATTCTCAAAGTGTTATATTCAAACTCAATATAAAGAAAATATTTAATTCTGTTAAACCGTAGATCAAATGGAGGAACTCCAATAAGCCTTTTCCAAGTGGTGTTATAGGCCCATGCATCACTAATATGTATTCCCGCCTCTCCTTCTACTAATCACAAATCCTGGTGAGGATGATATTTAGTGCCTATTTTTAACCTCTACTTTCCCATTTTTCTCGAGGGTGATAAGAAGTATACAAGTTCTATGTTTGATATTATGTTTCTCAAGAGACTTCTAATTAAATGTGATGTGAATTGAGCTCCCCACTGTGTTGACTATCTACCTTGGATACCAAAATTTGTATAAATATTTTCTTTAAGAAATCAACCACTTTCTCCCCCATTTTTTTCTTTTTTAACATCCGTCTTGGCCCACTTGAAAAATACTGGACACCAATATTTTATTTCCTTTTCCCCGATGGTGGATAAATTAGCCGAATGAAAGCCATGCCCCACTTGTCAAATGGATCTAAGGCTAGTTGACGTTGTAAAGGCATCTCATACATGCTTTTTGGTTTTCCCATCCCTGTATTGATCACATAACTAAGATACCTTTTCTCGTATCTTGATGGATATTAGGCCAATATTAGCTCGCTTGTAATGGTTTGAAAGATGTCCTCTTAAGGGCAAGAAAATTACCCCCATATGACCATCATCGCATGCCGAGAATATTTAAAATACTCGTCTTTCTGTGAATATATCTCTTTAATATATGATCTTGTCCCAACTTCAAAAGATTCAACCAAATCGGAAGGTGCTTTTCTCCCAATTCTTCTTCTCAGATGACAGATTTGGAGGAAATCTCCCAACAACCAGGCAGTTGGCTATGTATATAACAGGGAGACACAAATGACATAGAAAATAGAAGCCATTCTAGAATTTGATCGTCCACCATCCCTTCATCATCTAGAAAGTGAGTCTAGAAAAAAAATTTCCAAATCGCATTTTTTTATTTTCCTTACTATCAATGAGGTCAAATCAAATGTTGTAACAATAAAAAAACATCTAATAATCCTAACATGATCAATATGCACACATTTTTATAGATGATTTTTCAGAATATATTTAATGTACATAATAATCCCAAGTTTTTTCATCAAACACTTAATATATGCATGATCAATATGCACAAAATTTTGGCACACCTCCAGATATATGTCCGATTTTGTTCAAGGAGTGTACAAGAACTAGCAATTATTTTTTCAAATGAAATTGTAGTTCAACAACCTTAGAAAATTTTTTAATAATGAAATAAACTTCATAGAGTAGCTATCATATATTTTCCCCAAAGGCTTACCTTCTCCTACTTTGTCTCATGCATCAATATGGATATTGAAAGGTAGAGCCCACCTGGGATCTTTAAGTACTCTGCAGTAATAGTAATTTTTTCTTTTTAAATATTTCAAGGACCTTTTGAAAGCTACTTGAAAAAACATAAATCTCAGCCTCTGGCCAATAATATGAACAAGGGTGAAGCCACACTACCAAAGTCTCGATAAAACTTCTCTATAATAACCAACTAATCCCAAGAAACTTCCTAACATCTTCCGATTTTTGAGTGCGTATACCTTTTATGATGGAAACTTTGTTTGGGTCCACCCATATCCTTCCAGATATGTAGTGGCCAAAGAAAGCTCCTACATTGATTAAGAATTCAATACTTTGTGACCTGAGGTTTATTTCAATTAATTTTCTTAGCACTACTTCCACGTAGGAGCTTCCATGAATTCACACACATCCATAGGGAGAGAAATCATCACTAAAACATTCACAGCCATGAAAAAGATCAGTAAATATGCTCAAAATTTCCCTTTGAAAAGTAAGGTGGGCATTGCATAAACCGAATGGATGGACTCCATAAGCAAAGGCACCCCATGACAAAAATGCAGTCTTGTCTTGGTCTTTCACAAGCCCATATGGATCTAATTGTAACCACTAACCATCCAAGAAAGAGAATAATTTTCTCTCTGGGTGACCATATAAGACTTGATCAAGGAAAGGGGAGAAGGGAAAATGGTATTTTTGTAGCCTCATTTTGTGTATTTTTAATCAACCTGCACCCATTTCTATTTTTTTCTAGACCAACCTTATGTGGGAGCACCACCAATGTCGTAGATGGGGTATGAACCGGTGGACGATAAAATTTTGCAATTAATACTTCAATATGTCCTTAAAGGCTTGGGTGTATCTCTCTCATGTTTATGCACACAATGATCCCTATTTCTGCTGTATATGATGAGTATGAATTTATATTGCACTCATTTCATTTCTTTAAGTCTCAAGAAAAGCACCAAGTGCTCTCTCAACATCTTGTAGAATTTTTCTTCTTGGTTGAACAAGATAGTTGTGGTTAACATTTAAGCAATATAGATGGGACAAACTCTACAATTCTTACATGTCTGCTTGGCCAACCGATCATAACTTTTCAAGGAACACTTTATATTAATTACTAGCTCATCAAATGTATCTGGTATTGTGGGTCGGGTTCTCATGGATATATTGACCCAGGTCACAGCACCTCATTAAGTTACCCTCCTATAATAACATATAGGTTACATATTATGTATGATGTTGCATACACTTCGATATTTATCTCGCATCCCCCAGCCACAAAGGTAGATCAGTGTTCAAGTGAAGATGATACAATATCGCTTGTTTTGATAAGGCCCATTCTTCATGGTTGCCCAACCTACAATCGATATGTTAATTTATTGGATGAACAAGGTCTCGACACAATAAGACAACCATTGAACTTGTTTTGGTTGGGACACTAGGAATTTAGTAGGAGCGAATAAAATTCAATGGAGACCATGACATCCTCAACAATTAGAGTCGCTTTTGGATCTATTTGCAAGTTGTGCACTCATAGTGAATTCTATCGATGCTCATTGGAAGTTTAGCATTATCATGCTTTATTTATTCATCACATTGATGTAAGCCCCAAGTTTTGACCCTATTAATCACTTTTAATGACTATGATTGGTACACATAAATTATTGAGCAAAGGACATATTTTATTTCAATTGTAGTTGCATTATCTCATGGTTAATTGTACTGTATATAAAATAAAGTAAGACGAAACCGTTAAGCGAACCACCCTTAAAATTAACACTATGCAGTAGAATAAAAAGGTTCTACAAGAATGTAATCACACTTCAGATAAACCAAGATTCAAAGACGCCACACACCAACACACTGCTGGCACTTAATTAGATCTTTGCCTAGCAATATGACAACACTGGAGTTGAAGCATTCATATATAATTGACACAACAACAATATCACCTACTTAATATGGCATAAATAAATATAAGATATAATATAGCTACCTTACAACCCAATCCCTCGCTAAATATGAGGGTCCTTCTTAGGCAGTAAGAAGAAATGAAAACTAATGAGAATTAGATCAATAAACACATGTAACAACAACAACATGATATTACGTATTATGATGATCAAAATTACAGAGTCAAAATGTCGTTAATGCCTCTCTGCACTCCTTTGACCTGAAGGTCCAAGTGTTTATATAAAATTACATTTGCAACGAGGAACATATCATTCATGAGAATCTCCCATTCTCATGCCGATTGAAATAAAGTAACCATAGCTACAATTGATTCTCTCAATAAAAATCATAAATTAAAAATTGTTTCAACTAAAACTCATTTAAAGTTGTTACTTCCAAATAATACATTATAACTCCAACAATTTTTCGTTGGAATCTGAAAGTTGTAGTGTAACAAATTTAAAATACGTATCAACATCGTAACTCCAGGCACACAAACAACAACGCAAGTGTACCAATGATCTCAGAATAAGATCACTAACAAAAAAGGTGTGACAACCAAGGTGTTGAATCAAGGTAGTAGCAATGCTGTTGCACCAATACTGTAACAACATGCTTCCAATTGTTTCCGTGAACTCGTATGTCCTGCACTCGTGCCTAAAATAGTACCTCGAAAGAACAGAAAAAGGCCAAATAACTTCTCCCAATGGTCATCTCAACAGCTTGCGTGTGCAAGTACAACACCATAAAACGAGAATGGAAAGGTATATGAAGCAAGGTAAAGTATGTTGTTTCAAATAAAAGAAAGGAAAAAGGAAAGTATAGTCCTGAAAGTTGGAGGTCAAAAAAGGTAGAAAGAAGGAAGAAAATGTAGGAAATGAATATAAAATGACACCCAACATCTCCCCCAACTTGAAGTGCTTTCAGGCATGCCCTCATGAAAAAACATCACCCTCCCACGATTATACCTCCTATGCAAAGTTGTTGAAGTCGTAGGCATCGATTGTGTCTTAGTCTCTGAGACCTATGTCCTTGAGTAGATTTGGCTAGGACTCTTCTTCATGATCTCTCAATGCGTAGTGGTCTTGGTATTCTTCCACTAGAAACTATACCAAAGGAAATCAAAATTTCAAAACCAATCTTGAAGGCACCAACGTATTTTACCATAAGGAGGTATTTTGGTATATGTAGCATCAACTACGAAATTCTTGAAGCCACTAAAGGAGATCCCGTTCGTAACTCAACACTACTTGCTTTGGGTAGTGGTTGAGGCCCATATTAGCGCTTGCCCTTCATATGTGCAAAATGATTGACATAGAACTTCAATAATTATTCTTCTCGTATAAAATGTCCCCCGAACCTTGGAGTACCAAAAGTTTTAATTTCACGCCCGCCCAACATCCCTTCGTGGTTTTTCTCTAATCCATAGTGATGTCTTATTTTTGTTAGTCTCCATTGATTTCGAAAGATGCTAATTAATTTGATTTCTCATGAATTAAATGAAGGCGTCTAACCATAGGTCTCCCACATATGAGGAGACAAGGCCATACTATCCGATGCTTACGTTCAAAAACAATACTATGCAGAAGGTGCTCGCACAAAAGCTCTTTTGATCAAATTACGCGTTTAAAAACATCAAGAAAAGTGCTCGTAGAAGTACCCACAAGGTCACTCTTCCATGATATCTTTCAACCAAAATGAATAATAACACTCCCAAATAAAATAGGCAGGGATGGGGTGCGTCACTTGCACCCCAACAATTTTAGGACAAGACTGCCTAAGCTTTCCGTATACAAATAGTCAACCCTCAACATGATGTTGTGGCTACCGCTTTTTGTCTTCATTTTCCTTTGTAGCTCTTCATTTCATTTCAGCTCGTCTTTTTTATCTTTCTCCGCCTCAATTTTTCCCGTAGGGAACTTATTTCTTCTGGATGTACATTTAGTGAGAACACTCCCTCTTGAAAGGAGAGTGCCTCCCGTGTCCATTTCTCAGAACTCGCAGATAAAATTAAGTCTTTCAAAACTCATCCCTCATAGGGGTCCAATGTTCCACTACATGCAATATGAATTTTGGCCACAGACAATCCTCCGGGTGGGATTTATCCACCTCAATCGCTAATCCTCGTGTAAACAACAACACCGCGTATGTGTTCTTATGTAGTAGTCCCCTCTTTTATTTTTCTCCTCAAGTCAACCCTCACATTCCATGCATTATTCGTATAACAGTGGCACCGCGGTGTTCCATGTTTCCCGCTCCCAAATGACCACACCTGGGAGCCTCGCTTAATTGTTGGTTCTTACGGAGGAGAAGTATCTTTGGCTATCTTCGTGATAGTTTCGAAGCGTCTCCGTTTGAGTCACGGAGCGGCAGCTTCCAACAAAATTTCTATCCCGTCGCTAATTCTTAGAACATGCCAAACATATTGATCCAAAAAAAGATCTCCCGCCCACCCCACCTTCGAATTTATTAACAACTTCAACTAGGTATCGCAACCCCGAGGCTTTCACTTCCAGTTTGACCTCGCTTCAATTACTCATTTTATTTCCTTAAAATCTCAATTTTTATAAGCGTGTTTGAGTTTCATCCTCACTTGATGAGGGGTTCCTCTGTCGAGGTTTTTTCTTTCTTCTTTCACTTTCTTCACCTCCTCCCTCTCGTCAATCATAGACAGTTGTTCTGGCAGAACACCGACATTCACCATTTTCTTGGGTCATTTGTCTCCAATTGGCTTATCACAAGTATTTTTCAATTACAACCTTAGAAGACCGAGTTCAACTTCTAGCTTCTTCCTTACTTTTCTCTAGCCATCAAATTGTTTCTGGTCATCTTCCGGGCCTCTTTTCGTTTGACATCCTCCCGCATCTTTCCTTGTTGGTTCAAAGCAATTCAACACCAATTAACTTGATGATACCATGATTGCAACACAAGCTTCTGTGTGTGTTACCATTTTTGACTTTGCAACCACATGATTGATACTTTCCCCACAAGAACAGAAGGTTAATTCCTTGTCAAGGCCGAAGATGGTTCACTATGGGAAAAATGATAATTAAAAAAATTGTGGACCTCCTTCATAGGATACTTTATCAAATTCAGAAACATATGCCCAAGGCTGGGGTGACAATTACCAACCCCTCTTTCCTTTCTTCTCAATCTTCTCTCACCTTCAAGGAAATCCTCTTTTCGCAGAAGGATCATTGACCTTTTTGTTGAACCATCTTCACTCTTCGGCCCACAATGATGTTACTCAAGAAACAACCTCCCTCCTTATTTCTTCAATATTTAAACACTTGACTCTTGGTCCGATAGTTGTTCAAATTTCTAGCGAATTCCATTGAAATTTATTCAATCGAACCTTCAACTTCGGGAATACTTGAGCCACCAATCATATTTGAATATCCTTCATATGCCTCCGTACAACTCTCATTGCCCTTCAATAGAATCGTTCATGCTTCACCACGATTCCCCATCTTGTGTTGATATACCGATTACTTTTTAGCTTCAATTAGCTTGTGTGGCATAAATGCACTATCAGACACACATCAACCTAATCAGGTCTCTTGGTTGATACTTGAGCAAGGGTGCAAGAACTTCCCAACCGAGGGAGATGATGGAATGTCACAAATGATCAAGTAGATGAAAAGGATTTAAATCTGGTGTCTAAGTACTGCTAATATCTCTTTCTATTATCGTTCAAAATTATGGAGAGCTTTCTACTTCAAGCACAAATATCCTTTTAAGAAGATCTAGTCATGATTGGTTTATATGGTATTAAATTAAAAAATAATGTAATTTATGTGATTTAAAGGTTAATGTATTGTTCATAATTTATATGATTCTATCCTACCAACATTAATGATTTACAACAAATTAAGCACCATCAAAATTATTGTCATTAATTTTCCATAACTTCACCATATTAGAGATGATAATGTTACCTTTTCAAGATGGTACCTAAAAAGACATGGAGGAATAAATTGATGTGATGGCGTGATTTCTCCAAAGGTCATGGTGGTCACCTTTCAAGCTATTGTAACAATTGTTTTGAAATAGGACGCACGACAAGATTTTAAGAAATTGTTAACAATTATTGCTGGTGTTATGTAAGTGCCCAAGACATCCAATGCGTTATCCTTCATAAAAAAATATTTCTAAGAAAAATAAAAGATCGAAAACAAATGTGTAACACCGTCAGTAGAACATGCAAGAAAAAAGGTCAAGTGTTCTTGAAAAAAAATGAGTGTAATAGCCACTGCAAAGTGTGGCTTTCTAAATCGCTACCGCATTGTCCGATTGTGCCCCAAAACAGTTTTCATAGTCGCATTCTTATTATCGTATATATATTTTTTTTAATTATTTATTTTTCTCTCCGTGTGTGTGTGTGTGTATATATATAAATATATAAATATATATATATAAATATATATAAATATATATATATAATATATATATATATATATATATATATATATATATTCTAAACAGTGTAACAACCACCACAAAAGAGGTTTTTATCTATTATGCTTATTGAAAAAATAAAATTTCAAAGCATAGGGGAATGTCCCCTACCTTTTGTAACATTAAGATCAAAGTTCTGCGACAATGTTAATAAATGTGTCCGCGAAGAAGGTTTATGATATAATCTCAAATGATCTCCGATTAACTAGTAATGACATCTTAGCATGATCAATGGTACCAATTCTATAGTCCCATTGTCAAAGACCGTATCTACCGTAAGGACCCAGCTATCCGCAGCTTTCTCTCGAAATCCTGAATCTTGAATCATACAAGAGAGCCAAATATCCTTTCCGAAATTTATTATTTTTAATGAACCTATCATGTCATCTAGCTATTTTTTGTTGAATGATCTCCGTCTATTGAATGGAAGCTACCGTTTTCATCCAAATCATTGAGTAGATTCAACCTTTGCTCTCGTGTTGTGCTCAAATCCGCATTTAATTGCAATGTTTTTCTCGTTGTTTTTATTTCTAATTCTATGGGGAATAAAGTATTTCACCATATACCAATTCTTTATTGTGAGAAGCCCATAGTATTTCTCCATGTTAACTTCCGTAAGACCACAATACTTCTAGAATTTTTAAAGCCCAATTTCTTCCGGTGGCTAGCCACCGTATTTGTCAACATTCCCTCAATAACTTTGTTGGCATCTCCACTTGGCCATTTTTATTGTGGATTATAAGGTGAAGCATCTGGTGATGAATTACATACTTTTCAACTACCTTTTGGAATCAGATGAGATTTGGAATTGGGGCCCCATGTCACTATCTCCCCGGGTATCTCGAACGAATAAAATATCTTCAAACAGAAGTCCTGTTAAACTTTCATTGTAGCTCTACTTAATTCCTTCCACTTAGACCCATTTTATGATGTAACTATACAAACCAATATGTATGACCCTTGTTGTGATGAAAGATTAATTGCCTCACGAAACTAATGTCCACTTTCAAATGGTTCTAACACCATTTGAGGTTGTAATGACATATCGTCGATCATAGCATTTGGACCATCCTTTCATGTACTATTCGACACCATTTCAAAACTTTTTGAATCCTACGAAAGATAGTTGGCCAAAAGAGTACCCTCTTGAGAGTACCTGCACCATCTTCTTGTCCTGGAAAAGTGCCTCCATAGGATCTCATGACAAGCCTTCAATATATCAATAATCTTCATCTTCTCTAACACAACGCCGAATCCCAAAGTCCGGTCTAGTGTGACAGAGATCTCTCTACCCTTGGAATAAGTGGCACTTCACTACATGATCTTCCTTTAGTCTTTGGGAGATAAATAGTGTCAGAATTTACCCGCAACAAGACAGTTGGCTACATCTCAGATACTTCATGGTGAGTAAGGTGTGAAAAAATATACCAAATAGGAAAAGAATCCTCGCAGGGAGTGATATTATCACCTATGGTTAACCTATAAATAAAATCAATAACTACATTATCTTTTCCGTGTTTATCTAAAATATTGATATCAAATTCTCAAGCACAAGAATAATCATCATGTAACTCTACCATTAGTAATTAGATTCTTCATTAAAAATCTAATGTAAGGTGAGGATTAGTGTATATAAATACCGATACCCCGTGATATAATGTCCAAACTTATTAACATGCACTAATGCTAGAGTTATTTCTTCATTAACGTGGCACTGAGCTTAGTTGGGCTTAAATTCTTGCCGATATAATAGATAGAGCAAGGCTTCTTTTCTCTCTTATCCTGCCCAAAACAACACCTACATCCATGTCGATGTATCTCCAGAGAAATATGGAACAACAAATTCTAGTTTGGTCCCTCGCAAAATAGGTGATGTTGTTACATAGTTATTTAGCTTCAAAAAGGCTCGCTCGCACTTCCTTGTCCACAAAAATTCCACATCTTTCTTAAGCAAAGAAAAAAAGGTGATTCAATCTTTGAAATTCTTTTTCTATAAATCTCCTATAGTACCCCGCATGTCCCGCAAATATACATACCTATTTTTGAGTTCTAGGAGTTGGGATTCTCGATATTGCTCTTAATTTTTTGTAGGTTCCACCTTGATTCCATATTATGAGATGAAATTTCCCAAAGACGATCTCCCTTGCAGAATATCATGTGGAACTTTTCAATGCTCAAAACAACATTATTTTGTACTAACATTCCAACACCTTTTCCAAATTAACTAAATTCTATTTCAAAGGCATCGCCATAAGGTGTAAAATCATCCATGAATATTTCAAGGCATTCATTCAACATCTTAAACGATACCCAATATTTCCTCTCGATAGGTTGTTGGTGCATTACAGAGGCCAAAGGAAGGAATCTATATGAAAGTACCTATGGAAAATTAAAAGTTTGCTTATCTTTGTCTTCGTGTGAAATATATATTCGGCTATAGCCACCGAATCCATCTAGGAAAATGAAATCCCCAAAAAAGAGCATCCAAGACTTAGTCTATAAATGGTAAAGGTAAATGGTCCTTTTGGGTGGCCTTATTTACTATCTATAATCGACACGTACTCTCCACTTGTCATTCTTTCGAAAAATGACAAGCAAAGAAAACCTACCGAACATCGCAGTTGGGATAGAGGAAATTGGCATTAAGGAGTTTCTATAATTCCTATTTCACCGTTCTCTAAGTTTGGGATTCATGCGGTGTTGCTATTGTCTAATTGGTTTGCGTAATATTTAAGGTAAATGTGGTGAGTCTGGGGTCGATGGATTCCTTCCATGTTAGTGTAATCCCCATGAAAATTTTTTATACTTTTGTAATAGTTGTACCAAAAAATCAGCCTGAGCTTCAAATCAAGTTAGGATTAAGCCATGAAGCCTTTTCTCAATTTCAACCCTGACTATTGTTAGTATGTGGAGTGGTTCTCATATGTTCAATATTTACATCATCTACCTCATCTTCTTTCCTTGGATCTATTTAGAATAGCTGCGCAGAGTGAGTTGATAATAAAACCATTAATGATGTCATCCTTTGTTTCATCTTTAAACATTGTGCTTTTCCAAGTGTGAGGAGATAGGAAAGCACCATATAAAGTTCAAATTCATCCCACTAGGAACTATTAAAACCATATGGGGTTTTCTGGGGCAAAGGTTTAGGTCCTCGTGGTTTCCTCATATGATATCATAGATCCGTATATACATCTAATAAAATGGTATCCTAGTGGCTAGCCATGGTCTTCCCAAAAATCAAAGGATGCAGGTTGGATTTGGTTTGAAAAATGAGAAAACTGTACCCGAATATCTCCAAGAAGCTTAAATCACTATGACCCTCTAACACCCTCTGTGTTTAACACCGGACCTATCTACTAATTCAAGAGTTAAGTAGGTGTAGGTCTAAGGCCATGAAGTCCTAGGGAGATAAAAATATCCTTGGTCATCACATTAACACCGACCCCTAATTTGATTAAAGCATTGGTTATGGGTTGGCTACCAATATAGACAGAATTGTAAGATTTATTGTCTAATATATTTATTAATGTATGACCAATCATTAGTTTGGACAATTTCCCACAACATGGATAGTAGCGGTGCTTCGTTTTCCTCTGCATTTTTGACACGTATCTCTCACTATGTTAGCGTAAATAAGTACTTCCTGAGAGCTTGTAACAACATAATTTGTACATATAAATTTTGTAATTCCTGAGAAAACTTATCTGTGCTTGTGAGGCTATTTGAGTTTTGTTAATCATTGATGATGGCTGCAGGATCCCGAGTTCTCACACCGAATCAACTGTCATATTGTGTGCACCGTGTACCGCTGTTGGATGTTGTAGGAGCAATAGTCCTTCCGTACGGGGTCGCTAAAGGTGTAATGCTTTGTGTTGTATCGGTTGTTATAGGTGTAACAACCGCCTGCATCTTTAGCTATACCACTTTAGGGTGACTCACATTCCTCCCTCGATAATGATAGAGAATGGCTGTGTCTAATTACTTTTCTCGATCGAAGTTGAATCTCATCGAGTCTAATAGGAGTAATAAGGTAAGTCCGGGAACCAGTTAGTATTTTGGTGTCGATGTTTTCTTATTATTCGGATTAGGGTTAGGCTGTGCACTGGGGTTTGACAAAGGTATAGGAGTTTGGAGAGGAGTGGCTATTGCACCATCAGCATTGGTAGTGTAGAGTGAGCAAGGACCTCGACATTACCTCTCAAATTCTCGACTCTGAAGGGTAAGGTTGAGATGTGAGCATGTAAGTGTCACTCACTAACCTATGAAATATCACGTGTATTCATGGCATACACTAAAAAATACCCTTAATTTGACTACATATTGAAAAATGCTTCTCTAAAAATCACTTCTTACCAACTCCTCACCAATACTAACCCATTTCATTTTCCCAATTAAAAAACTCACTTTCACTAGATATTGTAGGTACACATTTTTTAGTAACATTTTTTATACCCCTTTATATTATATCCTTAACATAATGACATGATACCTCTCTTATGACCCCACATGAATTCTACACCACCTTTCTTCTTGTGATACATAGGAGATGCGTATTACATTCCCACAATGTGATTACCTATCCACACTCAATCACATATCATTATGATTTGTGGCATGTAACGGTCTATGCACACAACATAAACCATGTTTTAGGAACATTGATTATGTGCATGCCCTATAAATGACATATAAATTACCCATATGATGATGAAAAATCAATTGATGAATCTTATGAATACAGCCATCCAAATAAGGTGTTCAATCTCAAGTGTAGACCCCGAGATGTAAGACCACTATCTACAACCAAGGTTAGGGCCCCAAATCTCAAATCTATATAAAGCGAAGGGTTACATCCAAATCACTCAATTAATCATTCACCGACTTATCTCTCAAGAAAGCGAAATTATTACAACCTATTTAAGCCTTGAGAGGAACAAAGAGAGCAACCTCCTTTGTGTTATTGGTAATGGCGACCCAGCATTTCTATACTCATGCATTGATAGTGAATTATAATGGACATGAAAAACCTCCTTATTTATAAGTAACAAAATTAATTTTTATAATATTTACAAATTACAAGCAATAGACGAAATTTGTTAATTTTTTTGGCAAACATTGTATACGTACTATGGTATAGGAACACCAAAATAGATGAATATTGTCTAGCCTTTACAATGATGTGATGTGATCCTTCTAAATTCTCAACAAGACAAGTCGTTTCCTTTATTTACCAAAATCACCCAAAAAAAGTTTTACTGGGTCCAAGTTGCTAAGTCAAACAATTAAGCTATTTATAGGCATGTAAAGATTAAGTATTGTATTTTATGTTGTGATTTTCCTAGTTCATTTACAGAATAATGAAAATATCTAGTACATAACAACGAAGTAACACCACAAGAACATACAAATATGACAACTCTAGTAAATTTCAATGACAATGTATCTACAAAGAGAGAATACTCTCATGTAACTTACATTCAACCTTCAATTATTACCTCTTTTCTTCAACCCTCTACATGGATTATTCTTTCAATGTAAAAATATTTTCTAATGTTGATATGTAAAGTTGATGTGATTATAATAATCCATGTCATAAATATGGAAAATTTTCATGGAATTAATTATTTTCATCAATTTAAGTTCAAGGCATATTTTCGAACAAGGATGAAATTGAGTTTATTTCATCAAGAGTAGTTGGCTTGGTTCATCAAGTTGTATTTTAAATATCAAGGATTATTCAAGAAATGCAAGAACCTTTCGTATTTAATGGCCAACACCTAAACAACTATATTGTAAAGTTAATAAATGTGTACCGATTTTTAATTTTATTGTCATAACACTTCACTCCATTCTCTCCTCATTCACCATATAATTGATCGATGAATGATTTCCTCTTTACATTGAATTTATGGCATTATTCAAACAATATTTTTCCACAAATGCCTGTAGTAGCCTCGATATGATGCAATAAACTCATGATCTACTAGGAGATAAATCGACATTGATTTAACTGAAGAGACCCCTCAAGTCAATTTGGGC
Organism: Pinus albicaulis; assembly: GCA_034641835.2. Taxonomy (NCBI): domain Eukaryota; kingdom Viridiplantae; phylum Streptophyta; class Pinopsida; order Pinales; family Pinaceae; genus Pinus; species Pinus albicaulis. The sequence continues at coordinate 106,472,907 of CM076572.1, forward strand.
AATGTGTGGCCTCGCAGAAAATTTTTAGTTACATCTCACCGGATATTCCATTCTAATACTGATATTGTGCACATTCCTCATTTTTCCTTCATTATGAGGATAACTTTATAGAATGTAAGCAACTCGCTAAAGAACCTATGTAATGCACCAAAAGTTATCGTCATACTACTCTTGATTCTTCAAATGTGATTCATTTTCATTGAATAAGATGGGTGTGCATTGATATCTTTAACCTTTCCTTATTTCAACCTTTCCTATATAACTAGCAAAATCTTTGTTGCAAACTTAAATTTACATGTGAGCTTTGTTGTAATTGATGAGAATTAGTCATCTATTTTCAAATTAAAGCTTAAGAAACAGTGTCAAGGTTAATTCTGAAAGCAAGAAACACACATAAAAACCATGTACAATAGAAACCATATAGAGTTTATCCTGAAATGTGTATTTTTTTACACATAAATTAAAGCTTAAGAAATAGTTCAAGGTTAACCTCTCAGGTGAGAAACACACAGAAAATCGGTGTAACAATAGAAAACCAGTGTATATTTTATTTGGAAACATGTATTTTTGTACATAAGCACACAAAGGACACCGTATAACAAAAATCTTGATTTTTTTCTCGTTGTCATGTTCATGAAAGTCCACATGCAAACATTTTTTCGCAGTATAATTCTTGACACATCTAACCTCATGAGTTTTCCCAGAGGAAACCTCAACTCTGAGTTTCATATCACCAAGGACATCCATTTCTTTGCTAAAAAGAGTTGAACAATGAGGATATTTACTTTACAACTATATGATACATTATTCACATGTGGAAATGTTAGGCATCAATAAAATTATTATCAAACATATTGGGATCAATTTTCCACACATTAAATGTTGCATACTTTCCCAACACTCCTTTAGTTGAGCTAAATGCAAAGCTTGCAAGGTAAGAGACCCAAATAGATGCATTTAAACCAAAATTAATTAGGAAATTTGAACTATTGCTATTTTCATGCTCTATAGGAAATCATGGGAGAGTACCTTCAAGAAATCTAGTTAAGGGCATTAGCATAATAGACATCGATAGTATTCATTCACGAAGTTTCTTCCTTGTGGTTGTATAGTTGTTAGAGATGGAATCCATAACAATTTTCTTTCTTTCGTCAACATATAAGGATAATTTTTACATTTGAATGAGCATGGGGGCTTCATCTACATCACTTTGAGCCACTATTTTTGAGAATCTGGGTTGACGAGTCCGTGAACAATAAATCTGCATAAAAGAAACAATAACATAAGCTTTTGTCAATTAACGTGTTTCCGAGATTCAAAGGCCAAATTTGGATTAATTTTGTTATTTAGTCACAACTTCACTCTAGTGTTGAAAATATGAGAACTTTAAAATTCATTTCTCCTATAACTCGCACGTACCACTAGGTAATTGCTCAAAGGAACATATAAATTACCATTGAGATGCAAAATGCTTAGAAGTGTTCTGTGAAGTGGTGTAAGAATGTGGTGTGTCACTTGTGCCTTCTCGTATCATGGATGAATAAGCACTAGCAATATATTCGTAAGGTCCTTAGTAGATAAGATGATACTCTTCTTTTTGGTCGCCACTATATGCCCTAGAAAATGTTGAGCATCATAAGATTAAAAACTAGTCACATTAGACATAGCAATTCGAGCATAAATATCTAACGAAAAGGTAACAACAACTCTCCTAAGGATAGAGGACTCGATAGGAGTAAATCTTAAAGATGGTGGCTCATTAACTTTTTGATGCACATATAACACATGTCTTGCCAGTTTCCGTATCACTATCCATACCGAATTTATCAAGTATCAACCACAACAAGTCAAAACGAGAAAGAAATGTTGGAGGAAGTTTCATATTCTTTGGATATTCTTGTAACAAGTATTCGTAGATCATACCAACCTTTTCATAAAGAACATAGTATAAAAAAAGCTCAAAATTAAAGTTCCATCACAGACTAGGATACAATGTACACTAACATACCAGAAAGAAAACATGATCCATACTTCCTTTTCAAGTGAAGAGTATATAAGGAATTGTTAATTAGCTACTGAAATAAAAGAAGGAAAATAAATTTGAGAACACTATAGATAGTTAAAGCTAAATAAAAAAAACTACCGATTGAAAAACAAGCAATGCAAAAACAAAATTTATCTAAGAGCAAGAAACAGAATCACCCAGAAACAGATTAACCCTTTTAACCAATTTGAGTTCCTAAATAGGAGAAAAATTAATGGCACCAGGGATCTTTGTACAAGTCAAATAATATAGGATTTTAAAAAGGATTCAAATTTATCCATCCTATACTGTATCCTAATGGTTTAAAACTCTAAAAATGAAAGAGATGAATGAATCCCTCACAAAAATTGGAGCAAAGTTAAAGTACATATATAAAAATAAAGTATTCTAAGTCGACATTGCAATGAGATAAATTTTGAAACCATCCATTACAATATTGAACATGGTTTTGTTTAAAAGATATTGGCTATGGGAAATTTTACCTCATGTCTCAAGGATAAACCCCACAAGAAAGGTAAGTACTTTCATCACAAGAAGGACTCAAATCACCAACTCCTATGCTTTAACCAGAAAAGTGAGGATTGCAAATCTTACTTGTTTATCATTCGTCAGGACAGTGTTAAAGCATATAGAATAACCCCCCTCATTTCACAAAATTTTTCTTAGAAAACTATAATATGAAATGGGTCCTTTTTAGATTAAACTGGTATTAACTCATCATTCTAAAAGGGTCCAAAAACAAATTACAAATTATAAAACCTTTTGAGTTAATAACCGACGCAATTGGGAAAATAAAACAATCACAACAAAAGGCCCCTTTCCCGGCCCGATGCGATATCACCACCTAACCTGGGAACGCAGAGGAATAAATGTAAACCTCTTCTGAAAGCTCCCGATGCGAGTTAAGCGACACGTTTACCCAAGCATCGGGGATTCTACGATAACTTAAATAAAACTCGCCAAGTCTTCCTCCGATCGCCGATCGCGATAAAGCCAAGCGTGACTTTCAAAAGGATTGATATGGCTTCTGGATATTGTTAACGTCTTATTATTAAAAGGCCTTTCCACTTCCCCAATAGTGATTCACTTGCGCCCAACCGCCAAATAAAATCAAATCCACGCTTAAATAGACTATTCGACAACGATGACATAATGACCATTTAATTGATTGGACAGTTTAAACGGTTAATTAATGGGAGCGGCCTATGCCTAAATCCCTTCGCAGATTATAGTGATTCACTTTATTCATGATTATCTTCCATTATTCATTTATTGCGAATTCTTCTATACTAGTTTTTGCTATCTATTCTCCACATTACTTTCATTTTATTTTCTTATGCGTAGCTTCTTCACAGAGTAACCAGACCAAATGGGGAAGAAATCTAAGAAACTCGGAATGTTCTTCGCTTCGTGTAACAACAAATATGCCGCCGATCCGGACCAAACAAAAAGGATTAATCTCTACATACCACATGTCTTGGTCTCGGCATACTCTTCTGCGTACATTTACAATTGTTGAGTTTATGAACCTCAAGAAACACCTTATTAAAGCTACGCAGTTCAAGCCGTAACCACTGTTACTCGAAAGATCTATCGATTCCCACCGTACGTGTAGCGGTCGAGCACATTATTCCATACACAAGATGTAGTGAGATGTGGCCATTAAAGAAATTCCAATTACGTAAAACAGAATATTCTCGTACTATTGATGGGAGATTTTCGTCTGCTTCTGCCTAATGATTTGAGACAAATGCACTACTTCCTAAATCCGCAGAAGAAGCATAACAAAGCATTCCCGGGAGAAGTTTAGAGATGAAAATGAAACTCAGGTCGCAGCTCATACGGGAATGGAGACAGAACCTTCCGCAGAAACACAAACATGAGTCTTCGTAAATTATTATCGCCCAACATATTGGAACAACGTGTTGTGAAGAGCTAGAAAAGAATGGGAAATCGATCACAGAATTGAAAGTTTAACTTGGGACACCTATTGTTGTTCCTTTAGTAAAACCATACAGCCCAAAGCCGCCCTCAAATGCTTAATCTGATGCACCGGTGGCTCATTCCCGATATACACGTATGCCACCTATGTCGCTCAAATAAATTTTCGGCCCCCGGCCCGCCCCTCAAGAAGTGGAACCACAATGTCGGCAATATGCCAACTCGTGACAAAGGCAAACAAACTGCAGTGATGAATCATGTCACGATTACCGTACTGTCAGAGAGATGATTCAAGATCGTTGCGCCAATTTAGTAGCATTTTAATTTTGTAGTTTGTTAGTTTAATTTAGTATTTATGGACCCTTTCATGTATTTAAAGGGTCGTAAGTTTTTTATATGACCTAAACCTAAAGTTGCACCACCGTACTTAATATTTTTTTTATGAGAAACCCAGACCAATTTTTCCAAATTTTGATAACGAAGCTTTATGTGATGTGGCACTACCTGCTTTTATTTAAAAGCATTTCTAAGCTCAAGAAGGAATTCAAAATCACATCGACGCTGGGAAAGATTTACACCATATGGTACTATTATCTATGTCCGTAACTTATTCTTTTTATGTAAATTGTTGTTTGATTATTCTTGCTATTATTGAATATATGAATGTGTTTAATGGTATAGCTCTTTATACTTTCCACCACCGGATGCTTCACGCTTTTCTATTCTTCTAATCATTCATGTATTAGTAATATAAAAAGATAAGTGGGTAATAACATGATTAAATTACTCGTTCAACTATTTGAACGAAGTAATTATTATTTAAATAAATGCATTTGTTTATTGAATAGTGTCATCTATATGCCTATCACCCATCACGTATCACCAAACATTGCACTTAAGAATAGAAGCTTCCCCAGATAAATAACATTTACGTTTTCACTTACAGATTAAGTCCTCCATTCATTATCACTTATTAGAAAAACAATCATTCATCCACCTCCTTTTTTATTCATTACTAGGAAATCGGTCCCATTATATCCGCCCGCAGCCACCATCCAAAACGGAAAAGGAGTCGTATTAAGGTCCGACCGGTGGTTACTCCCCCAATGTTGATGTAACGATTTTCGGGCATCAACATTTTCGCGCTAGAAGGAGGGCCCGCCCAACTATGAATGGCGCAGTAAATCAAAACCCTGGCTGCATCATTCTCAAGAGTAAATCACTCCTCCACCACCTTTTCGACTTCCGTTTGCATTCTCGAATCACTACAACCAAACGCAGGGCGGAAGAGGGATCAACTATCATCGCTCAATCACACCATACTTAGAATCGCTAAGTTCCAGAGTCCCCCGAAGTTCGCCTATCATCCTTAAACTTCAAAGCTCTCCATATCACCTTCGCAGATCCGTTATCTCAAGACAAGCCGTACTGCACTCGCTACCTCACCCTCTCACCGTACTTCAAAGCGAAAACTCAGCATTGAAATCAGCCGAGTTGCCCCTTACCTCAAAGTAGCATGAAAACACACCCAAGGTTCTCGATAGTGAGACCTTTTTCTTCCATCATCTTCTCCATCTCATCATCTCCAAGTCAATCATCCACTTCTATTACATACACATGCTTCACTGTGGGTCACCACCTTCAACATCACAACCTTTTCGCCTTTCATTACCACCTCTCTCCCCAAACACCTTAGAATGATTGCTGTGCAAACGTTGGTACCTCAATATGGCTCAAAATCCATGTGAGTCAGCCTCGGTGTACTACCACGCCGCACCATTACATCCATACCGATTATCCCGAGAAGCTGGTTACCAAAATTTAATCCGTACGCCGGAACATTAGTCGAGGAACAAAAATAATTTCATGTTGTCACTAATCTAAAAGGGGAGTAACACACAAGAAGATGTTGTAGTGATTCTTTCCCACACGTTACAAGTTGACCGTGTACCGGGTCTTGGTATTTTTTCTTACCCTTCCGGATCCATTACTAGTTGGAATATTCGTAGCAGTTTTTACCAAATATGGTGACGATAGATCTCAATACGCTCATTAATGACCTTTTCAAATCTAAGAATTGAGTCTAGAGAACCAATTAAGGAGTTTAACTCCGATTCAATAAGCTTCGAAGAAAATCCTACCGATTCCAAGCCAAGTGAACAAGTTAGAAGTAGTGGTACATCATGCCCACCTTTCAAATATAGCCATTTTTGTAGATAGGGATGGGAAACAATCTTTGGCCGAAAAATATGAAAGAAGCCATCATGGGAAAACGTATAATTGCTTTTGGAAAAGAAAGATGCTTCAAAGATAGGAAATCGAAAAAAGTGCTTTTCAAGGACGATTCAAAGAAGAAAAAACACCAAAGATCCATACGATATGGAGGGTCTTCAAAAGGTCCTCAAAAAAATGTCAAATGAAATGTTGAAATAAAAAGCAAGAAAGTAAACTTCAACAAAGAAAACCATAGGAATTTTAAGAAAAACCGAGTTAAACCAACAAATATTATATCCAATGCGTATCTGCATCAAGGAAGAAGAAGAAGATGAAACAATTACATCATCCGATGAAATTGAGAAGAGGAAGTTGTTGAATGCCATGAATGTGGACTTCATATTGCCTAACTCGACACCGAAACTAAACAACAAGAAGCTTTTCTCGGTGACTACTAGGAGTAAAAGTACCCCCCGAACTCCGTCCCGTGAAAGTTCCAAGAAAAGGAGCAAGGGTGGTACTAATACTACAAAGGAAAAGGTACCTACACAAGCCGATCGCAATGGGGCCTCAAAAACCAACCATCGTTCAATATACCTTCAACATCAAAGACGTTGGTAGTACTTGATTCAATGGATTACAATATTATTGATGACACGAAGAAGACTAAAACATCACCATGCTTGAACTCGCAATTAAAACATCAACAGAAATTTCTTTCTTAAGGAACTAAAATGCGCTCCTTCCTCGCCTTTTCCTAGTGCTAAAGTCGCAAATGATTCGTGACAACCACCTTCTCGGTAGAGTTGAGGCCACTTCGATACGATTCTAATTTGAGACATCAAATTCCCATACCCCTTTCTCTTAACCTTCGGTCCACAATCGAAATTCACACAAACGTTTAATTGACTTAGGGCACTATCTAATATACCTATGCCTTCAGCTTGTTCTAAATCGAACATAGAACCCTAAAAGTCTTCAATTCACACCGGTGGCAGCTTAGACAGAACCAAAGTCCAAGTCTTAGGGGAATAAATTTCAAGTATTATCGTGTTATCAACTAATCCACGCAGTGTTCAAAGAATTGATATCTTTTAATCGCATGATATACCTCGAGTTTATGGCTTAATCTTGAGTAGATTGGTCCGAGAAGCTCCATGGGTATATTTTCACCGATTGAGCCCATATGTGGCTGCCCTACAAGGAAAGCCAAATCAAATAAAACCAACCTGGAGAAACACATGACCCATATTATCAAGTAGTTCGAATGAGAATCAAGCAATCGCATTTAATAATAATATATTGGGAAATTATTCTTCGAATCATTCTTTGGTAATTATATTGCCCAACCATCTCCGTTCTTAGTAAATAATAATTTCATCCCAAATCAAAAAAAAATTTCACAAACCGACAGATCAAGATGTGTTAATACACGTAGAATTCGTAAATAAAATTGTTGATAATTATTTATTTTGGTCTTTATATTTTGATGGTTCTAAATCTAGGTGAAGGACTGTGGAGCAGGTGTATTCTAGTCACCGTAGGGAGAAAAAAACAATGCTTTTGTAGGTTACAATTTGAATGCACGAATAATACCACCGAGTATGAGGCTCAGCAAGGACTATATAAAGCTATTGGTCCGAAAGTCCAATATTTGAAAGCGTTTAAGCATTCGCAGATTGTTATAAAACAAGTTCGAAATACAATCCATCGTCTTCTCTAATCACCTCAAACACTATCACTAGTCCAGAACCTATATCTCTACTTAGCATTCAATATTTCTACCTATCTTCCCGCATCCTGCATCGCGTTAAATCGACATGTTAGCTACAATGTTGCTTCTAAACTCCTACCTTCCGACATTAGCCTTAGCGGATTTTCGGTAGAGTTGATTTTTAGGCCATCAATTCTCGACAATGTCACCAATTGGCGCAGTGTTTAATCACGATGAAGACATTCATATTTCTAACTTCCGGATAAACCAATATTCGTATCATTGACGTAAAACGATCATGATCTTTGATGAAAGAAAATCATGAGGAAAACTCAATACCAAAACTCGTGGTTAAACCAAGATCTCTATGATATTAAAGACAGTTAAAACAGTAACCAATTCAAAAAATTCAAAGTTCTACCTTAAGATTTGAATTGATAAATCTCGTACCTGCGTAACCTCAAAATGTCAATTTAGGACTAGGGATTGTGGAAGAAAGGATAAAGATTATTAGATTATTAAGGAAAAATAAACATGTCTTCGCTTTGGAGGTATGATGATTTAAACATATGATACATCAATCATCCAACATACCATTCCAATGCTTTCCGAACAAAAACTAGTTCAACAAAAATTGAGGAAAATACATCCAAACTTAGAGAGTCGCATAAAACTAACTCAATAAACTCTTGAAAGAAAAGATTATTTTTCCGTCCCGCATTCAAACCGGGTCTCCAATACGGTGTTCGTTAGGAAGAAAATGGTGACATCAGATTTGTATAGATTTCAAGAATCAATAAGGCAAGCTAAAAAGATAATTTTCCATTACCTACCATGGACAGAGCACTACTTCTCAGAATAGTGTTCCGAGCTAATGTCCTTTCTAGATGGTTTTTCGTGATACAACCAAATTCCGGTTCATCCCGATGATGACCAAAACTACTTCTCGTAACAAATGGGAACTTACGCTCATCGTAAATGCCTTGGATTTATTAACGCAGTGAGCTACATTCCAAAGAGCAATGGATATGCCCTTCAAAGGATTGATCAAATTAAAACAAAAGAGGTCGCTTCATTTAGCTGACACATCGTATTTTTCTAAAAAGAGATCCAACCATTTACATGATTTCAATCAAATCTTTTTGAATGCTGTAGAAGGTATGGTATTTCACTCAACTCTAAAAATCCTTCTTTGCTCTAAATCAAGGAAAAAGCTCGTTTTATCGTTTCCAAAGATGGTATTTATATTGATCCTCGACAGATTAAAGAAATTTCTGAAATCCCATTTTCACAACAAAAAAATCCATGCAAATATTTTCAGTCAAATCAATTTTTAATAAAACACTGTTCTATTTTTCACATCATTTTACCATTACAAACCATGATTAAGAAAAATTCAAAGAAGCTGATGGGGATCTGTGGGAAAGGAAGCATTTGATTTAATCAAACAATCAATAATCAATTCCCCCGCTTTAAACACTCCCAATTTTACTAACTATTTTCACATTGTATACTATCGCGTCGATTCATCTGGTGCCTACTCACTCGCATTAATGATCACGACTTGGAAGCACCGATTTCATTTTTTAGTTCAAATTTCAGAAAGTGTAACAAATTACTCCGAAGTTGGAAAACAAGCCTTTGCTTTGTATAAAGCCATTAAACACTGTTGTGCCCTTTCCTTTTAAAAGCCTACACAAAAGTTATAGTTCCTTTTTCTCGTTAAAAGAAGGCACCATCGATCCAAAGGGAATTAGGCAGAGAAAAGGGCAAATTGGGCTACAACACTTCGAAGAGTATGACTTGGAAATCAAGCGACAAATATTGTTAGAGGTGTCAAGGTTTTTGTGTTATTAGCATGAGCATCCAACATTCAATCGTGTGATACAATATAGAACAAGAAATCAACTGTGTATAAGTATTGTCAATCGAATCTCAATACGTAGATTTAATCTTTTTATTTGAAAATGGATATGCACCTCCCAATATTTCTTATAAAAACAAACTATGTCATTAGATTGGGTGCCAAAAACTTCATAATCATTGACATGTACTTTTTAGGCAAATTATGATTCGCCCTTATTAAGATTCTTGAAACCCGAAGCATGTATGTTTTGCAGGAGCTACACGATGACCGCCCCGAAGGACATTTTCGAGCCGACACAACAAATTTCACAAAATCATTCATGTTGTACACACTCCACCTTATTCAGATACTCGCCATCATGTAAAGGAAATGCCAAAGTTGTCAACTTCCGTTGGAAGACAAAGAAAACCATCTTTTCCCTTTTACAAATCAACAATATTGAGCAACCCTTTTTAAACAATGGGGATTGGATATCATTGGGGGAAATAACTCACAGCTCCTCCAAAAACATAAGTATATCCTTACCCAAGCATCGATTACTTACCAAGTGTTGAAGCAATTCCGTTAAAGACAACAAACCTAAAGGAATTACAGAATTTACAGATCAATTCATCGTCACTGTGTTTGGTGTCCCAAATGCTCTTTGTTTTTAATAATGCATCTTATTTATATGGAAATGCTATGTTTGAGTTTGCTATTAAAAGAGGATTTCTAAATTGAAATATTCTCAGTAAATTACTATCCCTGGTAATGGTCTAGCAATAGTTCACTAACAAAAATTCACTTAAAATCATTAAGCGAACTATTGAATGTAATCATAAACCTGCACAAATATTTAATATTCTATGACCATGGGCTGATAGAATAACGCAAGGCCTCTAGGTACTTTCCATTCAATCTTGTATATGGGAAAGAAGCAATACTACCAACCAATCTAGCACTTCCTTCTCTAGCCTTAGTTCAGCTTTATTGAAGAAAGCCTCTCTTCTTCTATCCAAATCAGACATGATCAAATTTTAAAATTAGAAGAAGAAAGAGAAAAGGCCAAAATTACTCATGCAAAACATCAAACAGACAATCAAAACATCATTTGATTCAGCTCTTTCGCTTCAGTTCCCAAATGGGGCCAGTGTGTTAAGAAGATTCAGTTCTCCGAAATGGGATAAAGCCTATGAGGACAAAGGTAAACACACCAAGTTCCAAAAGATGTGGCTTGGACCATTTCGGTATCAATGTAGAAGATAGGCCATTCCGACATTCATATTACAAGATCTACTTGAAAGAGGGACTTCTTCCGTTAATGGCCTCATCTAAAGAAATTCTTCAATTGAGAAGGTAACCCCTTCTCTTTTTAATTTTAGTAGGATTTATAGTTTTTAGGACCATTAGAAATAAAGTTGCAAATAGCTTCTATTGGCCTTTGCTATATTGAAAAGTTGTCGAAAGAAGTACTTTTAATATTTACTTTTGAAAATAGAAGCTCTTTAAAAAAAAATAAAGGGGACAATTTCTATGGAATTAGTTATATTCACATTTCCGAAAACCCCATTTTATTTTTGTGAAATCTTCTCAAGATTTAGAAGCACTGTAAATCATTTTAATGTTTTCAAATCGTCAAAAAAGGGTTATCAATATCAAAACAGCAACCGATTCACTCTTAGTATCTTCAATCCTTACCTTGTCATCCATTTTTCTCTAAGGAGAAAATTGTCCATCCCATTCATCCAAGTTTATGATTACTCGCAGTGTAATTTTAAAAATATATGATATAAAGATACAAATTACTGCTAGCCTCAAGTACCATGATCATTGGAAAATAGTCTAATCGATATTACCAACACCGCATACCAAAACAAGGTAATGGCTTATAATCACAAGACATAGTCTCATCAAGAGCCAAATTTTTATTCGATTAGATTACAAAACTAAATGAATGGCATTGTCAAACACTGCAACCAAACCAAAGAAAATGGCCTTTTTATCTTACAAAATAATGGAAAAGAAAGAAATACAAAATATGAAAACATATTTTGAATTCATTCTTTAATCATAATCCGAGATGGGAGGGGTCATGGACAATCAAATGGTTAAAAGGTATCCCCGTCGAAACTATGAACGTTTGTCATGCGCAGGGCTCTACCTATGACAAAGGAGTCAAATCAAAAAGGCGGTTGGAAAGGTGTTTTGTTTTTTTATCATTATCAACCAATAGAGGCCAATTTAAAACGAATGTGTATTTAATTTTAACAAGAGAAGAAATTAGAAAAAATAGCCTTTATTATATTCGAATGTATGTATACTTAGTTATATTAGAATATTCTTTTTTTTTTTTTGATAAAGAATTATATATAAAGAAAGTTCAAATATCCTGAATATTTCTAGATAATCGTTTCTCCCGTCGAATCGCCAATTGTTGTGCTATACAACAACCCCCCATTTCATAAAATATTGCTTTAGAAAAACTATAAAGGAAATGGGTCCTTTTTAGATTAAATTGGTATTAACTTCATCATTCCTCTAAAAGGTCCAAAAACAAACGACAAATTATAAAACCTTTTGAGTTAATAACCATCTAACGGGAAAATAAAACAATCACAACAAAAAGGCCCCTCTCCGGCTCCGATGCGATATCACTACTTCAATCGGGGAACGCGATATGAATACAACGAAACCTTTTTCCTTAAAAGCTCCCCGATGCGAGTTGCGATATCGCTACTCAGCTATCGGGGATTCTACGATAATTTAAATAAACCGCCCAAGTCTTCTCCGATCGCCGCATCGCGATAAATCCAAGCGCGACTTTCAAAAGGATTGATATGGCTTCGTATATTATGTTAATTATTATTAAAAAAAGCCTTTTCCACTTCCCAATAGTGATTCACTTGCGCCCAACCGCCAAACAAAAATCAAATCCACGCTTAAATAGACTATCTTTAAAAAATGAAGGATATAATGACCATTTAATTGATCGACAGTTTAAATGGTTAATTAATGAGCAAAGAGTGCTTCAACCTTTCGAAGAGATTATATCCGCGGAGTCTTATGATTATCTTCCATTATTCATTGATTGACATAATTCTTCGATACTTAGTTTTCGCCATCTATTCTCCGCATTACTTTCATTTTATCTCTTGCGTAGCTTCTCTCGGGCAGTAGCAAACTGCACCAAATGGGGGAAGAAATCTAAGAAACCTCGTAACAGCCTTTTCCGGCCCTTCTGGCAGGTCATATCAACATGTCGCCGATCCCAGACCAAAAAAGGATTAACCGCATACCACATGTCTTGGTTCCCGGTAATACTACTTGCGTAGCATTTACAACTGGGTTGAAGCGAGGAACCTCAAAGAACACCCAGACAAGCTACGTTATGCTCCTACGTAACCGATACCGAAAGATTTGGCCGATTCACCGCACAGAAGTGTTTCAGAGCAAATTCTTCCATACACAAGATGTAGTGGAGATGTGGCCATTGAAGAAATTCCACCGCTAATGTGTAATATTTCGTACTATCGATGGGAGAGCTTGCCTGCTTTCACCATCAGATTTGAGACAAAATGTACCATTTGCCCGAACTGCAGAAGAAGTATAATAAAGTATCTCTGGAGAAGTTTAGAGATGAAAATGAAACCGAGTCGTAGCCTATACGTGAATGGAGACAGTAACCTTGCCGAAACACAAACATGAGTCTTCGTGAATTATTATCACTTCAAGACATTGGAACAATAATGTTGTCAAGAGCTAGAAAAGAATGGGAAATTGATCACAGGAATTGAAAGTTTAACTTCTTGGGACACCTATTGGTTGTTCCTATAAAACCACACAAATGAAGCTTTCGCCCTCAAATGCTTAATTCGATGCACCTGGGGTGTATCTTTCCGACATACACGATGCCACCTATGTCGCTCAAATCAATTTTCGTCCCAACCGCCCTCAAGAAGTGGAACCAATGGGCCGGCAATATGCCAACTCGTGGACAAAAGGCAAACAGCGTAGTGATGAATCATGTCGCTCGATTACCGCATTGTTGTAGGGGGAGATGATTCAAGATTCGGTTATACCAATTTAGTAGCATTTTAATTTTGTAGTTTGTTAGTTTAATTTAGTATTTATAGACCCTTTCATGTATTTAGAAAGGGTCGTAAGTTTCTGATATGATCGAAACCCTAAGTTGCACCACTGCATTTGGTGAATATTTTTTTAATGAAAATCGGACCAATTTTTCCAAATTTTTGATAACGTGCTTTGTATGTGGATGTCCACCATCGCCTTTATTTAAAAGTATTTCGAGTTTGAAGAAGGAATTCAAATTGCGATTGTCGTTGGGAAAGATTTATAAACATATGGTACTATTATCTATGTCTCGAATTTATTCTTTTTATGTAAATTTTTGTTTGATTATTCTTGCTATTATTGAACATATGAATGTGTTTTAACAATAGTCTTTATACTCTTCTATCATCGGGATGTTTACGCTTGTTATTCTTCTAATAATCTATGTATTAGTAATATAAAAGATAAGGTAACAACAAACAATTACTTCGTTCAACTATTTGAACGAAGTAATTATTATTTAAATAAATGTCTTTGTTTATTGAATAAAGCACATTCATAAGTGCCTATCAACGAACACAGACGACTAAACGTTGCACTTAAGAACAAGCTCTCGTGATAAAAAATAGTCATTTACGTTTTCACTTATACTAAGTCCTCCATTCATTATCACTTATTAGAAAACCAATCATTCATCCACCCCTTTTATTCATTATCGTAAAACTCGGTCCCATTATATCCAACACGTAGCCACCATCCCAAACGGAAAAGGAGTCGTATTAAGGTCCTGGATTCGGTGGAAATATCTCAATGTTGATGTAACGATTTTCAGGGCATCAACAGATACCATAGGGTCTAAACTCGCAATTGTTTGTGCTTCAAAACCCACAAATCAACAAAGAACGAGCACAAAAACCAGTTACACAAAATATATGTTCTAGATATTATGCGTGACAATACATAATATCATAAAGATAACAAGAAATTAACCATTCAAGATTATTGCTGAAGCTGTGTATAAGAGATATATGACACATGAACATCAGAAAAATACACATCTTTATCGATACAACATGTATAAAAAAATAAATCACAGGAGAAATCACTCTACATTCTGCCATTGCCTTGAGCAAAACCATCCTCTGGATTTGTCTAGCCTTAGCCTCACAAAGTTTCTTCCATGGCTATGCACAAAGTTTGTCATAGAGAATGAAATTGATCATCATAAGGAAATGCCCATTTGCTTCAAACCAGGAAGTGTAGGAGGCACAAGGAAATATCACTTAATCGTGTCATAATAGGCTATAATATCTATAATTCTCTCTCTTCTTCGTCTCCTTAGGCTATTCCCTGAGGCGTATTTATACTTCCTCAAATTATATTTATTCAATTGGGGAACAAAATAGGTCATTGATGGGGTAGTTAAGTTATAGACCATAAACCTCGCCTGTCAATAGGGAAATTTATATTTTTTAATATTTGGAAATTTCATACATAGGTTTGTTATGCATGGACTCATGTTAATTTCCAGAAAAGTTGAAGGCAGTCACGTATGGATTTTTAAAATACTCTTTTTTTGGAGAAATGTGACCAAGTCCGAATGGAAGGTCGCTACGTGCCAATGCATAAGTCATCACATAAAGTGGTGATAAATGCATGCTATAACATATATGTTATTTATCGTATCATTATGCAAGCTAACGTAGTGCACAAGATATGATGCTTGGGTGTTGCAATAATCTATTTATAGTGAAAAATGGCATGTTACTAAGGAGAACTAGTCACTGGTTAACCCTAAAACTTCCAATTAATTAGCCATAAATTATTTATAGGTCCAAAAAATTAAAGAGATGAATGACTCCCATGCATAAATGGAGTAGGTTAAAGCACATATAATGGTGAAAAATAGGCAGATCCAAGTCTACATTGCAATGATAAATTTGGAAACCAATCATCACAATATTTAACATGGTTTTGTCGTGCGATATGTTATCCATTTTAATGGCTATGCAAGATACGCAGGCACAAGATATGATGATTGGTAGGTGTTACATAGAATCATTATATGAAAAATGGGTGCCTACCAAGCTAGAGAGAACAAGTTGGATTGTCGAAGCCAATCCTAATACTCGAATTAATAAGGCCATCAATTATTTACATCCCCAAAAAAATGAACGATATGAATGAACTTCTGCGTAATGTGAGTACAAGTACACATACATGAAAAAATAGGCGTAATATTAGAGGTACATTGCAATGATAAATTGGAAACCATTCTTTACAATGTTGAACATGGTTTTGTCATGCGATATGTTATCCATTTTATAATTATAAGCTACAGAACAAGATATGATGCTCGTAGGTGTTGCAATAGAATATAATATAGGAAATTAAATACCAGCCAAGGAGAACTAGTTGATCACAAGCTAATCTCATTACTATGAACCAATAAGGCCATCAATTATTTGTAGCTACTAAACAAGACATATGATTTTAAGTTGCACTTTTAAGTGAAACCAATAAAAACTCAACACAAATTTAAAATTCATGGTTTTGGAAATGGAATTATACTATAAAATTGTGGTTGTCTTATTGAGATCATCACATTGTATATTATATAGAATAGAACAGAAAACATAATCTTAGCCACCACAAGAAGACAACAATGTAGAGATGAACAGATAGCAACCACAAGTCATGACACTAAAATGACAAGAAAATTTGCAGACACACCAGATAACGGTAACTACAATAAGTGACAGAATTGAAATGGGAAATGATATTATGTTAATGAAATAACAATTCGAGGAAGCCAAATATCAAATTATTCATCAAAATAAACATAAGGAATTGGTTGTGAAAGCTAACAACAAGGTTATATAGACCTAAAAGTGATTAGAGGAGATGTATGTAACCAGTGAGTGTACAAATTGAGATTTAGAAAAAAATAAAAGTAACAAGAAATATTCAAAAAGCACATATGAATAAAGAAAATGCTAATATTGAGAATACGTATTGGGATATTAAAGGTCAAATAATTAAATAGGCAAAGACATGCTAATAAATTATTATGCCGATGGAACTTGATTCATACTTTGACTACATAAATAGAAAGTAGACAAAAGAATGTTGAAATTGAAAGAAAAATAATGGAATTTAACCGTGAATGAATTCTAACTAAAAGTAGAAGAAAGGACTTTAAAATCATCACATACATCAGCTTTTTCCTATATTAGTTACTCTTATACATATATTTGGACTTTAAATCATGACAGAAGTAGCTTTTTCCGTCATACTTACCTAATACAATTCTCATGTGACATGCATGCATCACCTCCACTACCAAACCCAAGCACCCGAAACACCCCAATTCCCTATTTGATGATGACAAAGAAAAGAAAAGAGAAAAAAAATGATACATAAATTTGCGCGGTAACGCCATGAGAAATGAGTAGTGCCAGACTAAGCTCTTTTTTTCTATATAAGACACCTCTCCTCAAAAATCCCACCAGGTTATGAAACACCATGAGATCTATCTCTATAATTCATGAAATTCACAAAATCATATTCATGGTAGGAACTCATATGAAGCTACCTTCGAATCGAATAATAAACATGACAGATTCATAACAATAGCATGTGCATTTAGAGAGGTTGTTATGCCCACCTTTGCAATGATACCTATTTCTCCATCACCATGAATAACACATTTCGTCTCATCCATGGCATCAAACTTGATTCATCACACAAGATTCATTACTTATATCAACGCTTCTCCGAAGGTGTCAAAAGATATATGTTGGTGAAAACCTCTAATGCATTCGATTTAAAACAAAAACAATTTACAACTCCAAAGAAACCAATAAATTAAACATTGAAAAGAATAAATATCAAAAACATACGAGGGACTTGCTTCAAGTACCATTTTCTCACAGGGATCGGATCCCTTTGAAAAATAGTTGCCAGCCAACACCACAACTTCCTTGACCTCGTGGTGCAAACTCATCGAGGTTCCACACCAATCATGTGTTTCAACACATGACCTCTTGCAACCTGTGATCTCCCATCAAATGAGTATGTAAATCATTCCTTATTTACAAGTAAAAAAAATAAATGTGAGAAATAAATATAAATTTACTTTTGCATACGTACCCGCAGACTAGAGAAGGGGAGAATAACAAGACATTTTTCTCGTGCCTACCACCAATGGGATAACTGGAATTTCTTCCGTAACAACTTCTTCAATAAAAATAATTATACCTCTTCACCATCCTCTTGCATTTTCTAGTTGGGGAAATGCTTTATGAAGAAGAAGAAGCAGGATTTCTTTAATATCCTTGTGTCCACATATTTTTGGGAGCTAAATATCATGCAAGCTTGTTATAGATGTCCTCACTCACAAGCAAATGTATTTGTTCTTTTTCATAATCAAATGTACCTACATCTATTTGAAATTAATGAATCAAATAAGCAATACAGAGAAAACATGGATCAAATAAAATTCACTAAATGGCACATTTTAAACGATATGCTAGACATGTGCAACCAAAACAAAAATTGCTAATCTACTCCGGTACTACATGTGGAACTTAACACATATATATAATGCATACCTAATGGTATATTGACTTTGAAGACTTGGATTTTCATGAAGGATCCATCATATTGGTAAACCTAATATATTAAACAACTACATGCATCATGTGGCTTGAATTTATTGATGACTAATGTCTTGTAGAAGGAATTCTAAAATTTCCTTTTGAAGTCACATTAGAGACAAGAGACGTTTTGTTTTCTTTCTAGCATAACACACAATGAGTGGGACAACAAAGCACAAGCCCCTAAATTATTTGCGTAGGTACTAGGATGTTGTTACAATAACAGTAGTAGAAGGAAATTACCTTAGGAAACTATGCTCGGGGAAAGGAGGATATTTGATGGAGATACCCCCGTTTAATAGAGTAAGAAGACTTTCATTCTCGCGCTTTCTTGGTTTTGGAGATAGGATACATCCAAGAAGTGGTCGATATCACAAAAGAATGGTTTGGTACCACCTGAGTTATAGTCAACCCATTCCCCAAGCCTATTCCATGTAAAAACATAATAGGGGTAATGAGAGTGTTGAGACAATAACAAAAAAATTCATGAATCAACCAAATCAAATTGTACAGATGGATTTCCTCAAAATATTGTCACTAGAAAAGGATATTTGTCTTCTATTTCTAGGTACCCAAGTGAATCAAGGAGAATGGTTCTAGTTGACTATAATCTCAATATCTCGGGATCCATTTAGAGAATGAAGAGTGACTTTTAATATTTCTATTGAATAAATTTTCCCCGTGGAACAATTCCCAAAAGAAATTGGGCCCCAATACTAGATTCATTAGGGAGTCTTTGAACCAAAAATATCAAAAATCCACCAAAAGAAAAAAACATGCTAAACTATTGGCAGCATCATATCAATGTCATATAATAAAGCTTTCCTATCACAAATTATCAACCTCCTTTTTCATATTCTAAAATCCTCACTAAAAAGCTTTGTTAACTATGCATACCATAGTAGCAACTATGGATGTGAAAATTTGTATCTCATGGTAACCACTACAAAGGTCTCTTCACATAACCCTATTGAATACAAGCTTCATCAATTTAAGAAACAACCTACAGATCGGCAGAAGTCATAGCTGAAAATGAAGCCTTACCATGTACTTGCGTATTCACCCTCAGTATCTCACCATTCGAATGAACCTATAAGAAGAATTGCACCCAAAGTCAGCAAAAAACCAAATAATTTAGGATATATGAGTAATTTTATACATGTTCAATATCAAATGTAACACAACATTGAAGGCTAGTTTGAACTTAGAATAGAACAGGTCGAAATAGTACATAATTAAGATACCCCATGAGTAAATCAAATTATCTCTAGCTAGAAGCAAGCCCAAACCAACATAAATTAGGACTAATTTGGGTGTGAGCAGTGGTCATCTTAGAGGCTTGTTTTCCTTGATAAAATACTAGAGGTATGAAAGAATAGGGAGTCCTACCAATTGCACTAGATTTGATATCCATCTACCGTTACCACCATCATCAAAGTGATACCTCGTTAAGAAGTGAAGCAATAGCTTGACCTACAATAAGTAACAAAAGCAATCGAATATTACAATTGCCCAATGGGTCTTCCTTTTTCCTAAAAACATCTTTCTATTGGGGCCTCTTCCGGATCTCGTATCCTTTAATCAAACCATGAACTAAAGTTCCAATCTTCAAGTTCAAATAGTAGTTATTAATACAACAACTGCGTATAGATATTTCAATCAAATATAAAATTAATCTAAGTTTTTAACAAACATAACTTTCACCGCATCCGTGATCAAATCATGGCTCGAAGTTCAATCTTGTGATCCAAAGAAAATTATATTATAACAACTTAGATAGATAGTTCACCAAATATAAAATTAATCTAAAACATTTAATAGACATACCTTTCACACCATACCGTGGCTTTCCGGAATACCACCCATCCGAATACTACCTATTAGGAATGAATTACTAGTGTGCATCAAGAAAATTACTTAGCTTGTGTATGCATCACCAAGAATTACTAGGCTTCCGGATGTATCACCACAGGGCATAACATCTCTCATGAGTTGTTACTTTTAAAGAACAAATGTTCATTTCTAGTTCATAAACATGCGCAGATTTTTCATTGTTGCCAGGAACAAGTTCTCATCCATGTTGAAATATTAATGCAGTAAAATCCCAAATGAGCATTGTTCTTCACATAGATAAATCCAAACCTTTCATAAATTTCCACAAATATTCACCTAGTTAGTATACAATCATAACAATAAAATATGAATGTATCTATGATGTCAATGCTTCAAATAAAAATTAACTATAAATTAATAAAAAGTCGCATTACGAAAAAGAAAGAAACAAAAGTATTGCAATTATAAAAAATAAGAGGCTCCGTACCTTAATTTCATCTTTCTTCAACTAAAAATATCGTAATCCGTGGACACAAAGAGTCCGTAATGAAGCTTCAAAATCTTGCTTTTGTTGTTAATGATATTGCCCTCATTCCAAACATTGTCAACAATTCATCCACATACAATAATAAAGACCACACAAGGAAAATGACAACACTAAATCAAAAATTACTTTATGTTCTTTGGTTGTTCCTCATTTTCTTCTTCCGATTGACAACTTGACCTCCACTCATCAAAGCATAATTTTTTTCTTCTTTTTGTTTTCCCAAGAGATATTGTAGCTATATTTGTATGAAAGTTTGCAAGTGCGGCCAACATGTTTCGATTTTTTCGGGAGGTGATATGCCATAAAATAAAAAAATTTGCTATGTATTTTCCATTTCCAAACCATGAAATATAAACTTATGCACTTTTTTCGGGAAAAACAAAATCAATTAAAATTTTCATACCATTCAAATTTCACCCTATCAAATTATTTTTAATCCAAAAGTTGCAAAACAGATACCATTCACCTTAAAATACCCCTTGGATTTATGCACAAATTTCAAGGTCCATCAAACACATATATATCAATATTATAGGAAAAAAATAGAAAGAAAAGTGCCATTTCAAACATCACCCTATCAAATTATTGTCAATCGAAAAGTTGCAAAAAACGTATACTAATTCACCTTAAAATACCCCTTGGATCAAATGCACAAATTGCAAGGCCCATCAAACACATATATCAATATAGAAAAAAATAAGAAATAAAAGTTCCATCACCATTCGAATCTACCAAGTACATATCTCAACATACAAACAATTTGGAAACCTCATGTGTATGGCCAAAATACAAATACTTCAAAAAAGACTCGATGGCACATTTGAGATACAAACTCGCTTTATATGTCCAATTTAAAAAATATGAAATCCAACTACTACAAAAAAATTCAAAATAAAATTCACTTCATGTGTTATCCATTTCTCTACCGTAAATTTGTTGACTTGGAGTGATCGTAAACCATCCCCGATTGAACCGTGTGCTATTAGATCCTTGATATCCTTTCTCACCAAGAGAACCATTAATATAAAAATTTAAGGAAAACATTAACATTAGCAGAAAGAACCACATATCATATAAACATATTCATGAAAAAAGGAACCAACTTACCATGATTAAATGGAATCACTTCAAAAGAACCAAAGTAGAAGAACCAAATACAAGTGTTAAGGTAAGGGATATCATTATCTTAAAATTTCATATATATGTTGAGGTATGGGCACATACAGCTATATAGAATTAAATTGTTATTGTTTTTATGGAATAAGTGCCAAATTGATGTTGGAATGAAACACAACTACAAAAATATGAATGGCTAGTGAAAGAAATTTACACCAAAAAGTAGGTAGCAGAAAAAGGTCGAGTTGTATCGAACATTCACCATTTGAAGTATTCACTAGACCTAAAGCTAAATAGTACAAAATTAAGATCAGATTCATACAACAAAATCAACAAAAATACAACCAAAAACTATTTATAAATAATCCAACATATGGAAATACATAAGGAAAGTGAAAGTATAATAAAAATTAACCTTGTTCAAATTTTTCACAAAATCTAAAAAAACTTTGTAATCACTTTCTTCAATTTGTATGTATCATTCTTAGCAGTAATAGATAATTTCATGATTTCTATAATGTATTCAAGTTGTACAAAATCATGATCAACAAATCGTACTTATACATGCGTTGCTCCCTTTATTCTACTATACCAACATAATTGAAGCTTGATGCCTTTAATCTATCCAAAATTTTGATGTCATTATGGTAATAAAACAACCTACTACCATCCTTCTTACTTATTCTTCAAACCCTTCCAATGTACCAAATTCCACAAGAAACACCTTGTTTTGTACTTAAAGGAACACCTTTTCTTACAAGACGTTTAGTGAGAGGGGAATTGAGTTGTTTTCAAACAACAACACACAATCAGATCCAATTCCAAAGCTAATTGAAACACCCTTTTGTAGAGTCTTCCCATATCACCAAAGTAGACCCCTATTCTCACATTTTTCAACCTACCATTGGATAATGTTGGATTTCAATCAACCGACTAACCAAACATGCTTTGAAACATATCCTTACCATCAAGATTCACCAACGTTTTGTGTTTTTTTCTTTCTATTTTCATCAATGGAATCTAAAATTTCATTCAACCGATGACTCCACTCACTTTCTATTATTTTCAATTCACTTTCATCAGACCAATAAAGATGAAGATTTAAATATATTGTGCTTGAACATCTCTGGAGAATCATCAACTAATTCATCCACAATTGGAATGTTGGAAAATATTTATCCTTTTTCCATAGTTTAACCTGCCCAAGAACATTGAGTGTAATTTTTTGGTTTTTATCCAAGAGTTGATAAAATATCTTGCATCCTCCAATCCAATCCTAAGGGTTTCTACACCTTATACCTTTGGATATTGAATAATATTGCAACAATATGTCAATGTTTTTTATTATTTATTGGTGCAATTTATTCCAAATGTTTTCTGCTTCTGTGATTTTTTAAAATGAATCCCTTGGGATTTGATTCTTTCTTAAAAAAATCTATTAAGGGTTCCAACAACATGAATAAAGTCATGAAATAATAGGCCCTCTCCATCCCAACCATCCCACCAAATTTCTAAAGAAGTTTCCCGACACATATGACCTACCAAGTGCAAAACACATGGCAAGTTTGAGTACTGATCTTCAAACAATCTCATCAACAAACCGCAAAAATGGAAAGAAATTCTCATATCTTGATATGCCTTTCTACTAATGAAATTTATGTTGACATTAGTATGAGATTATTTTTTGTACCCAACATAGCCATAATGCGAAGAAATGATGAACTCGTGAAGCATTTCACACTCTTTTCTTGGGCTCAAACTATGAAACATAAAGATGTCAATGTAGTCAATGAAAATTCAATAGGGTAAGTCTCTCAGAGCTAGTGTCATCTCTAACTTTCCACCTTTGTGTACTTTCATCTCTTTCAAACACCCTCTCGAACATGCCTTGAAGCAATCACAGCGGAACCCCAATTTTGTCTATCCATCCTCTTTATATCTTCACATCAAATTGTGATCATCCACTTTAAAAAGGTGATAAACCATTCGACATGTTCAAATTAAGTGTACTCATTTCCAAACTAATTCCTCATCAAATGCCAAACAAAGGATTCAATATTTTTCGTGATTAGGATTTAATCTTGTCATGCAATTCATGTACATTCAAACTATTATACAACCCAAATAGCTTCCACCCTTCCCAAGAAATTTGATATCTAAGATCTAATGTTGAAGAATAACTTTTCCAACATAATTTGTCTTCTTCATTATCCCCATCTCGAGGAGTCCCAAATTTTTTTATACATGTTTCTTCCACATAAATTATACCCTTTCCATTGTTGGATAATAAAATTTGCATGAATTTATTGTATGTTGTATGAACATCCAAAAACAAACTAGGAAGTTTTTCTACAATAGGTTTACAATAATGACATGTGCACAATGCCAAATAAAGATTGTTTTTTAAAAGAATTTGTTATAATCTCATAGCCTACATCTCCCTCACAAATTTTCACCAAGAAATGGGATTGATATTGATGTTCTCTTCAAACCACAAACCCCACCACAGTATCGCTTTTTTCTACCCACCTAACATATTTCTTCACAATTTGTTTCATCTTCAACAAGGTATCTAGGAATTGGTCCATATATACCATGTTTGGCTTTATACATGACAAATTTTTCTGACCGCCTCAAAAATGTGCTCATGCCTCTGGGATATATTTCAATGACTTCTAACTTTCTTTTAAAGTTGTGGATATTGAAGACCATCCAAATTCAAGCTAATAAATTTATGTAATCTAGGACTCTCCCCATAACTTGATCATCTCATAAAGGGATTTTGTGGATGTACTTAGCTTTTCCTCGTTTTTTGCAGTGAATCAGTATGAAATTTATCCTTGATAAATTCCCAAATCTCCATCTTTTACCTTGTAATTTTTCCTTGCTTATGTGCCCCCCATACACACTTACAAAATCCAAAGACATCCTTCCTTTCTACCGATTCAAACAACTTTTTCTTTAGAGATTCACTTAATAGAGAGGCAGTAAACCTTTATCCCTATCCCACCAAATAGTTCGAATTGTTGATATATCGTTAGAATTTGTAGCCCTTGCTACATTCTTCAATTAATTTTAATTCAAAGAGTCGAATATTCTACCTTTTCCTGTATCTCGTTCACTTATTTTTATTGGTGCACCTTGATTCACGATATAAAAACATCCTGAAGTCATTACATTCTGGAACCAACTTACAAAATCTACATGTTAATGAATCAAATGGGATCCCCATTTAAGAACCCATTTGGAAATGAATATGCCTATATGTACCATCAATACAAAATTCAATACCCTTATAACATAGCATGATCTTGGTTTGCTTCTCTATGGCCCATAATTTTCCACACCTTTGATCATCCATTAAGACCTTTGTTTCAAATCTCTCCCCATTTCTATCAATATAAGGATACCAATACCCCCAACATTGCAGTAACAGGGGAGCCACTTGAGCTATGATAAGATGACCACACAATAAAAACCAAATAAATTAGAAGTAAGATAAATAAAATAATATACAAATTCATATTCAATTTTAGTCTAAACTATTAACTAACCACTAATTAACACACCTGAAGTAGAAGGATTTGCACTTGTAGAACCCCTATGAAATACTGATGTTGATGATGGCACTAAGAATCTAGTCAAACTTTGTTGGGACTTATCATTGGTAGGCTTCTTAGGTCTCCCAACTATGCCACTCCTCAACCCAATCTCCTAATGTGAAGCCTCATTTGTAGTAGTAGTAGTGTTCTTATTTGATTTCATGTGTTCATTTAGAGAACTGACAATATTACCACTTGTTGGCATTAAAAAAAACCATTTATTGCATCATGTACATTCAAATCTCACTTTTTTCATGTACTTATAGTCTGCAAGTGTTTCTTCCACCACCTTGAACAAATTAGGCTCTTGTGTCTTGTTGAAATCATGTAGAAGTTTTATTTCTTGATCAATATGAAATCGATCTCCAACCACCATTATTTGTTGTAATTTGTTACATCAAGTAATTTCACTACCACTTGGAATTGAAAGGAGTTTTTGATGGGACCCTATTTTCATATGATGGTTTTTGAAGTTGCACATTGTTTACACTACCAAGGATACATCACCTGTTCCATAATCAATGCAACAAATTTCACAATGGATATTTATTTCATATTCTCCCTTTTCTTAAATACTTTGAGAGTAAGTTTCTCATTGACAAAATCTTCCATTAAAATTTTCACTTTGTTTCCCCAAGATGCCAATACGGAAGGATAAAAAATTGTGGCTTGTTTCACTAACAAAGGCATATTTTCAACTCTTGGTTGTTTATGCATGGGTTCCTCCACGTTCTCTTCAATTTTTTGAAAGACTGGTATTTTTTCCACTACATTTGAACCTTTTGTTTCCACATCAAATGTGCCTAGTTTCCTTTTGATGCCTAAAAGTGTTGTATAAACTTTTCATTTCTTATCTTTCTTTGGATTAAAAGCTAATCCATCCTCGATAAAGTTAAAAGGGTATTAAATGATTTCATTATCCACAATTTCATCATGGATTTCAGAAAATGTACAACCTTCTCAACAGCTGACAATGCCAATCACATATTTCTCTTCATCGGTAGCAATTTTATAAGACAAGTCCATCCGTTTTTGCACACAAATAAATGAAAAAGTAAGTAAAATTCCACAAACATATTGGTTTATTATGAAAAATGAGCAAGGAAGCAAGGTATGCACTTTAAATTCAAAGCTCCAAGAAACATGAATAACTCTTACTATTGGGATGAAACACCTTGATTCAAAATGTACTATCAATGGATTCCTCAATTGGAACTAAAATCAGAAATAAAACAGATTTGAGAGTTGGTTTATTGAGTCAAACATTGACAAACTTATAAGAAATATTAGGCCCTAGATATACCTCTATTTTGGCCTTATTTACACCATATTTTTTGTGTAGTAAAGAGTTCAAAACCAAACCCTCGTAGATTTTATTGTTCGCTGGTATGAAATGCATTTTATTCAATTTATTGTTTGCCAGTATCTAGGGCTTGTCAGAGATAAAGAATTTTTTTATGTTTTTGGAGCTACCAAAGGATAAGGACAATGCTCGATCTCTAATATAAATAATATAAATTATAGTGTGTGTGTGAATGGAAGGATTTACATTGTTTGTCAAATATATGTTGTACTTAGATCGTTGATATTTAATTGCAATGACAGTGTGTGTGTGTGTGTGTGAATGGAAGGATTTACATTGTTTGTCAACTATATGTTGTACTTAGATTGTTGATATTTAATTGCAGTGGCAGTGTGTGTGTGTGTGAATGGAAGGATTTAGTAATTTACATTGTTTGTCAACAATGTCTTGTACTTAGATTGTTTCTATTCCCATGAGACCCATCACTTTAATAGATGTAAAATTGAATTTCATGGATATTCCTTACAGAAAATCTCCAAGTCTTAACATTTTCACCACAAATTTGGTTCACCATTAAAAATAAGGTCTATGCATTAAAAGAAAAGTTACACCAAATCTAAGGTGCCTTTCCAACCATAAATGCTACCTTCATCACTATAATTCCAAAATATAAAAAAGCACTCAATCCCTCCAAATTCCAAGCTATAGGTCTCTACTATGTTATTTACAAAATGAGATCAGAGGGTTGCACTAGCTGTTGATGTAATACACTGATTGTGATCTGTAGATCTAGTCACCTCCTAAGGTTTCCATCTCACACCGCTACTAGATCTAACAATGGTGGGTTTTTACAATCAAGGGTTGTATACCTTATCTCATTGAGGTTTTTTAATTTTCAACTTCCAATAGATATACTCCCTTCAACCACCAAAAAATTGTGACGTGCATATTTTTCACTAGTGTGGCTGATTACAATCAAGCTACAAGATGAAAAAAATTGGCTCCATTTCAACATTGGGCTCATAATAGTAATTTTGTGCAGTATTTTAGGTGTTATGCCCTCAAGAAGCCAATAAATAAACTCAACTACACAATTACATATCTCAAATATGTGCTTAATATTCAAAAATATGTTAATTTCTTCATGAATATGCAAGAAAATTTACAAATCTGCAACTTTTGTATCAGTGAAAGTACAAGTATCAATGACTTAAACATTTATGGGTTTGGTGTTGTGTATATTTCTCCATAAGACGACATGGAACAAATTTTTGAAAAAAATGAAACCACCATCAATAGTCACCCTCAAGATGTACAACCCCATGAGGAATATATAGTAGCTACAAAAGAAGACAGTTTTGGTGCCCTTGATCTAAGCTTGTCTTTTAAAAAAAATGAGAGAAAATCATATATTATATGTTTCAATGGTCCACCAAGGTTTGATGATGACCATCAAGAGAAAAACAGATCTGAATATGACCCTGTCAGAGGCTTGTTACAACAACATAATGATAGGCTCACTACTCTAGAAGGGGGCACAACCACCATGATAAATTTATTTGGAAAAATATGGTGATTATTTATTCATTAATTAGATATGCAACAAATACACACTTTCTCAATATTTTGAGGGGATTCAAAGATCAAGAACTCGAATTCATATCTCCTGCTACCATTTGATTATGGTATCTATATAAGTAATGTGGGAGATGCAACAAATATGATAGCTTGAATATAGCTTAAATTTCTTAACACTGAAGAAGAAGAATGAGAATGGGAGAAGGGAAGCATTACATCAGCCAAAGAATTTGATGGTAAAACAATATAGTGTGGGAACCAATGACTTCACTTATACCATCCACGATGAAAACAATCAATTTATTTACTGCAATGTTATGTCATGCAATGGTGTTGTATTGTTGGATGATAAGTCCAATTTTAGACATTAGGTTGCACACTAAGGTTGCCTACGAAGTTACTTTCCTGTCATTACTTATCCATACAATAGAGTGGCATACATCCAAACTATTGAGAGGATTGACATATACTCTTTAATATGGAAAATTTTTAAGAAACTCACAACAAGAGAGAAAATCCCTTGTCATGACTCGCGAGGATTACAAAATGATGCACATACTAGCAACTAAAATACATGAAAATTAAAATAATGCAGGAAATAGGGCACATAGCTAATCTTATATGTCCAAGCCACCCCTTCCTAGAGAGGTGGAACCATTCTTGGAATTAATGAATGGAAAACCATTGCAATCGATCTTACAAGGATACCGTAACTCAAAAAATAAAAAGGAGACCGCCCAAGCACTAGTAGTTGCATAGATGAGTCTAAATTATTGTATAAGCCCAAACTAAGGGGTCTGGGTATACCCAAGAAGTGGGCACTAAAATTCATAGAAAAATGGATCAAACTTCAATAAAAAAGTGGATGGATTCCTAGAAAACCTGGAGGACAATCCTAGCTATGTGATATCCTTGAAAAATGTTAGAGGAAATTAGAATAAATCACAAACCATGTTATCATCTATAAATTTTTTGGAATGTGGCCCTTAGAGACAACATTGAAATAGTGGGTCAAAACACAAATATTGCCTTGTGTAATAGGGACCTCAACTCTCAAAGAAAATAGAAATAAATTACTAGAAAATATAAAAAATAAAAGTTTAACATCCTTTTCGCGCCAGAAAAAAGATGCACAAAGGTATATCTTGAAAATATGGCACCAAGAATTTGGTACAGTTGTAAGGAAATGGGAATTAGATGTTGAGACTTCTCTGGTAGCCTAACCAATCCTTGGAATGGTAGCAATGTGAAACTCACCAATTTCATAGCCAATGTATGGTGGATCTCAATCCACTTTCACATGATTGGTACCAAATCCTTCAGCACCTTAGTCAATGGATATCAACATGTCAATCCCCTAGAGAAGAGAATTTCCTAAACAAAAGGTATGATATCCCACCCAAGGTCATCAAAAATCTCCAAATAATACTCCGAGACCTTAATATGATAGAAAACCTCTTGGAATATAAAAGAGGCTTTATAAGGCTAAATAAAATATGTACAAGATTCATAGAAAAAATAAATTATCTATAACTGATATATGCCTTTCCGAAAAACAGATCTTGGAAATGAAAATAATTAATGAAGGGGATCACATCATGTGGCTAAAATTCTGGAGTATTTACACATGTCTTTGTTCAAATTCCTTGATAAATGAAAGGATTGAGTGGAACTCTCTCATCCCACATCTTCCAAAAAGATAGCTTGTATCACTATCCAATTCTACTCCATTGTCAATATCAGTCTATGGTAAGAAATGCCACCTTATTATTTGTAAAAAAGGTGGCCCATAGACCTAGACTTCAAACACTTATTGAAAAATTGGTGGACCAAGGCTAATTTAAGAAAATGTACAAGTATGTATGTATTCCAAGGAAAGTTAATAGTCCTAAAATTAAAAATAAAACACTAGAATACCAATAGCTTCAATAAAATTTCACTAGAAAAATAAGATTAAAAACCTTATGACAAATCTCAGGAAGAGATCATGGCCTCAAGCATGCCAAAGAACCTCAAAAATAAGGAAATGGATCTTAATTATTAGCGAGACCAACAAGCCAACTTGGTGGAAATGCACTAGAACAAAAGGATACACATATGCTAGTTGGAGGGGGGAATAATTCCAAGTTATTTCACAAGAAAACCATGGGCTATTAAAACAGGAACAAGAACATAAGCCTTATAGAAGAAATTGATGAAGAACTTTATGATCAAAAGGAGATCAATGATGAGCTTAACTCTCTTAAAATACCTTTCCAAGCATACCATTGCTACACAAGCAACCACTTCACTCATCGCAATGAACAATCCAAAGATCATCATAAAGGACCAAAAAATCACTATTATGGAATGAATTTATAGCAAAAAAAATCAAGAGAAAAAAAAAATCTGAATATGACCCTGTCACTGGCCTGCTATAGGAGCATGATGATAGATCTACTACTCTAGAAGGGGGCCCATAAATAGTGTTTGAAGGGGACAATAGTAATGACCGCACAAATAAATTTCAACATGAAAACAATAATGAAACCACTTCACAAAGTCTTTATGATGAAGAACATCATAATAAGGGGGCATTTCTTGTAGAATTTGGAGGTTATGACAAAGAAATTCCAAAGGAAGTCCCTATTTTTCCCTTTGAAAAGCATGAAGAAATTTTAGAGTTTTGGTTCCAGATTTTGAAAATGTGCATAATTCTTTAGGAGAGGGTGTGGAACACACCCTTGAAATCCATACAAACCTTGATGGAAAAAACATGGATGGTGAGTCAAATCCAAAAGAACATTTGTGCCAAGAACTTGAATAATATAGGCGTGTTGATTACACCAATAAAGGCCACCATGAAGACCATGATCAAAATGTTATACATAATCTTGGTGACAGTCACGTGACAGTACATGTATCAATGACTTAAACATTGACGGGTTTGGTGATGTGTATATTTCTCCATAAGACGCCATGGAACAACTTTCTAAAAAAATGAAACCACCATCAATAGGCACCCTCAAGATGTACTGTCTCATGAAGAATATATAGTAGATAAAAAAGAAGACAAATTTGGTTCCCTTGATCTAAACTTGTATTTTAAAAAAAATGAGAGAAAATCATATATTATATGTTTCAATGGTCCACCAAGGTTTGATGATGACCATGAAGAGAAAAACAGATCTGAATATGACCTTGTCAGAGGATTGTTACAGATGCATGATGATAGGTCCACTACTCTAGAAGGGGGCACAACTGCCATGATCAATTTCGTTGGAAAAAGATGGTGATTGTTTATTCATTAATTAGATGTGCAACAAGTACACACTTTCTCAATATTTTGAGGGGATTCAAAGATCAAGAAATGAAATTCATATGTCCTAGTGTCATTCGATGATGCTATCTATAGAAATAATGTGGGATATGCAACCAATATGATAGCTTGAATATAGCTTAAAGGTCTTAACACTGAAGCAAAAGAATGAGAATGGGAGAAGGGAAGCATTACATTAGCCAAAAAATTGGTTGTAAATCAAGGTAGTGTGGGAACCAATGACGTCACTTACACCATCCACGATGAAAACAATAAATTTATTTACTGCAATGTTATGTCATGCAATGGTGTTGTATTTTTGTATGATAGGTCCAATTTTAGACATTAGGTTGCACACTAAGGTTGCCTACGAAGTTACTTTCCTATCATTACTTATCCATACAATAGGGTGGCATACATAAAAACTATTGAGAGGATTGATAGATACTCTTTAATATGGAAAAGCGTTAGGAAAATCACAACAAGAGAGAAAATACCTTGTCATGACTCACGGGGATTACAAAATGATGCTCATACTAGAAACTAAAA
Organism: Pinus albicaulis; assembly: GCA_034641835.2. NCBI lineage: Eukaryota > Viridiplantae > Streptophyta > Pinopsida > Pinales > Pinaceae > Pinus > Pinus albicaulis. The sequence goes on from CM076572.1 coordinate 106,505,221, forward strand.
GCATGAAAATTAAACCAATGCAAGAAACAGGGAACACAGATAATATTGTATGTCCAGACCATCCCTTCCTAGAGAGGAGGCACCATTGTTGGACTTAATGAAGGGACACCCCTTACAATTGATCTTACAAGGATGCCATAACTCAAAAAATAAGGAGACCACCCAAGCTCTATTGGTTTCATAAACGAATATAAAATATAGCACAAGCCCAAACATAGGGTGTGGGTATACCCAATAAGTGGGCACTAAAAATTCATAGAAAAAGGGATCAAAATTCAATAAAAATGTGGATGGATTCCTAGAAAACCTGGAGGACAATCCTAGCTATGAGATATCCTCAAAAAATGTTAGAGGAAACTCAATACATCAGAAACCATGTTATCATCTATAAATTTTTTGGAATGTGGGCCTTAGAGACAACCTTGAAATAGTGGGTCAAAACAAAAATATTTCCTTGTGTAATAGCGACCTCAAGTCTCAAAGAAAATAGAAATAAATTACTAAAAAATATAAAAAATAAAATTTTAATATCCTCTTCATGCCAGAAACAAGATGCACAAAGTTATATATTCAAAATATGGCACCAAGAATTTGGGATAGCTGCAAGGAAATGGGAATTAGATCTTGAGACTTCTCTGGTATCCTAACCAATCCTTGGAATGCTAGCAAGGTGAAACTCACCTATTTCATAGCCACTAGATGGTGGATTTCAATCCGCTTTCATGTGATTGGTACCAAATCCTTTGGAACCTTAGTCAATGTATATCAACATGTCAACCCCATAGAGAAGAGAACTTCCTAAAAAAAATGTATGATATCCCTCCCAATGTCATCAACAATCTCCAAATAATACTCCGAGACTTTAATATGATAGAAACCCTCTTGGAATATAAAAGAGGCATTATAAGGCTAGATAATATATGTACAAGATTCATAGAAAAAATAAATTATCTATAACTGATATATTCCTTTCCAAAAAAAAAAACTAGAAATGAAAATAATTAGCGAAGAGGATCACACCATGCGGCTAAAAGTCTAGAGTACCAGCTAGCATAATTACAAGCTAGTAGCCCGGGAGCCAAGCCCCTGCTGACCCAGCCCCGCTAGTAGGACTGGCAGTTGTATGGAAAGGGAAACCTATAACAATATGAACATATAAGGTTTTTTAAAATATGTTTAACTAAACTTCTTGGGCCCTAGGATTGTATAGAAAGAGAGTTAGCCTCAGCCTATTTTTCCAGTATAGCATATGATCTATCATATTACTATTTTTTACCACCATTTTATTCATTACTGTTTTACCATCCCATACCTTACCATTTCATAAAATTTAATACTTTACCATTTTCATAATCATAGCAACAATTTCCACCATGGAAAATTTTAGGGGCTAATATTCGCAGGTGGGCTAATTTTTCATGATTTTTCCAAAAAAAAGATTCACCAATTTCTTTTTTTTCTAAAACTAATTCGGCCAAATTTTACAATATAAAACTATTTTACCTTAAAAATTGCCAACATTATATATACTATATATAAAATCATTATAAATTTGAATAATTTTACTAATATATTAATAAATATTTTATAATTCACATATTAGGGACTAATGAGATTCGCCAATGTTTTAAACTTTAAGATAATTTTCCATAAAATTTTCCCTGATTTCCACAATTTATGAATGTGAAAAAAATTCAAAACATAGATTATAATGATGAAGTAACCATGTCCCAAGGGGAAAATTAATCGTGTATGAAAATTTTATGAAAGGAAGAACATAGTCATCAACATTAAATGAGATTTGGACATGAAATAGATAGCAATGATTAAACTTAGTGGTATTGCAAAATTTATGATGAAGACAATGAAAACCATAAATATGGGAAATTAGGTTTTCAACATATGAAAATTATATATAATCAAAGCCATAATGACAAGGAAATTGAGCTCCTAAAAAAAGAGAGGATGGAATTGAGTTTTTGTAAGTGAATGCTTATAATTAACAAAGGACTAAAATATATACCTTTTTTTTCTCATTTCTGGTAATTTTCCAATATGATGTTGTAATGGTATATTATAGAACCATTTTTCCTCTAATAGTACATTATGTTTGGAAGAATGTTTTTATGAAAACCTTAAACAATTAATACGAGCTTTGAGAAAAAAATTTAAAGGAGCGTGAAATAAGAGAAAGAGTCTTAAAGTTTGGTGAAATTTTGAGTTTGAAACTAAAAGATAGACTAGAGTGGAGTATAAAATTACATTTAATTTAAGCCAAGTTTATAAACCTTTGTATGATATATCCTCATGGGATCAGGGAGAGCCCACAAGGTGGTTTGGATGGAAAAATTTTGATCTCCCCCATCATAAGACCTGATTACACATGGAGAGCTATGGATACCACCCAGTTACAACAACATAATAGACCTAGTAGGGAGCTATAGCACTAGAGAGAGCTATGGTTTACATATGGGATAATTAGTTAGGTTATCCTCCCTTGCCTACAAGGTTCCTCCCTCATTTAGTGGTTATGAGGGGATGGTGGTTAAGATGGTCAAGTCAATGGTTAAGAGGGTTTAGGCAAGTAACTACTTCGTCAAAATGCATCTCCATGGAATCTACTTGATTTCCATTACCTAAGCTATGAATACTAGTTAATCTTTACTATAAATAAGCCATTATATTACTAATATAATGTAATACCTAACCTCAATATAGATCCATCAATATACATATAATATTCATTACGGATAAATAGAGGGTTAAAACATGGTGAAATCACTTGTTTATAAGGTATAGTATGGCTTTGATTACTGGATAACCTATAACTCTTGATATGAGTAGTGTATTGATATCAGATTGATGAAATTAGAGATAAGTTTGTAGTCAGGGTAGATGTTTTCCGAATCATAGAGGGAAAATTTATAACCTAATCAGATGCCAAATTAAAACCCACTTAAGCACGAATTCACTACAAAAATAGAGCATGAATTTATAGCCAAGATAAAATACGAGTTTAAGAATAAAGAGGGTATATTTTTGGTATTGAAAAGCATGGGAACAAAGGTATGTATAATTTTTTTCTTAATTGGAAATAATAATAGTCCTTCTGCGCGAAAATAATGTGAAATAGAAGTTAAAAATTATATATAATACAAACCTATGTAAATGAGTACAATATGCTAACCTAGATTCGTGAACCCTCATGCGATGTGTGACCCAGATCCATGGACCCTCATGAAATGTGTGACCCAGATCTGTGAACCCTCTCCCTTGGCACTCTCCCTACGTGTAGCCTGATGGATGAAAGGATTTGTAGCCTGATACTCGTAGCCTGATGGGATGGAAAAATAAATTTGTGGGCGAGGTGAGGCTGCCCACAAGTTTTGGAGTTATATCAAGCCAGCCAGTCCCTCGTAGCTTGATGGAAAGAAATATTTCCCGGTACCCTACCTGATGTTGATCTATTCATGTCAGTAACTCCTCCCCCCTATGCAAATGACCAGTAATTCCAGCCTTACTTACAAATGTGGGTTCTAATCTCATGGGCACTACATTTCCAAACCCTCAAAACAATCTCGTAGATCTGTGATCCCTCATCCGCGCTCTCCCTTGGGGATATCCCTTGCCAAACCCTCAAAACAAGCCCACTTGTCCCAAAAAATTAATAAATAATACCTTAAATTATTTATATCTAGTATATAATAGGAAAAAAACACTAACCCTTGGTTATATAGACAACATAATGTTTTGGGTTTTTCTAAAAAAAATTTACCCCAATATGAATGCACTTGATATAATATTGGTTTGTCAGTGATGTGCTCAATCATGAGATGGAGGATATTTCATTGGTGGAGAGGAAGGCCACTGGTTCCATGACGAAGGAAATTGTGTTGAGGAAGGAGTGAGATATGCTCATGGAAATTTCTAACCATTATAAGAATTATTCCAATAATTAAAAGAGGAAAAATTTGGAGGGATGCCTATAGGTTGCAACTGCCATGACCTCCTTGGTCCGATGAAGGAGGAAGAATGGACCTTCTTGCTTGATTCCTTAAGTAATTATTTTAGCTTGGGTAGTTCTGGGCATTGATTAGTGGGATGCTCCAACTCACGGATATTCCACAAGTTATTGTTGTCCAGTTCACATTCACTTTGTAGATTTTTCTTTCTGCACCGAGGAAAGAATATTGCCAAACTTGCTTCAACTTCTTCTTGTGCTTTCTTGACTTTTGTTGTGGTAATATGGGGAGATAGGGTACTGAGGATATCAGTTTTAAAATTATCAAATAGATTCCCAATCTCTGCTCTAGTCACTCCTCCACTCATAGACTTCAGTATCTAGAATTAAGGGTCCCGAACAGAACTCCTCCCTTTGGTCGATCCTCTTGAACTCTGCAGACAGAGCTTCATTATTTCTTCAAACAATTCTTGTGGTATGCCTCCCTTTCCTATAAGATTCAAGTGCTCCAGGTAGTCATATCTCATGCCTCTTATAAATATTTTTTTTAGATTTTTTGGGGCTATGTCTCCAACCTTAGACCTTTGTAAATTGTAATGGAATCGGTCCATATAATCTTCCAATATTTCTTCCTTCTTCTATGTAATCCTGAAGATTTCTTATTTCAAATCCCTGGTCTGACAGTAGTCCTAATACTTAGAGAGGAACATCTCCTTCATTTCACTCCAGGTCAGGATCGAGCTAGCACTCAGTCCCATGAACCATCTCAACGATGCTCCCTTCAGAGTAGCAGGAAATAGTTTTAGCTTTTGAGAGTCTGAAACGTAGTCGTAACTCCTACATAAGACATCGAAATCGAACATAAAGGTATCAAGATATTTGATAGCCATCCTTTGGAAGGATGGTAGAGATGACAAGGGAATATTCTTCATAGGAGCTTCATCCTTTGTTTCAAGTATCAGGAATTAAAAATTAGTAATAGTACCATATTTTCTAGTTTTTTCATCCCCCATGACTAATCCTTCCTGATAAGATGAACTGACCTCGGAATGTAGAGGATTGACTGATGGGTGAAGGATCAGATTGTTCCAAGACCAGTTGTTTCACTGCTCTTCCTGAATCCAGATAATAATGATCAAGTAAACCTTGTTCTGGTTTAGGCCCTGGTTGTCCCTTGCTGGTTTCCCCTTGTCCTTCAATTCTTAAGTTTTGATCATTGGTTTCCCACTGCTGCTTCTAATATGGGGTCTTAATTTCAAGAGTGGATATGTTGTGTGAAGGGTGATGAGGTCGATACACAGAAGGTGAAGATGCCTCAGTCCTTGATATAGTGACATATTTTTGTGGTCTTGTCTTCCTAATGTCCCTATATGAATTGGACTGTTCTTTCTCTGCCTTTGAAATTAGATCCCCAAAGAATGTCTTCCTTCCCAAGTTTGCACTCTTCCTTTCCTTTTTACGACCCGTATTTCTAGTGGTTAGTTAGAGTAGGGGTGTTTTGGTTTCTCTGTTGTCCTACGAGCACACATGAACCCTATGTGTATCAATCCTCACTATAATATCCTTAGTTCTACAATGGTGATCCCGCCAAGTACGTTAGAGCGATGTGTAGGTTCTTACTTCTCGTCTTACTTCCCAACAACTCTATAGCTGAAGACATGCTATTAAAAAACACCCAAAAATCACACGTCTAAGTGCCTAAGTGTAGCAACAGTAAGCCCACAGAAGTATGTTAGAGCGATGTGCAGGTTCTTACCTCTCGTCTTACTGCCAAACAACTAGAGACTAGGGACACCCTACCATTAAAAAAACAATTTTGGCTGATTGTATCATCCCTTCCATCACTAGAAACGATGCCAAAATGATGGACTGTATTAATCACTTTTAATTACTAATATGATACGCATAAATTATCGACTAGGGATATATTTTATTTCAATTATAGTTGCATTGTCTGTGCCGATACTTCACACAAGAAGTGGAAATAAAGCAAGAAGAAATCAGTGTTGAACCAATTGCTGAAATTAACACTCATGTAGGAATAAAAAGGATATACATGAATGTAATAAAACTTTAGATAAACCAACATCTAGCGCACCACACACTAACTACAGCAGCTGGTAGCTCTAATTGGATCTATGTACAAATATGATAAATATTTGGAATTGAAGTAGATCTACTTACAACTGACACAGCAACAACATCACTCCACGAATATGCAGAAATAAATATAAGATATAATACATCTACCTTATGACTACAATCCATGTTAAAGAGGGTCCTTCGTCCCTAGCAGGGCATAGGAAGAAATGAAAACTAAATGAGAATTAGATCATTCAACACATGTAACAACACGATATTTTGTATTATGATGATCAAAATTACAGAGTCAAAATAGTGATATTGTTATCTGCTAACCCCCTAACCTTGAAGGTATGAGTGTTTATATAATAATACATTTCCAAAAAATGGGGAACAAATCATTCACGATAATATCTTGATTCTCATGTTGATTGAAATAAATTAAATATAGTTACAACCAATTCCCTCAATAAAAATCCTAAATTGGAAAGCATTGATTTCAACCAAAACTTCCTGAAGTTGTTATTATAAATAAAAATACATGATAACTCCTACAGTTGTCATTGGAATGTGATAGTTGTAGCATAACAACTTTCGAAGACAACTCAACATCCAGAATCTAGAAATACATAAACAACAGTGCAACTGTAGCAGTGGATCTGTAACAACATCACGGTGTAACATCAAAAAATGTGACAACCAAGATGTTGACTCTGCATGTGGTAGCAACATCATGTAACAACATGTTGTAACAACATGCTTCCAATTGGTTCTGTGCACTTGTATGTCCCAAGTCCCTATGCCTAAAATAGTATTTGAAAGAATAGCAAAAAGTCCAAATAACTTCTCCCAATGTTCATCCCAGTTAGTCACAAAAAAAAGGAATAATACATAATAATAAATAACAAGAATGGCAAGGTAAAGAAACAAGGTAAATTTATGTTTTTTCAGGATAAAGGAAAGGAAAAAGGCAAGTATAGACCCTAGGTTGGAGGTCAAAAGGGCAGAATTGATGGAAGAAAATGTAGGAAATGAGTATAAAAATGACACCCAACACTAGTTTGATAAGCAAGCCTACCTTTTATTTTTCTTAAGAGTATCTACAACCTTATGGGATGTGGGTTACGCATGTAATATTTGTTGGCCCTCTAAAAAAGTAGTTTGTTGTATAGAAATAAGTTGGTTTAGGAGGGGTTTGATCCATTTAACAATCACCATATAGAGAATCTTGTAGACTATTTAACATATTTCAATTGGCCTAAAACCATATTGTCTTCAGATTTGTTTTGCTAAAGAATCAAGATAAGGAATGTGACATTAAGTCCAAACCATAACTCATTTAGATTTATAGATTACTCTAAAATAATGTGAATATTCTCACTAATAAAATATCATCAAGCCTTGAATAATTCCTAATGAAGCCATCTACATTTTCCATGAATATATCCTGCATTAGGGCTCCATTATGCTCAGGGTTAATGAGTCTTCGAATGTGGGATGTGATCTGATTTATTTTTGTTCCTCATTTTGTGTTAGATTCGTGTGAGCATTACTTGGTAAAATTATATCAACTCTTATTCTATATCCATGTCCTATAGTATACATTTTCCTCCTCTTGATTGCATTGAAAATATGTAGTTATTTTGCTGATGTTGAATCATTTATTTATTATAAAACTTAGTATTATGTTCTCTTTTTTGAAGCCATCTGATTGGGAATTTATATCTCCATAATTTTTCTTCATTTTTGCGTCTTTATTCCCACCTGTGTATTAGCTAACCCTCCTTTAATATTAAGTCCTCAAATCATCCTTCCTTAATGACTCTTTGTTTAATTTCCTGGATATGATTTTCTAACTCTTTCTTATCTGCAAGGATATCATCAAATTATTTTGTGTTCCATTCCCTGACTTTTTGTTTTAACTGGAATAATTTCATCTGGAAGGTTTTCCATTAACATACGTGATATGTTATATGTCCATTGAGTAAAGTCCCCATGAGGCATGGATTTTACTATGACCAAGTTGGACATTGATTTCATGCCACCGATTTTCAGATTTACTTATTTTGGATTTTGGAGTGAAAGGATTTCAAATCATAAAGGTCTATTTATTGGAGTTATTTTTAGGCCCACCTCTACCTAAATAATAAATTGATTTGATCTGAGGCAAGAGATTATGGATTCTTCCACAAAGATGTCATGTTCCAGTTTGACTTCAAAGACTATGATCCTATCCAATCTACTAGTTACTTGGTGACATCTACCCATACAATTGTAACATGTGAAAATGTTATTGTTGATATTCACACTAGTGATGTAGTTCCCTTGTGACTATTTTGAAGATATATTCTTTTGGATCTAGTTATAAAATTCCTCCCATTTTCATTTCTAGACTCTAGATCAAGTTGAACCCTGTTATCACTCAGGTTTTCCTTGAAGTTGTGGAAAAGGAAAGTATACCCGAGGTAACCACAAACCAACTTTCAGATGCAGAATCTAGCCAATCTACATCCAGAGATGGCTCTCTCTTTATGATTTATCTTTGTTCTTAGAAAGTTTTAGGCTAGTTATAAGTCCAAGATTTTTTTTTGGAAATGGTGGAATTCACCAACTAAAGGCAAGGTTGAATATTTTTAGGCCATTGGGCTATGGAGTCAAAGGATGGCTTTACTGGATTACTATTCTACACACAAGATGGCTTTGCAGGGCAAGATAGCCAAACAGAGAACAATTTTTAGAAGTTAAAGTGGATGGAATGGGTTTGAAGGGATGAAAGGAAGTTAAGAATATTTCAGCATGTTCAAAAGAAAGAAATGAAATGAGTACAAATAAAGAGCAGTGAAGAATTCTTTACTATAGTAATCAAAATGTTTAAATTAGCGAAGCAAGAACAATTAAGAATTCGTTGCTTATAACCAATTTAGAGGAAAACATTAAGAATAATCACAACTGAAATCAGAGTACAATTAAGTAAATTCTGATTTATTCTTTTATGTCAATTATTTAGAAATGGACACAATGATATTATAAACAGATATAGAACTTAAGACATAGGATAGAAAGACTTATTGAACTGCAATCCGACACATGAATCCTGTAAAAAGCCCTGAGCTTCAAATTGTCATCCAGCAAGCCACAAATAAATTTCTCCAAAACGCTTTTATTCCAAAAACATCAATGTCACAGCGAAGTAGTAGAATCCACCCAAAATACTTCCAAGAGTGAAGTATTTATACAAATTCTAAACTAAAATATCTTGAAAAAATATCAAGATTGGTTCACAAATCTCTCCAACTATTTTACATAAATAGAACTTAAGTAAAGGACACTCAAACTAATACATCTATTTGGCACTATTTTTGATGGATAGGTGATTACAAATATGAGAATTCGAATTTTATCGAACTCTTAGTTGATGATGAGGCATCCAAGTCACTAACTGCTTCCCTTTTTTGTGAATTCTGCTCCAACAATTCTGAAAACTTTGGGTCCAATGATATCATTTTATTTCTCAATCCGTAATAGATATGTGAAAATTGAAAGAGGTTATTGTAGATACATATGTTATTGAGATAAAAATCTTTCATTTTCCCAAAATTCCTCTCCAGCTGTGCACAATAGGCTCTGCAAAAATATGTGTAAAACAGAGTTTTACAGAGTTTGAAAAATAGCCTGTAAAGATGTGCATGTATCTCTCAGTCTGAAATCAATGTGAAAAAATTGAGATAGGTTTTTGTAGATGAGTCTCTTAGGAACAAAAATCTCCTTCCGTTTTGTAAAATTTATTTATTATTGGCCACAATATTCTCTTCAAAAGGATGACTTAACAGGAATTTTCTGCAAAAAGTGCTTTCCAACATTGTTTAATATTTCTAAAACCATAATGGCTGTTTGAAAAGTGAGAGAGGTTTTTGTAGATGGTCCTCTTAAGAACATAAAAATCCTTCATTTTTGCAAAATTAATCTTGGATTGATCACAATAGTGTCTGTAAAACAATGACTAAAACATTAAATTTCTGCAAAAATGTTCCTTCTTGTTGTGTTTTTCATCTTTTCACTTTTTTGTTCTTTTAACTGTTTTACTTTCACTTTAGATAAAATTCAATGTTGGTGAAAGTATTTTCATCTCTTTTTACCATTTTACTGCCTCTGTAATTACTTTTATTGTTTTACCTTTGACTGCTCTGTAACTTCATTTTAACTTTCACTCTGACTTTTACCTGATACACTTTAACCACTGATACTCTTTAACTGTTATGCTTTTCCTATCCCTGTAATTTCTCATTTCACTTTTACCATTCACTGTGCACATTTCATCATTCTAATCTCTCTCTAACTTTGTATACAAACTGTTTGTTGAATGAAGATATTGAATTAAAATCTGAGAATTTGGAGCAAACAATTTTGTCAACTAGTATTGAAATTGTTGGTCCAAATCCATATTCTGATGGTAACCTGCTAAAATCAAACAATTTGTTAATGAAATCTAGGTCTGCAGGAAGGTGATTGTAGGCTTTTTGAAAGACCTATGGAATGAGATCAGTCTGTGAAGGTTTAACTCTTCATGAGATAAATTGGCAGATTTCTCAAGCATATCTCCTATGGACGGGGAGTCAAGGCTTGACTAGGTTGAAATTGAAGCATCTCATTGATTGACTGAGCAATAATTGGGCAAAGGATGTCTTGGTTTGGGGATAAGACTGCTCTCTAGTTAGGATCATAATTGGCATGGCAAAGATGGATTATTTCAGGGAAAATATGAACAGAGCGAAAGAGGTACCGAGGAAGATTAGATTCCCATAATCCAATTGTATCCAAACCATTGAAATAATTGTCTCTGCAGCGACAATAAATTCGAAGGGGATTTTCAGTAAAATTCAAGTCCTTTATTTGAAAATCTTTGTCCACTAATGATAAGTAATCCAAATCTCTATGGGGGGCATTCAATGGAGCTACATTCAAGGCTACAGGAACTTCCATTTTTTTTTGGGTTCTTGTGTATTCAATGAAACGAAAATTCAGGGGCTTTTATGAAAATGGGGTGCAAATTTGCAGGTTTTGATGAGGGAAATCGGTACAATTGCAAGTTCAGGGGCACAATTTATAGTTTTCAGGATCAGGGAATGAACTTAACAATCAAATTTAACACCGTTTCAGTGGAAAAACAAGGAAAACTCAGTTTCTTTTAGAGTTCAGGGCGAAATGACGTAAATACCTGTTTTTAGAAGAAAAAACTGTGATTAACAGGTATCAGCTAGCGGCGGATGGACGCTGGGAAACTGGACTGGAAGTAACTTTCAGCGAAATTCAGTTGAACAGTAGTTTGGCATTTGATTTTGAATTTCTTCGCACAGAGGGCACAGTCGCTTTCAACACACAGAATCATGAAAAAATGCGCGGAATTTTTTTTATTCGTAAAGTCAAACGGGACAAATATTTTATTATTTTTATGGGATGACGTCACTGGTGTACGATGGACGAGTCATGAGGAAATGGACGGTAAGCGGTATTTTCCGCACCACCTTTGCGGAAAACAGTTTCGGGCGGATGGGCAGTGAAGCGATTCAGAGATTGACACGTAGCATACACTATTTGAAAACCACTTTTCATTTCGCGAGTTAATTCTCGGATGGGAGATGGGCAGCGGAATGTTTGCGAACCGTAGATCTCCAGGCGGATGATCCGACGGTTGACATGACGCGAAGTTGGCGGGGGAGTAAATGAGCGGGGGTCCGATGTAATCAACGTTAATTAATTATTTCGGTCGGGATTTCACTGGCGGAGGGATGTGATTATTAATTAATCCAAGTGATTAATTAATCTCAATGGTTTATCAAGGGTCAGGGTTACAGATGGGTTTCGGGTTTTATTTTTTCCGTTTAAAACATATAAAATGTATGTTTTAAACTCTTTTTGAATATTTTTATTATATGGTAATAAACCGATGTGATTTTTTTACCATAGGGGCGGGGATAGTTATATAATGATAATTTTTAACCAAAGGGAGTATATATCGGGTTTTTTGTTTAAACAACTAGGGAATAAATACTTTGGTTAAAAATCATAATAAGTGGGTTTTTTGGATATTATAAAAGGGAGTTATATATATATAGGAGAAGGTATTTTGACTAAGGATTTATTAAAATAAAATCAATTGTTAATATGACAAGGGAATAAGGAAAACTCAAAATACTTTACAAAACTAAGAAAGTGAAGATTTCTGAAGCAAATTGTATTATATCAACTTCAACACTTAGACTTAGAATAGCAAGTAATTTTGAGGGTTTATTGTGGAATTTTGCATGATTTTCCTAAGTAAAATGGGACTTTACTTAGGAAAAGATTAAAAGTGAATGAGTGGCATGACGGATAACTTCAAGTACTAGGGCTTTTCAATTATTGGGCCGAGGGTCCGGTCCCTCCAAAAGTCAAGGAAATGCCTTGAGCCCCTTTAATCTTCAAACTCCTTAGTACTTAAGGGAAATTAGTAAATGTTAGGGAAAAAGTGAGATGGGAAGTTAATGATTTTGACTTTGCTTTCCTCTGAAATTCTGCCAATGTAGTGTTATGCCTTTGCACTTAGTGATGAAAGTAAAAGATTAAGCACATTTAGCACCATCATTCATCACATGAAACTTTGCAACACCATCTACCTACCCTATCTACTTTACACTACCATTTTCTCTTCTTTATTAGGGTGCACTTAGACTGGCAAACCCTTATCAATCTTTTTTTTTTTTACATGGAAAATCTACCTAAGTCTACACTTATTACATCCAAGGTCTCAGATTAAATTGTTGAGCACCTTTTATTAACTCTACCTATCTACTTATCTGCCAAGATTAAACTTTTTGGCTAGATATTTATTCTCTATTCTACAACATGAAATTGAAAAATGAATGAGTCAAGTTTAAACAGTTTGACTCTTCATAAATTGTGGCAAAAGTTTAACAAGATGCACACAATTTCTTATTACAGAAAATGAACTAGTAGTGGCATTTAAATTTGCACACTTTCCTTGGCCTTTATTTTTTGTTTGGGGTTCATTTCTTTTACTTTTTTGACCAATTTTATTTTTTTTACCCTATGATTTTTCTTTTAGGGTATACCCTCTTTACATTTTTTAAATTCTTTGATTTTTTAAGAATATGGAACACCTTTTGCAACAAGAAAAAGGTTTGAACATATTGCATAGTTCATCAAGTCAATCATGAAAAATGACACCGATTGGTATAGGAGTCTAACGCTGGCTCCACTTAAGGATGGCTTTTCCTGGAGAAAAGTCAAGAGCAGCAGGTCAGATGCCTCAAAATGTCTTCAACTAAACCATGTAATCTTCTTTTTCTGGTGGCTTTATTGTATATATGATAGTAAAACTTCTGAAACTTAGGGCCTTCACTTCGAGCTTCAACTTCAACAATTCACCATCCACTCAAAACTTAAAACTTTGTTCCCTAGTTAGAAATCTTCTGCCTTGTTCCAATCCCAAACATGCATTTGCTGTGGTTGAAAATCTTGAATTGAATATAGTCCTTTTTCTGCAACCTGAAATCTGATCTGAAACTAAAACAACACACAAAAATTTTCAAACCAACTTAATGAAAAACTAGCTGAAAATTGAAAACTAAAAAATGCTCAAAATTCTAAACTTATTAGCACTCATTTACCTACTCTAATCTACTAAAAATCTTATTGAATCAGGTAATACAAAAATGCCAACGAAGCCAATCAAGTAGTTGTAAAAGTAAATGGATAACTTGATTGCTTGTGATCAAAATTGGAAGTATGTTAGGACCATGTGCCTTTATAATAAATGATATGATATGTAAAGGCCACTTTTGATGTATTTGATCCTTATAGAGAAAACATGTTTGCAAATTTGGGCTCAAAAGATTCTCCATACAATCTGATATAGGATCAATAAAAGCAGGATGTATGTTATTTACTTCTAGGCATTCAATGACTAATTGTTCAATTGAATTATGAATATTAGACCATGAACTTATTTCCTTAGTCTTGTGTTTGAAAGAATAATCATCTTCAATATGCAAGTCAAAAGATAGTACAATTTCCTCTTGCTTTGGAGAAGGAATATTTTCAAAGAATTCTTTAGGATTTCGGAAATTGTATGATTGAATTTGAGAATGCAAAAAATTGATTTCATTTTCATAATTTTCAGAAATTATATCAAGAAGCCATTTTTTAACTTGAGGAGAACATTTTCTTGATTTAAAAATAATAAAGAAAGCTCTTAGAAAATCCTCATCAAGTTGAAGTTCTAATATCTCATCCCTCAAAATAGCTAGTGATTGTTCTGTGAAATTATCTTGAATTGGGAAATCATACTGATCATATTTAGGCAAATCTTCAGAGTAAAGAATGTCATCAATTATAAACATCGGATCAACATACTTCTCTTCCAACAATCCTAATATATCTTGATTAGATTGGTTGCATTCTATTTGAAAATCATTTTTTTCTTCAATAGGCGTGATATCAAGCAATGGGCCTTTTTGGGAAGGTATAATAACATGAGCATCAACTTGTTCTTCTGTTCCTTCATGGATAAAAACTTTTGTACATTCATCAACATTAGAAGAAGTAGAAACAATTTCTTCATTATGTAAATATTTTGAGGATGGTTGCATGTTTAGAAGAAAATTGATTTCTTCTTCGGTGAGGGGAGGTGGGAATCTCTGAATTCTTAGATTGAAATGAAAATTGTTTTTTCCCTTATCTAAAATTTGATCATGAGGTTGACTATTTTCTTTAACTCCATTCAAAACATTAAATGAAACATAATTTGTTAATACAGAGGGGTTTTGTGGATCTTGATTAATCTCCTGGTCTATTTCATCTTTGTTTAACTCCTCTTGATTATTATGACATTTAACTTGAGAATGAAAGTTTTGGACTTCTTCTAATAAATCTTCAGGATGCCAATTTTCAAAATCTTCATCAATATTTTTAAGGTAATGTATAAGATCTTCAGCTTGATCACAACAATTTTCAGCTAATGATAAAGATGGAAAATCTTCTTTGTAATGCTCATAAAATAGCTTATGAAAATCTTTTAGAGAAAAAAAACTTGCGGGTTTGAGAGCTTCATACCATTCCCTTGCTTTTCCTTCTAAGGTTCCCATGAATATCTTCATGAGGCAATCCTCATGCCAATTGCCCTTCAATATTGATGAGTGTATATGAAATTTAATGAGATGCAACAAAGGATTATCATTATTTCCATCTTGAAATATGGGCAAATTGCTACCCCAATCTACCTTTGGTAATTTGTGTGGAAATCCAGGTATGTGATTTCTGCTCATGGGAGCATATCCTCGTTTTATTCTTGGATCATCTTGAAAATCAGCCATAATGAAAAGCCACTTTATCTGTACAACCAAGTTAGATCTTTATATAAAATACAATACATATTGAATCTTAACGAGAAAGAACATAATGTCTTGGATTAAGATCCAAGTTGAAAGCCTAATCTTTCCATATTGTTCTTCCAGGTTCATTCCTCTAGTGGAGTCTTGATTGTGAAATGGATTTGGAGTTGTCGGGTGGATGATTTTAACCTTTGTGTGTCTAATCCATATCCAACATCATAGATCATATCTAAACCTGTAAAACAATTCTGAAGAGAAAGTTAGTTCTTCAGGAAACTAAATTTTTGTGAATTTTCGAAACAACTTCTACAAACTCTTCAAGAAATTTAAGATTTGTGATTAAAATTTTCTCAAATATTTATTGAACTAGAGAGTCTGATTAAACATTTGAAACTAAGGTTCAGAGTATAAGCTAAATCAGAGATAGACTGAAGCAACATTTATTTACTTTTGCAATTGCAGAGCAAAAGAAATTTCAAAGGCTACCTAGCTGATCTTCAGACTCTGTCTATAGCTTATAAGTGAAAAATATTAACAATAAAATGATTCAGGCTCCCCAGTATGGTCACCACTATGTTATCACTCAGGTTTTCCTTTAAGTTGTGGAAAAGGAAAGTATACCCGAGGTAACCACAAACCAACCTTCAGATGCAGAATCTAGCCAATCTGCATCCAGAGAGGGCTCTCTCTTTATGATTTATCTTTGTTCTTAGAAAGTTTTAGGCTAGTTATAAGTCCAAGAAATCTGTTTGGAAATGGTGGAATTCGCCAACTAAGGGCAAGGTTGAATATTTTCAGGCCATTGGGCTATGGAGTCAAAGGATGGCTTTACTGGATTACTATTCTACACACAAGATGGCTTTGCAGGGCAAGATAGCCAAACAGAGAAAAAATTTTAGAATTTAAAGTGGATGGAATGGGTTTGAAGGGATGAAAGGCAGTTAAGAATCTTTCAGCATGTTCAAAATAAAGAAATGAAATGATTAAAAATAAAGAGCAGTGAAGAATTCTTTACTATAGTAATCAAAATGTTTAAATTAGCGAAGCAAGAGCAATTAAGAATTCATTTCTTATAACCAATTTAGAGGAAAACATTAAGAATAATCACAACTGAAATCAGAGTACAATTAAGTAAATTCTGATTTATTCTTTTATGTCAATTATTCAGAAATGGACACAATGATATTATAAACAGATATAAAACTTAAGACATAGGATAGAAAGACTTATTGAACTGCAATCCGACACATGAATCCTGCAAAAAGTCCTGAGCTTCAAATTGTCATCCAGCAAGCCACAAATAAATTTCTCCAAAACGCTTTTATTCCAAAAAAATCAATGTCACAGCGAAGTAGTAGAATCCCCCCAAAATACTTCCAAGGGTGAAGTATTTATACAAACTCTAAACTAAAATATCTTGAAAAAATATCAAGATTGGTTCACAAATCTCTCCAACTATTTTACATAAATAGAACTTAAGTAAAGGACACTCAAACTAATACATCTATTTGGAACTATTTTTGATGGATAGGTGTGTTGGGTCTCAATCTAGTCTCCTAAACTGAGCTCATTTAATTGTCAACCAGGATTTGTAAACTGCTGAAGTGAAGTGTACCATATGTACCTAGGTGCTTGTTTCCTAATGCGTTGTATGTGGTGTTTTGTGATGTTTTTGGTCTTTTGTGATGATTTATGATGTTTTTGGTCTTTTGGTGATTTTTATGTTCTCAATGGAAATGTCTAGAAAACTAATGGAAAGGGGTTGGTGGTCAAAACAGAGTTAAGCCTAATGTATGGAATGGAAAATGCAATTGGAAACACTGAAGCAGAATCTGAACTATGACTAAATAAAAGCAAAGCTTGATAATGAATTTTTAGGCAAATGACACAAACTAAACTTGAGAAATGATCACTAAATATGCAAGTTCTCTAACTAGACAGTTAAACACTAATCTTACCATGATGCAACATTTTGTTCTAAGCTCTTCTATTCTATGACTAATTCCTAGTTCTATTCTGCAATTTAATTGAATGTCACAGAACCTATACTCCAAGAGTTATTGGTTTCTTTTTCAAAGTAGTTCTTTTGAGGAAGAGCTCTGTTTATAAAATGATGAGGAAATTGCAGAGATATTTCAGACCTTATAGTGATGTTGTCTTCTGTTCCTATGGCTATAGATCATTTGTAGATTTTAGAACAAGAAGATGTTTGTGAATAATGAAGGCTGTCTTGTTAATCCTAACAACTAAAGTAATCTATTGTGCAATGAAAGACAATTTGAATACGAAGTGCAAGTACAATGAGTTAATCTAAGAATGAACCTAAGATGCCACTAATCTAGAACAATGCTGAACTATAAGTCATCATCAAACTTGAAACAAAGTAACTGAACGTGAATTAAATGCAATGAAACTCCGGAGTATTCTAACTATGCTAACATGCATTATTCTATGAAGTTACACAATCTGTTTGTTCATCATTAGTGATATTTTGGAAGAGTTCCTTCTTTTGGAAGAGGTAGAAAAATTCTGACTGTGTAATTGAGTGCAATTGTAAGAAAATAGACTGAAAGCAAATGAAAAACTAAGATATCATATCCATACCCTACTCGTCATTATGATGTCTTGGGCAAGCGTTTAAGAGCAAGAACAGAGATGATACTTAGTACAAACACACAACTAAATCATTCATTATCACAGTCATGTCTTGAACTTCTTAAGAATTTCTTGGAAGAGTTTCTTCTTTGTGGAAGAGTGATTAGAACAAGTGTAACTGTGATAGTGAATAGCAAAAATTACAACTAAATCCTACAGTACTATAGCTATTCATCATTCATCATTATAATCTGTTGGGAGAGTGTCTTCTTGTGGAAGAGCTGGAATGAATATAACTATAGTAGCTAGTTAAAACAACTATAAATTCAACTCCTAATCCTACAATACTATAGTCATTCAACATTCATCATTATAATCTGTTGGAAGAGTGTCTTCTTGTGGAAGAGTTAGAATGAATACGACTACAGTAGCTAAAACAAACAACTACCAATTCAAGTGCAAAACGTAAAGGCAGCTAGGAAACTTATCTAATTTACGCAAAATAAATCCGTGCAAGAGGCAGGGGCCCTCTACCACTTGACGGCATTCAACTCCAAATTAAATCATGCCTTCAAAATAACTTTGTCTGCTCCATTAACGATGCAATAGTTTGAACATAATACTCTGCGTCTTCAGGAACGTAACACAGAGTTTAAACAAAATATAGCAGCAAATCTAACATAAAATCTCTAACATAGCTCTCGGTCTCCCAAGAGTTTATAAAGAAAATGCACGTAACAATAATTACAACAATTTAGGAACAATGTCTTTCCTTATCCGAATCACGTTAGAACTCTTTTGAAGTGGCTGCGTGAAGAAGAAAAGACATCTAGACTGAGACAGTCCTAATAGGAGTCTTCCTTCATAAATGTGTTCCCCACGTTCAAAACCTTACCCAGAATTCGTTTCTTCCTCCATGATGAGCAACGAACCATGTAGACATGACATGGATCATGCCCATATGCGGTTTTTCTCAAGAGGCCACCTGGAACATACTCAAACATGAAGGCAGCTGCAGAATCGCCGGTTAGCTACGGAATGTCTGCATTCTGCAGCTAGTTCCGGTCAAAATGCTTAACAATGGCAAAATCACAAAATTCAACAAGTCAGTCATGTAAATCATTCTAGAAGTAATTTTAACTATATTTATTGATCAATTGGGTTTAAGATAGAAATGGACAAGGGAAAATGAGGTAAAATGAGGTGAAGGAAAGCACAATTTAGAGGCTCAACATACCCCCACTGCTGTCTCTTTGCATGTCCTCATGCAAATTATCCTATGAATTCAGAGGCTTCTGCAAGGACATCTAATCCCCTTCTTCTCCTTTGTCTGGAAGCTAGAGGTCTTCTGGGTTTCCTGATAACAAGTTTGAACCCGAGGTTGGTGAGTGCCCTGATTAGCTTTTTGTTCCTTGTCTTCAACTTCTCATTGGTCCTCTCCACTTTGTCTATATGCAGGGATAAGGTTGAGTTCATATCAATTTTGAGCTTGATTTGATCTTTGAGAATTTCATTCTCATTTTTGATGTGTCTATTCAGTAATTCCAACTCATACCTATCCCTTCTTAATATATCTATTTCAGACAGTGGAGGACTAGGGGTTCTCTCTCTGCTTTCTGAAGCTGTCCTCTCTAAAGTTTCCACATAATCATAAATTTCCTGTTGAGCAGGATCAATTTCAGGGGTTCCTTCATAAAAATCCTCTTCATCATCCTCTTCAATGGGTGTTTCTTCATCTTCTATATTGATTACCCCTGTTTGTTTGATTATTGTTTTCTTCAGTTTTCCCTTTAATCTGTGGCTTCTCCTAGGCTGAGAGGATCCCTCTCCTTTCTCTGTGGCAGATTCCTTGATTATCTTCTCTTCCTTAAGTTGCCTCTTGATTCGAGTCAACTTCTCTAAAATGATTTCCTCACTGCTCTCTTGGATTGGTTTGTCAATTTCAACTTTTGAAGCCCTCCATTTCCTACTTCTCTTTGTAGGCTGTGGTTCAGGTGATGGTTCTTTTGCTTCTTCAAAATGATTTCTTATTAAGAAATCATCCCATGTATCATTTGTTTTAGCTAGATGATGCTCAATCAAAATTTTGACTAAACCATGATGATACAGGGTTGTCTCTAAAAATTGAACTCTTCGCTGAACACAGGAAGCCATCTTCTTCAGACTTTGAAGCAAGAAATATGGTAGGTTTAAATCTTCTCCCAGAAAATGCATCATTAGTCTAATGTGGTAGACATAAAATGTCCCATATCTACCCTCACATGTAACAAATTTTTGTAAAGAAGTAGTATGTTTCTCCATTTGTTTTTCAATGCAGTATTGGGAATTCCTTTCTTGAATACACTAACATCCATATTTGGTGATTTTAAAATTTGTTTCCAGGAGTCATTGTGGAATTCTCTATTTTTAAACCATCTCTCTCCAGTTCTAGGAAATCCTGTAGCCTCTGCAATAAAAACTTCAGTGACAGTAAACTTGACATCCCCTACTTCAACTTCGATTCCTTGAAATGATCTTGCAAATGTTTTAGTGACTTCCTTATGAAAGCCATTAAATTTTTCCAAAAATTGAAGCCATCCTATTTGTTGTAACATTTCTTTGCATTGTGGGTAACCTTCTAAATATTTTGAACCCACAGGTTCAGTCCTTACGATGAAACCCATGATTTTTTCAATATCAAATTAACACTCTTCTACCCACAAAACAATGACTTTTACTTTCGGATTGAAATGGCTTCAAGCTCTAAATGAAAATGGCTTCAATTTTGGAATGACATACCTCTGATTTATAGTGGCAACAGCTTCAAAACCTCTGGCTGATATGCCTCTGTTTGATAATGAAAGCAGTTTCAAATTTCGAGCTGATATGTCTCTGATAGACAGTGGCAGATGGCTTCAAATTTTCTTTTTGTGCAATACCTCTGGCTCTTGGTAGCAAATGGTTTCGGTTTTAACACTGCAACACCTCTGTCTTTTGGTAACACAAGACTTCAAACTCAATCACTGCAACACCTTTGTCTCTGGTAGCAAATGGTTTCAATTTTAAAACCTCTGTCTTTTGGTAACAAAAGACTTCAAACTCCACACTGCTACAATTCTGTGTTTATAGTGAAAATGCTTCAAACTCCGTCCACAGTGATATTTTATCTGCCCACAGTGATATTTTATCTGCCCACGGGATCAAGTGGCTTCAAGTCCTCACACTGTTATACTTCCAAATTTACCCTTCTACTCTGCTCTGCGTTTACAATGCTCAATGCTATTCAAACTGATATCCTTTGGCTCTGCTCTCGTTGATAATAATAATATCTCCGTCTTCGGAATGGAATTCTGGCTACGGAATGAAGTTATGGCAGTGGTCACGGAATGGAGTAGTGGAGTGAGGTGGAGGGATTGTATTAATGATTGAAGAGACGGCGGAGGATTTTGCGACGGCAGAGGGAATCATCATTGAATGATCTGGTTAAGAGACGTGGAAAATTCAAACACCTCGGCCATTTAACCGCTTAAATGCTATCGGATATGAAATTTGAAATGGAAGATTTTAATCCAAAGTCTGTAGAGGGTTTGTTGGTGTTGATCAATAAAAACAATTAAAACAACCTTTTGGAACAATCCATAACTAAACTATGCTAAACTTTTATGAAATGCCATTATAATTTAAACTCGTTACCTCTGCCCTTTTATTTGATTTTTGTAGCCTTTGTCTTCTTGTTCACCTTTGGAGGAGTCTTCATAATTTTCTTGATGCTTTTGATTCATGAATACACTGGGTCACTTTGTTGTAATTCTGATGTTTGCTGGTTGATGCCTTCAGGGTTTATAGCTGCGGAAAGACTGTCGGGCTGCAGAAAGGCTGATCAGCTGCAGAATGTCCACTGAGCTGCAGAATGTTCCTGTAGAGCACTTTAATCATAAAAATGGAATGTTTTTGGAGTATGGATGAAATGTTATGTGGTATGAATGAAAATGGATGATGGATTATGATATGTATGAAGTGGATAATGGAATGGAATGGATTCAGTTCATGAAATGGAATGAAGGAACATAAGAGCTGTACTGCAATTCATGACATATTTTATTCACTTACAACAAGATATCAAATTTTGTATTTTGACATGAAAATGAGATGGATGGAAGATGAAATGAGATGGGTGAAGTGTGGAATAGAGTGAAATATGAATGATGGATGAGATGGAGTATGGATGAATAAGTGAATGGAGTGAGATGAAATGAATCATAAGCACTATGGAACTGAACTTATGATTTTTATAACAGCTGCTTATAAAAACAAAAATGGGAAAAGTTAGAGTGTCAGAGAAACTCTGATTTTCACCCTATCTTTTCTGTATAAACATGCCAATCAATGATTGGTTTTCATGTTTATACCTTTATTTTTATTTTATTTTTTATTTTTTTTATATTTTTTATATTTTTTTTTATTTTGAGATGGGTGAAGTGTGGAATAGAGTGAAATATGAATGATGGATGAGATGGAGTATGGATGAATAAGTGAATGGAGTGAGATGAAATGAATCATAAGCACTATGGAACTGAACTTATGATTTTTATAACAGCTGCTTATAAAAACAAAAATGGGAAAAGTTAGAGTGTCAGAGAGACTCTGATTTTCACCCTATTTTTTCTGTATAAACATGCCAATCAATGATTGGTTTTCATGTTTATACCTTTATTTTTTTTTTTTTTTTTTTTTTTTTTGAGAAGAGAAATGCTTCAGAAAATTTAATCAAGTTGATGAAGAAGAGAGACTCTTCTTCATTAACTTCACATCATTGTCTTCTTGGAACTTCTTGACAAACTCTTCTCTTGAGAGTGGCTTGTGGTATAGCTTTAGTCTATGACCATTCACAAGAAAAGTGACCTCCTCTTCATCTATAGTTCTGATTTTTACTGCCCCATTATCAAAAATTCGAACAATTTCATATGGCCCAATCCAATGTGTCTGAAATTTACCTTGAAAATCCTTGAATTTTGAGTCAAACAAGAGAGCCCAGTCACCCTCTTTAAATTTCTTCTCCTTGATGTACTTGTCATGCCATCTAGCCCTTTGCTGTTGGACTAGACTTGTTTTCTGAACTGCATCTTGTTTGATCTCATCCAATTCATTAATTTGCTCCAGTCTATGCTTTTGTGCCTCCGTTAGATCAAGTCCTAGCTGAACTGCCATCTTGAATGTTTGAATTTGGAACTCTATAGGAAACAAAACTTGCTTTCCATAAAAAAGCTCATAAGGAGTATGGCCTGTTGTGTTTCTCCATGTAGTTCTATAGGCCCACAAGGCTTCAGGAAGCCTATCTACCCAATCTCTTCTATGTAGATGAAGAGTCTTTGTTAGGATTCCTTCAATGACTTTGTTAGTGGATTCCACTTGACCATTTGCTTGTGGATGATAAGGAGTAGATGTTCTATGTCTGATTTTGTACTTCTCCATCATTTTCTCCACTAGCCTTGATGTAAATTGAGCTCCTTGATCTGTAACAATTTCCCTTGGGACACCAAAGCGAGTGAAAATATCCTCAAAAAGAAAAGTAACTACAGATGATTCATTAGCAACAAGTAATGGTTTAGCTTCTACCCACTTAGTAACATAATCAGTGCAAACTAATATGTATTTCTTTTGTCTTGATGGAGGACTAATAGGTCCTACAAAATCCAAAGCCCATTTTTCAAAAAGTTCAATGTGTACCTGAGGTTGTAATGGCATCTCACCTGAAGGAGAAGGTTTCCCTACCCTTTGGCAACTGTCACACCTTTTGACATACTCCCTTGCATCTTTAAATAAAGATGGCCAATAATATCCTAAATTAAGGATCTTATAGGCTGTCCTCTTATCTGCAAAGTGTCCGCCACAAGGTTCATCATGACATGCCTTGAGAATTTCAGGCATCTCATCTTCACGAACACACCTTCTAATGATCAAATCTGGACTTGTCTTGTACAACTCATTAGCGACCCATGAATATCTTGCACTATCATTAATGATTTTTCTTTTATTCCTTGCATTCATAATTGAAGGAAATTTTCCTGAAACTAAATAATTAGCAATATCAGCAAACCATGGAGTTTGAGTAGAAACTGCAAAAAGATATTCATCGGGAAATTGATCTTCAACCGGAGTGTCATCTTTGATATTTTGAATTCTAGACAGGAAGTCAGCCACAGTGTTTTGTTTTCCAGGCCTATCTAGAATAGTAATGTTGAATTCTTGCAATAATAATAACCATCTTATAACTCTACCATTAGTAATTGATTTATTCATTAAGTATCTAATGGCAAAATGATCAGTGTGAATAAAAGTTTCATAGCCTGTTATATAGTGTCTAAATTTGTTAATGGCATGAACAACAGCTAAAAACTCTTTTTCAGTTACAGTATAGTTTAACTCTGCAGGAGTCAAATTTTTGCTGATATACTAGATGGCATGGGGAATTAAATCTTTCTGTCCCAATACTGCTCCTAGAGCTGTATCAGAAGCATCTGTCGATATATGAAAAGGTAACTTCCAGTTAGGTCCCCTTAATATAGGTGCTTCAGAAATTTTGGTTTTCAGGGTTTCAAAAGCTAACTGGCAATCAGAAGTCCACTTAAATTCACAATCTTTGGTGAGTAATTTGAAGAGAGGAGATGCTATCTTGGTGAAGTTTTCTATAAATCTCCGATAATACCCTGTAAATCCTAGAAAACTTCTAACATCTCTTTGAAAACTTGGAATGGATAGGTTAGAAATAACTTCAACTTTCGCATCATCAACTCTAATCCCATCCCCTGAAATGTGGTGCCCTAAAACAATACCTTGATTGAACATCATAGTATTTTCATGACTAAGTGAAAGGTTTTGCTTCTTGACATCTTTTTAAGACTTTTCCAGGTGAGTTTCTAAGGCTCTTAAATAATGTCCCCATAAACCATAAGCCCATAAAATCATGCATATAAACTCTACACAGTCATGTATCGGATCAGAAAAAAATTCCCTATCTGCCCTTCGAGTCTTAGATTGCATTGCCTGCCCAAATGGCAGCCTCGTCAGGCATAGGTACCCCAAGGACAGGTAAATGTGGTTTTTTCTTGATCTTCAAGTGCTACTTGAATTTGATTATAGCCACTAAACCCATCTAAGAATGAAAAGTACTTTTTTCCAGCTAATGTATCTAACACCTGATCTATGAAAGGTAGGGGAAAATGATCTTTAAGAGTAGCTTTGTTTAATTCTCAGTAGTAAATACATACCCTCCATTTACCATTTTTCTTTGGCACAATTACTAAAGGAGAAACCCACTAACTATCTGAAATAGGATAGATGAAATTAACATTTAATAATTTTTGCGGTTCTTCCTTGAGCAATTTCCTAAGATTTGGATCATCAAGATCTTTAATTTTGTCCCGATTGGTTTGCAATTTGCCTCTATATAGATGTGATGAGTACAAGTCTTGGGACTTATCCCTTTCATGTCGTGTATTCAGCACATGAAGAATGTCTACGCCAATACTTGTTAACTCTTCTTGTTGAGATTTTTCTGGGTTTTGTTTTGTATTGAGTTTTGGAAAAATTTCACTTGTAGAGAGCACCAAATTTGTCCACTAGAATGAATTTGACATGTTGCCTAGATGACAGAATTCAATGTTGGATTCTTCTTGAAATTGTTCATGTTTGTATTCCGAAGAGGATTCAAATTTTTCTAAGGTATTCAGAATCTGGCTATCTTCACTAATTTCTAAAATTGTGAAGAGAGGTTGCATGTATTCTTCATCCTCAATCCATTGAGTATCATCTAATTTTGTAATTGTCTTTGCTGGAGGATAAAAGGTAAATTTCTTGGTTGAACTACCATCAAATATGTACATATCACCGGATATACAACTAATGAAAGCATCAGCTGTAGCTAACCAAGGTCTTCCTAATATAATAGGATGCCCTCCTAGATTATTCTTAGGAGTTAGGATCATAAAATCCCTGAGAATTTTCAAGAGTCTAGGGACACTGGAATGTCTTCTATTACCCCATCAGGTTTGATCATAGATCTGTCTACTAATTGCAATAATGTGGGTGTAAAGAGAAGATTAGGAAGTTTCAGTTTATCCATGATTTGTCTACTCATGATATTGATTGCTGCTCCTAAATCAATGAGTGTGTTTTGGATCTCAATTCCATTGATGTGAATTTTGACAAATGGATTTCCTGGGTCTAGATACTTTGGAATAGCAATCTTACCCATCATGATATCTGCTATTTTTCCTGCCAGTTGAATTTTCTTTGTCTCTCTTATTCTTTTTCTTGTTTTCTTCATGCTCAACTCCTTTATTATTTTGGCTGAAATTGGGATTTCTTTGATGGCTTGTAATAATGGAATTTTAATGCAAACGTTTCTCAGCTCATCTAAGAAATCATAATTAGGCACCATGATTTGTTTTTATACACCTCTATCAATTTGTAATCTTTCCGGAAAAGGAGGTATAGACATCACCGGAAAGGAGGTATAGAAGTAGATGTGGATGGTTGCTCCTATCTGGAGTTGGACTATTGGATCTTTTTTTGTTTTGATTTTTCAATGTTTGGGTCCTGAAAAGATGTGTCTTCTTCAAGACTTTTATTTTCCCGTAGAGAGTCTTCCTTAGAGTTGTCTTGTTCGTGTATGATCACAGAAGGTTTCCTCTTTTCAAGTATTCTTCCAGACCTAAGTTGAACATCACTAAGGTCTAGAGGAGTAATTAAATAAGTTGGAAACTGTTGGCCTTCTATCATGTATGTGTTCTGAGGATTTTTATTGTTGGGGTTTGGTATGAGAGTGAGGCAGAAGTTGATTGTATTTTTGAGGGAATGGTAATGGAAGTGGTTGATTTTGATGAGGTTGGTTCAGATGATGTTGTTGAGAATTTTGTTGAAAATTTTGTTGAAGATTTTGAGGAAATTTTTGTTGAGGATTTTGAGGATAAAATTGTGGATATGGTGGATAGGATGGTGGATACTGATAATATGGAGAGTATCTTCCATAGGGACCTTGTGATCCTTGTGCCCAAGCTTGAGATTGATTTTGAAATTGGGGCCAAGGTTACTGCCAAGAATTCCAAGGTGGAGGTTGATTATACATTTGATCATGAAATCCCTGTGTCTGAGATCCCTGCCAAGGTCTTCTAGATACAAAGTTAAGAGATTCTGTGGAATCTGTAGGAGTTTCTTCTTGAAAAACAGCCTTGAGACCAGGAAGAGAAGGACAATTCTTGATCTCATGTTTCTCAGAACAAATAACACAGGTTTCTACAACTTTTACATCTAAAGGACACTCTCTCAAGGCATGTTTCTTCCTACATTTGGGACAAAAGATTGCCAAGGCATCAGATTCAACCTTTTGCTTGTTTTGTATCTTGAGGGTGTCTATTTTTTCACTAAGACTCCCTAAGATGTCAGATTTAAAATCATCAAGCATGTGTCCTATTTCTGATCTACTTACTGTCCCAGAAGCAGATTTACTTGCCCTTGCAAGAGCAGGATCTCTTGGACCTTTGACAGTTTTAGATTTCCCTCTTGAAAGTTTGATACATAACTCAGATATTTCAGGTAATGTGAGTTGTGATATATCCCCTTTTCCCATCATGTTAAGAATATCCAACCATTCATCCCTAATTGTTTTCAACAAAAGAGCTTTTAAAGTGTCCTGATCTAGGTTTTCCATTTGTGCCCTTTTTATGTTGTATTTAAATCTTTCCAACAAATCTTCTAAGTTTTCATCTTCTTTTTGTAACATCTTGAACACTTCTTCCTTATGATTAACCGGCATACAATAATCAAAGTATCTCTCTAGAAATGCTTGTTTCATGTCTTCCCATGTTCTAATAGAGCTACTGATTAGACTCATAAACCACTTCAATGCTGCTCCCTTCAAAGTTGAAGGAAATAATTTCAGTTTTTGAGCATCTTGTAGATAGTCATAAGTCCTACACAGCACTTCAAATTCGAATAAGAAAGTTTCAGGATCTTCAGTTTTAAGTCCATAGAAGTTTGGAAGGACAGAAGGTGAAATGTTTTTCATGGTTGTATTGGTTTCTTCATCAAGTATAGGGAGCCCAAAAGAGCTTCCTATTCTACCTCTTCCTCCATCTGCACCTCTACCTCCTTCTCCTCTTCCTCCTTCTCCTCTACCTCTACCTCTACCTCCTCCTCCAAATAATGTGTGTTCTCCATTAACAACTCCTCCTCCTCCTTCTTCTGCCATGGTTGACTCTCCTGTAGAAGTAGAAAGATTTGTGTCCCTAACAGGAGTCTTTAGATCTTCTTCTATGGCAGGTTCAGTGGATGAAGTGGAAGGTTTCTCTGATGGAATAGGTGACCTTAGATCTTCTATAAGTCCAGGATCAGTAAAGGATGGAAGATGGGTTTGAGTTGAAGGTGTACTAGTTCTAGATCTAGATGAAACAAGTGGTGTTCTAGAAATCAAACTTCTGCCTCTGCTGCTTATAAATCTTCCCCTTGAATCTCTCTCCCTACGCATAAAATTGTTTTTGGATGCTAAGAAACAAAGTTTACCTAGTTTTCACTTCCCCGGCAACGGCGCCAAAATGTTGGGTCTCAATCTAGTCTCCTAAACTGAGCTCATTTAATTGTCAACCAGGATTTGTAAACTGTTGAAGTGAAGTGTACCATATGTACCTAGGTGCTTGTTTCCTAATGCGTTGTATGTGGTGTTTTTGGTCTTTTGTGATGATTTATGATGTTTTTGGTCTTTTGTGATGATTTATGATGTTTTTGGTCTTTTGGTGATTTTTATGTTCACAATGGAAATGTCTAGAAAACTAATGGAAAGGGGTTGGTGGTCAAAACAGAGTTAAGCCTAATGTATGGAATGGAAAATGCAATTGGAAACACTGAAGCAGAATCTAAACTATGAAAAATCAAAAGCTTGATAATGACTTTTTAGGCAAATGACACAAACTAAACTTGAGAAATGATCACTAAATATGCAAGTTCTCTAACTAGACAGTTAAACACTAATCTTACCATGATGCAACATTTTGTTCTAAGCTCTTCTATTCTATGACTAATTCCTAGTTCTATTCTGCAATTTAATTGAATGTCACAGAACCTATACTCAAAGAGTTATTGGTTTCTTTTTCAAAGTAGTTCTTTTGAGGAAGAGCTCTGTTTATAAAATGATGAGGAAATTGCAGAGATACTTCAGACCTTATAGTGATGTTATCTTCTGTTCCTATGGCTATAGATCATTTGTAGATTTTAGAACAAGAAGATGTTTGTGAATAATGAAGGCTGTCTTGTTAATCCTAACAACTAAAGTAATCTATTGTGCAATGGAAGACAATTTGAATATGAAGTGCAAGTACAATGAGTTAATCTAAGAATGAACCTAAGATGCCACTAATCTAGAACAATGCTGAACTATAAGTCATCATCAAACTTGAAACAAAGTAACTGAACATGAATTAAATGCAATGAAACTCCGGAGTATTCTAACTATGCTAACATGCATTATTCTATGAAGTTACACAATCTGTTTGTTCATCATTAGTGATATTTTGGAAGAGTTCCTTCTTTTGGAAGAGGTAGAACAATTCTGACTGTGTAATTGAGTGAAATTGTAAGCAAATAGACTGAAAGCAAATGAAAAACTAAGATATCATATCCATACCCTACTCGTCATTATGATGTCTTGGGCAAGCGTTTAAGAGAAAGAACAGAGATGATACTTAGTACAAACACACAACTAAATCATTCATTATCACAGTCATGTCTTGAACTTCTTAAGAATTTCTTGGAAGAGTTTCTTCTTGTGGAAGAGTGATTAGAACAAGTGTAACTATGATAGTGAATAGCAAAAACTACAACTAAATCCTACAGTACTATAGCTATTCATCATTCATCATTATAATCTGTTGGGAGAGTGTCTTCTTGTGGAAGAGCTAGAATGAATATAACTATAGCAGCTAGTTAAAACAACTATAAATTCAACTCCTAATCCTACAATACCATAGTCATTCAACATTCATCATTTTAATCTGTTGGAAAAGTGTCTTCTTGTGGAAGAGCTAGAATGAATACGACTACAGTAGCTAAAACAAAACAACTACCAATTCAAATGCAAAATGTAAAGGCAGCTAGGAAAACTTGTCTAATTTACGCAAAATAAATCCGTGCAAGAGGCAGGGGCCCTCTACCACTTGACGGCATTCAACTCCAAATTAAATCACGCCTTCAAAATAACTTTGTTTGCTCCATTAACGATGCAATAGTTTGAACATAATACTCTGCGTCTTCAGGAACGTAACACAGAGTTTAAAAAAAATCTAGCAGTAAATCTAACATAAAATCTCTAACATAGCTCTCGGTCTCCCAAGAGTTTATAAAGCAAATGCACGTAACAATAATTACAACAATTTAGGAACAATGTCTTTCCTTATCCGAATCACGTTAGAACTCTTTGAAGTGGCTGCGTGAAGAAGAAAAGACATCTGGACTGAGACAGTCCTAATAGGAGTCTTCCTTCATAAATGTGTTCCCCACGTTCAAAACCATACCCAGAATTCATTTCTTCCTCCATGATGAGCAATGAACCATGTAGACAAGACGTGGATCATGCCCATATGCGATTTTTCTCAAGAGGCCACCTGGAACATACTCAAACAATGAAGGTAGCTGCAGAATCATCTGGTTAGTTATTTAATAACTGGATTGCAATGAAGTTCTACTAAAATGTTGAAGAATGAAAAAATCACAAAATTAACAAGTCAAATAAAATCATTCTAGAAGTAATTTTTAACTATATTTATTGACAATTGGGTTTAAGATAGAAATGGAAAATAGAAATGAGGTAAATGAGGTAATAAGCATAATTTGAGGCCCAACAAGGTGATGAAAAAAGATGAATTCGAATTTATCCAACTCTTAGTTGATGATGAGACATCCAAGTCAATGAACGTTTCCTTCTTGTTAATTCTGTCTTAACAATTTGCAAACTTGTATCTAATGATATCTTTTTATTTCAATACGTATAGATATGTGAAAAGTGAAAGAGGTTATTGTAGCTAAATATGTTATTGAGATAAACCTCTTTCATTTTCCTAAAATTTCTCTCCAAATTGTGAAAATAGGCTCGCAAAAATATGTGTAAATGTATTTTATTAGAGTCCGAAAAATAGCCCAGGAAGATGTGCATGTATCTTCTACTAGAAATCAATGTGAAAAAAATGAGATATAGTTTTTTGTATTTATTCTACAGGAACACAAACCTCCTCTGCTTGTAAAAATGTATTTATGATTGGCCACAATATTCTCTTCAAAAGGATGACTTAACAGAATTTTCTGCAAGTGCTTTCCAACATTGTTTAATATTTCTAAACCATAATGGATGTTTGAACAGTGAGAGAGGTTTTTGTAGATGGTCCTCTTAAGAACATAAACCTCCTTCATTTTTTTCAAAATTCATCTTGGATTGATCACAATAGTGTCTCTGGCAAAACAAATAATTAAACATTAAATTTCTGCAAAATGTTCCTTCTTATTGTGTTTTTCATCTTTCATGTTCTTTTAACCTGTTTTTTTATTTTCTAATTTTGTGATAAAATTCAATGTTGGTGAAAGTATTTTCATCTCTTTTTACCATTTTATCATTTGTATTTACTTTTACTATTTTACTCTTGACTGTCAGAATTATTTTAACTTGCACTCAGACTTTACCTGATACACTTTAACCACTATACTCTTTAATCGTTATGCTTTAACTATCCCTCAGAATTTGGCTTACCTTTTACTATTCATCAGAAATTTCATCATTCTAATCTCTAACTTTGTATACAACCGCTTGTTGAATGAAGATATTGAATTAAAATCAGAATTTGGAGCAAACAATTTTTTCAACTAGTATTGAAATTGCTGGTCCAAATCCATATTCTGATGGTAACTCAAGCAAAAATCAAAATAATGCAGCTAATGAAATCAAGTCTGGCAGGGAGGTGATTGTAGGATTTTTGAAAGACCTGTGGAATGAGATCACTATGAAGGTTTAACTTACAGAGATAAATTGGCAGATTTCTCAAGCATATCTCCTATGGACTAGAGTCAAGGGCTTGACTATAAGAAATTGTTACCCTATTGATTGACTGGCACAATTGGGCAAAGGATGTCTGTTTGGGGGATAAGAATTCTCTCTAGTTAGGATCATAATTGGTATGGAAAATATGGATTATTTCGTGGAAAATATGGTATTTTAGGAAAAGAGGTACCGAGGAAGATTAGATTCCATAATCCAATTGTATCCAAACCATTCAAATAATTGTCTCTATAAAGAAATAAATTCGAAGGGGAGGAAAATCTAAAAGTCCTTTATTTGGAAAAATCTGTCCACTACATAAGTAATCCAAATCTCTATGGGGGCCATTCAATGGAGCTACATTCAAGGCTGAAGGTGAACTTCCTTTTTTTGGCCTGTGTATTATGGAATGTGGGTTTTTATGAAAATGGGGTGCAAATTTGCAAAATGGATAAGGAAATCGGTAATAATTGCAAGCCCGGGCACAATTTATAGTTTTCTGTGGATCGTGTTAACTGGCAATCAAATTTAACATTGTTTCAAGGAAAAACAAGAAAATCGGCCAGAGTTCAGGCGAAATGATCGCAAATACCATGAAGAAAAAATCAGATTAACAAGGTATCAACACAGCGGCGGGTGGACGGAAACTAGATCGGAAATAACTTTTAGCACTAGCTTGAACAATAGTTTGGCATTTTGATTTTGAATTTTTTTCGCACAAGAGGCATGGGCCGCTTAACACAAAGAATGATAAAAAAATGCTTAATTTGTTTTATTCGTAGAGTCAAACTAGACAAATATTTTATTATTTTTTATGGATGACGTCACTGTAAATAAGGATGGCCATGAGGAATGGACTGTAGCAAACATTTTCCACCAATCTTTATGAAAGGCCATGAGAAAATGTTTATCTGAGATTGGCACGTAGTTTACGTATTTGAAAACCACTTTTCATTTCGCTGAGCACTGCGATGGGAGATGGGTACTGACATTTATGAATCAGATCTCAGCGGATGATCCGACGGTTGACATGACGCTGGGTTGAAGGGGAGAAATATTTCCGGTCCGGCAATCAACAACGCATCAATTATTTCGGATGGGATTTCATTGGCTGAGGGATGTGATTATTAATTAATCCAAGTGATTAATTAATTTCAATGTTTTATGAAGGGTTGGGGTTGATGGGTTTCGGTTTATCCGTTTAAAACATATAAAACGTATGTTTTAAACTCTTTTTTCAATATTTTTTATTATATGGTAATAAACCGATGATTTGTTTACCATAGAAGGGATAGTTATACAATGATAATTTTTAACTGTGCGAGTATATATCGGGTTTTTTGTTTAACAACTAGGAATAGCATTGGTTAAAAATCATAATAAGTGGTTTTTTTGGATATTATAAAAGGGAGTTATATATATATAGGAGAAGGTATTTTGACTAAGTATTTATTAAAATAAAATCAATTGTTAATATGACAAGGAATAGAAGAAACTCAAAATACTTTACACAACTAAGAAAGTGAAGATTTCAAGCAAATTGCATTATATCAACTTCAACACTTAGATTTAGTATAGCAAGTAATTTTGAGGGACTTTATGAAGAGTGAGATGATTTTCCTAAGTAAAAATGGGATTTACTTAGGAAATGAGATTAAGAGTAAATGAGTATAATAATGGACAACTTCAAGTACTTAGGCTTTTCACTATTGGGCCGAGGTCCTGGCCCCTCCAAAAGTCAAGGAAAATGCCTGAGCCCCTTAATTTTCAAATTCCTTAGCACTTTGGGGGAATAGTAAAATTGTTAGGGAAAAGTGGAGAGGGGAAGTTAATGATTTTTTAATTTTGCTTTCCTCTGAAATTTCGCCAATTTAGTGTTATGCCTTTGCACTTAATGAGATGAAAGTAAAAGATTAAGCACATTCAAAGACCATCATTCGTCACATGAAACTTGCAACACCATCTACCTACCCTATCTACTTTACACTACTCATTTTCTCTTCTTTATTAGGTGCACTTAGACTAGCAAACCCTTATCAATCTTCTTTTCTTTTACATGGAAAATCTACCTAAGTCTACACTTATTACATCCAAGGTCTCGATTAAATCATGGAGCACCTTTTATTAACTCTTACCTATCTACGACTGCCAAGATTAAACTGCTGTACAATAGATATTTATTCTCTTCATTCTACAACATGAAATTGAAAAATGAATGAGTCAAGTTTAAACAGCTTGATTCTTCATAAATTGTGCAAAGTTTAACAAGCTGTACACAATTGCTATTACAAAATTTAAAATGAACTAGTAGTGGCATTTAAATTTGCACACTTTCCTTTGGCCTTTATTTTTTGTTTGGGGTTCATTTCTTTTACTTTTTGACCAATTTTATTTTTTTATCCATGATTTTTCTCTTTTAGGTATACCCTCTTTACATTTTTTAAATTTCTTTGGATTTTTAAGAATATGGAACACCTTTTTTTAAAACAGTTGTAAAGGTTTGAACATATTGCATAGTTCATCAAATAATCATGAAAAATGACACCTATTGGGTATAGGAGCTTCAACAAACCCCACCCCCACCTTAATCTTGAGATATGTCTAATGGATTACCATGATATCTTGAAGCTATGCTAGGAAAATTTCTTTTTACCCCAAAATATCTAAAGTTTGTAGAAAGTATGTATGGACATGCCACCCAATCTTGAAATACAATTTGTGGTTTCCAAATGATGGTTAACACTTTGTTTCTCCTTTGGAAGTTAGATCCATCGAGTTTCTTCCTTCCTATTAAATTGTTTGTAATTTCTTTATCATATTCACGCCTAGACACTTTGGTTTCCTACAAAATCACAATCTCCTGATTTTTCTCTTTAATTCTATATATATATGAGGTTTCTCTCCGCTTCCCTTGTCATTGAGCCCTCGAATATTCCAGGTAAATATTTCATGGATGAGAGGCTTCAGAGATGGATAATAGCCCTCTAGAATAATCAATTTCCTTGGAGCTAATTATCAGTTCCCCGTACATTTTGGATTACCAACTGGTCATTTTCATCCTCTTTTTGCACATTCTTCAAGAGACTAGTTTTTCCTTTAAGCATATGTAGTGATATATAAACCTCTCCTTTATTTTGGTGTCTTTTCCTTTGATATATAACTATTAAAAACGGGTCTTTCTACTCCAAATTACTTTATATATTTACTTTGACCTAGGCCCCGATGATATTTAACATGGGCATCTCTTCTTCATTAAGCAAAGGCCCTCCATTATTGCAATTGTATCTCCAATGAGCTCCTAAATATATATGGTTCTTATGGCATTATCTAGAGCCTTTCAAGGATTGAGGTTTTTTTTATGGGGAATCTTCCTCATTCTCTAATTCCATGGATCCATGAGGTGAACCATTATTCAATTCCATATCAGCGTTGAAATTCTAGAATGATTTATATTCTAGGGTTTTAAGTACTATTGGTTAGGTTGGTCTATGTTACGGTTTTTGTGTAAATATCCTCTCTCCACATCTTTGTGGAAGTTGCTAGGGTCTATTTATTTTTGAATTTTCTTGGAAAGTTTTTTCTATAAATTCACCAAGTATTATAGTCTAAATTATCTTTGTACAAAAATTCTAAAAATTGGTCAAGTCACTGTAAATATGTGTATCAAAATAGGTCTATTAGTCTTTATTTTACCCTAAGATCCGTAAGGGGTCATAATTGGGATTTTAAGTGAGTGTCATGTCATGAGTAAGGTATCATGCGTTAGTTTTCGTTATTTACAAGATTATACCTCAAAGATCGAAGTGTGTTGTGTTTTGAAAGTGGGGCATAATTTCAACTAAATAAACTATAGACCATGTGAATTATTAAAAGGACATGCTTGAATTTACAAAACATCCACCGAGTTCATAATTCACCTTTCGTACACTTTAGACAGAACTAGAAGTTTGATGCATTATTGATAAAGCATTAGGGTTCGATTTTTGGTCTATAAAATGATTTTTGGTATTTTTTGTGAAAGGAGGCTTGAGAGGAGAAGTACTAATAGTTTCAACATAATCACCAACATGTGCATATTTTTTAGAGACCCGATTGTGGCTTAAACAATGAAAAAATAGATGGCGTTGCGTTAATGTGCGCCGACGTTTCACACAATCAAATTTAAGATTTGTTTCGACAAAATTGAGATGAATTTTTGGAAAAAAAAGAAATATTTTTCAAGAATGGACAAATAACAAAAAATATCTCAGTTTTTACACAACTATCATGGTTTGGGAGATATTTATAAAACTATCGTTTGTTCCGCTCAAAACACTACATTTTATCGATATGTGGGTCAGACTTGGCTCAATTTTTTTCAGGAATATGAATTATGATGATCTTCACTTTTTTGTAAAAACTCATCCCATTCCGGGCTCACCATTTGACATATATCTACAAAATACAGTTTCTACCTCCATAGATGTGTGTGCAAAAGATAAACAAACTAGTATTCCTTTCAAGGTTACATTTTGGGGAATTTTGTATCTGGCTGTGGAATATATGTTTTGATTACAAAATAAAAGGACATATACAAGTTTTTTGATCTATTTTCATCCATTTCTGAACTCAAATAAATAGAAGGACATATGATGCACTTAGGAGGTGTTGCGTCAAAGTTGCGCCAAGTGTTGCACTTAAACACATAAAATGTTTTTGACCAAATTTTCTCACCTTAGTATGGAAAATGAAGTCTTTGATCATTTAATTATTTATGTTTTACCATTATAAAAAAGGATTCATCCATGTTGATTTGTACAATTTCAACGTATTAGGAGTGTAGGAAATTTTATAGGTAAAAAGTAAAAAAAATGCTTTCAATTTTCTAGATTAAGGGTTTCTCTTTCCTATTTTCATGAAATCAGCTCATATAAATTGGGAATCGTGATTTCTGACCCTTTAGATTCTAGGAACAATATTTTTATATATTTCATCATCTTGAATGCAGGGTTGATTGTGAAGTAAAAGAACACTTTTTCTTTTGATTGTGTTGTGAGCCTAAATAGAAGTAATAAATTTAGAAATAATAAACAGGAAGTTTGGTTTCAGGATTATTTTTGTCAAGAAAATGGTGATGTTTTTTCCTATTTTTAAATATGTTTTTCTTCAATTTTCACATGGGTGCTCATTCTTAAATTGTTTACAAGAAAATGATGTAGAATTTTCTGCAGATATGCTCGGGCTTGTTAAGCAGTCTCAATGTTTTCTTTTGACATTTATGTGTATAATTCATTTGTGTATGCTCCATATTTGAATTTATCCTAAATATTATTAATCTCTACCACCCCAATGTTCTATAATATCCGTGGATTTTTCCTAATTCCTCGCCCTGCATCAGTTTCTCTCTATCTATTCGTGATTTATTACTAAAAACTCCTAGGACTCCCTACCCAATGGGTTCTTCCTTCATTTTGAAACTACAATTTTAAAACTAATACCTTGATATTCATAATGCAGTCAAAAACCTAGGATCTACATTTATTGAAATATATCAAGAGAGACCTTCTTCGGGATTAAAGGCTAGTTTTAATTCTACAAGTGGTTTGTTGTTACCTCTAAAGTTTTCTCCTCAATTTTTAGAAAAGTACTAAGTGCTAACAACAAATTATCATGCTTGGTTTCTAGGATTTTGTACTCTTATTATTGGTCACTATTTGGAAACCCTATCGATCTGAATAAGGGAAAATAATTTTTGCTGTGCTATCTCCTCTCAATGTAAGATAAAAAAATGTGTTTAGGATCGTCTCAAATTAGCTATTTGTGAAGCATTTTTATGTGGCCAATTTTTTCAGCTTTTATGATAAATTTATGAGTTAATTAGTTGTTAAAAGTTCTCCATGTACAAGAAAAAATGTAGAGAAATAACACACATCATACATATTACACAATAGCTGATAACAAAGTTCTCACCCCTCCTGGCCTACATCTCCATGGACTGTCAACTGGTTAGGACCTCTTTTGATTAATGGTAAAATGTTTGATTACATTCACTGTAGTGCTTCAATGGCGTGAAAACCCGATCGATTAGATTCAAGACCAAAAACCTCAAAATAGACTATTATTCAATCCATGAAAATGGTCTCTAGCTGATTTAGACATGACCACCTCTCTTGGTGGCCCTAGGCTTCGTTAATATTTAAAGTGGAAAAACACTTTAAAAGTGATCCAACACCTCCAAACCTATTCCATTAGCTTCAAAGCATCAAAATCATCTAAGAATGACTCTTCTCTTTCCAAATCTCCACGGTAAATTTTTCCAATATATGGCCAAAACAAATTTGCCTAGTAAATCATTTCCAAAAACTCGAAGACTCTAGTTAGGTCGCCAAATTTGGGGGTGCTCCTAAATTGGTGGTTCCACCAAAATTCCACCAAATTAACTATAGTTTATTAATGGTAATTAGAGATTAATTATCGGATAAGTTTGTAATGTGGAATTAACGCTAACTTAATCCGACATTAGAATAATTTTAGAGCTTTTAACAATCCTAGATTATGGGTTAATAAACCCATATTAATCATTTAATCGTGCTCTTAATATCAATAATCGCCCGCTTACTGTCTTATGGTAAGGTCTTTATGGGGAGGGGGGCTAGCCCTCCAAACCTCCGTTTGATCAAATATAACTCAAATGCATAGACCGTTATACTAATGCCTTCGGCTATCAAGTTAATCAAGCCCATCCATTTGGGGAGGTCATGGGTTGAACCTCGAACTCCACCCGTTGTTGTATTTTTTCACCGATATATATATATATATATATATATATATATATATATATATATATATATATATATATATATATATATATATACACACACATATAAAAACCTATATATAATTAAAAATGTAACTACGTAACATATATTTTAACCGGCATAGTATGTAAAAAAAACTCCAAAATTTTCATATAATCTGACTATAGGATGTGTATGGAATTCAAACTAATTTTAATAAAATAAATCCAAATAATTTGGATAGGGTCCACCAAATATAAACAAATTCGCCTTCCAACCAAACTGAAAATCATGCAATGAAACTTGTCAGCAATACAGAAATTGAAGAATATTCTTAATATTCTGTATGTTCTACTGACCGGCCGCCATGTCACCTATTGCGTTACAATTTCGCGAATTGTTTTAAATGTTCTTTATAGAAAAATGAACAAATGTGCTCTATCTTCTTCATCTAGAATCTGTTTTCAATTTAAAACGAATACACTCACCTCTATGACGGTTTCACTGCCGTTTAATTTTCAATCGATTTTATATGAACTTTGGAATTTTTGGAAAAAAATTTCCCTAGACCAAATTCTGATCACCTATACATCCTAGTTTATTTCTCACATCCTATCTTTCCGCCATCACCACAAATTTCATAATATGGTTGGAATTAAAAATATGACATGTTTGTAATCTAAGTGTCAAGCATCTATATTTAATTGTGGAAATCGATGTTAATTGGTTTAGGGAGGGTTTCAAGATGTTCGTAAAGACATAAATTCTTGGTTAGGAAGAGAAATCAATCGTTACTTTCATGATTTTAAACCTTCGTGATTTCTCTTATTGCATTTACTATAACCTCCAAATAGTCAAGTTCAGACGTTCTAGTAATGAGAAGATTCATATCCAAATAAATGAAGCAAGAAATTTATGTTTGTTCTGTTGTTGCATTCATCCTATAAATGCATAAATAATCATGCATTGTTGATGAGATATAACTCAACATGAGAAGTGGTGTTGTGTTTTTTTGAAAGTGGGGCATCATTTCGACTATAGAAAACTATAGACCATGTGAATGATTGGAAAGGACATTTTTGGATTTCAAAAACATCCACCGAGTTCATTATTCACCATTTCGTACACTTTAGACATCACCTGTAAGTTTGATGCATTATTGATAAAGCATTAGGTCTATTTTTCACTTATAGATGAATTTTTTTTGCATTTTTTGGTGAAAGGAGGTTTGAAAGGGGTGTGTTTTATCACTAATAGTGTCAACATCATCACCAACATGTGCATATTTTTTAGAGACCCGATTGTGCTTAAACAATGAAAAATAGATGGCGTTGCGCACAAAGCATGACATTTTCATTATAGTCAAATTTAAGATTTGTTTTTAAAACAAATTGAGATGAATATTGGCAAAAAAGTGAAGAAATATTTTTTCAATAATGGGACAAATAACAAAAACCTTCGGTAAGCCATACTCAACTATCATGGTTTGGAGATATTTATAAACTATCACAGCAGTTTCAAACACGCTTACCGTTTTATCGAGCATATTGTGGGTTAAATTTAGTTCAATTTTTTTTGCCATCATGAATTATGATGATATTCACTTTCTGTAAAAAAACTCACCATTCGTGACTCACCATTTGACATATATTCATAAAATATAGCTGTTACGCACAAATGTGTGCACAAAAAGAGCAACAAAACTAGTATTCTTTCAAGGTCACATTTTGGGAAGTTTTTTTCTATATCTACAATAAGGAATATATGTGTTAATTACAAAAAGAAGGATATATACAAATTTTTTTGATCTTATATTTCATCCATTTATGAATTCAAATAAATAAGGACATATGATTGGCTCAAAGAAGTGTTATACCAGGCATGCGCTTAAAATATAAAATGTTTTTCGACCAAATTTTCACCTTAGTGTGGAAAATCAAGTCTTTGATAATTTAAATTATTTATGTTTTACCATTATAAAAGGATTCATCCATGCTGATTTGTACAATTTCAATGTATTAGCAGTGTAGGAAATTTTATAGGTAAAAGTCAAAGATGCTTTTCTATTTTCTAGATTAGTGGTTTGTCTTTCCTATTTTCATGAAATCAGTTCCATATAAATTGGAAATGGGTGGGTTTCGACCCCCTTAGACTTAGGAACAATATTTTGTATATATTTCATCATCTTGAATATAGAAAGGGTTGATTGTGAAGTAAAAGAACACTTTTTCTTTGATTGTAAGTTGTGGAGCTCAAATAGAAGTAATCAATTCAACAATACCAAGGATGCTTGGTTTCAGGATTCCTATGTCAAGAAAATGGTGATGTTTTCCTCTTTTTAAATATGTTTTTCTTTCAAGCTTCACATGGGTACTCTTTCTTAAATTGTTTACAAGAAGATGATGAGTAGAATTTTCTTGCAATATTATGCTCTAGATTGTTAAGAAATCTCACTGTTTTCTTCTAACATTTATGTGTATAATTCATTTTTGTATGCTCCATATTTGAATTTATCCTAAATATTATTCATCTCATCCACCCCCAACAGCTCTATACTATCCAGGAGTTTTCCTACCTTGTCGTAATTGAAGCTTTCCTCTATCTATCTGTGATTGATTACTGAAAACCCTTATGACTCCCTGCCCAATGGGTTCTTCCTTCATTCTGCAACCACAATTTTAAAACCAATACCTTGATATTCATACCTAGCCTAAAACTCTAGACTGTGATTTATTGAAATCTATCAAGAGAGATCCCTCTCTGGGATTGGAAAGGCTAGTTTCTAATATTACAAGTGGTTTGTGGTTACCTCTGAAGTTTTCCTCCTCAACCTAGGAAAACAATGAAGTGCTAACAACAATTATCATGCTTGGGTTCTAGGATTTTGTACTTGCTTATTGGTCATTATTTGCAAACCCTATTCATCTGAATATGGGAAAACTAGTTTTTTTGTGCTATCTCCCTCATCAGTATTAAAAAAATGTGTTTAGGATCGTCTCAAATTAGCCATTTGTGAAGTGGTTTATGTGTCAAGTTTTTGTGTTTTTTATGAGGAATCAACTGACCTAGGCATGACCTCCTCTCCTGGTGGCCCTAGGCTTCGTTAATATTCAAAGTGGAAAAAAAACTTTTAGAAGTGCTCCAACACCTCTGAAACCTATTCCATTACCTTTAGAGCATCAAAATAATCTAAGAATGACTCTTCTTTCTCCCAATTTGGTCAAATTTTGCAGAATATATGCCCAAAACAAATTTTCCTAGTAAATTGCCTCCAAAACTCGAGAAAGCTCTAGTTAGGGCTGCCAAATTTGGGGGTAGCTCCTATATTGGTGGTTCTGCCGAAAATTCCACCAATTTAACTGTATTTTATTAATGCTATCAAAGATTAATTATCAGATAAGTTAGAGTTTTGCGTATTAAGCGCGTTTAACTCTAATCCAACATTAGAAGA
This sequence comes from Pinus albicaulis, assembly GCA_034641835.2. Classification (NCBI taxonomy): domain Eukaryota; kingdom Viridiplantae; phylum Streptophyta; class Pinopsida; order Pinales; family Pinaceae; genus Pinus; species Pinus albicaulis. The sequence goes on from CM076572.1 coordinate 106,547,528, forward strand.
ATGCTTAGTTCTTAAATCTTAGATTATGGGTTAATAAACCCATGTTAATCATTTAATCCGCACTCTTAATATTGACACCACCTTCCATTGGTCCTATGGTAAGGTCTTATGGGGAGGGGGCTAGCCCCCTCCAAACCTTCGTTGGATCAAATATAAGACATCAAATATAACTCAAATGCATAGATTGTTAAGTACTAATGTCTTGGGCTATTGGTTTACTACTCCATTCATTCGGGGGAGGTCATGGGGTCGAACCCCGAACTCCACCCTTCGTCGTTGTATATTTTTTCACCGATACACACACACACACACACACACACAAAACCTTTATATATAATTGAAATGCACCAACTCCAGACTTTGCATATAATTCTACCATAGGATATGTATGGAATTCGAACTAATTTGTAATAAAATCAATTCGGAATTTGGATACGGTCCACTAGTTCATAAAGCAAATTCACCTTCCAACCAAACTAGAAAATCATGCAATGAAACTTGTCACAGTGTCATTGGGTGAAATTGAAGAATATTCCCAGAATATTTGTGTTCTGCTGACTGGGCTGCCATGTCACCATTATGTCATGTTCTGCAATTGTTTTAGTTGTTTAGAAAAATGAACAACATGCTCTATCTTCTTCATCTAGACTTTGTTTTCGACGAAAAAAAATTGTGCCAAATTCCTGGCAACGAGATATTCACTGTTGTTAAGTTTCCAATCGATTTTGAGCACTTTGAATATTTGGAAAAAAATTTCCCCTAATCCAAAATCTGATCACCTATACATCCTAGCTTTCCATTTCTCACATCCTAGCTTTCCGCCAATACCTTTGAATATCATAACATGGTTGGAATTAAAATATGACATGTTTGTGATCGAAGTGTTGCATCTAGATTTAATTGTGGCAATCGATGTTAATTGGTTCAAGGAGCGGCTTCAAGATTTTCATATAGACATAAATTCTTGGTTAGGAAGATAACGATCGTTGTTTCATGATTTTAAAACCTTCATGATTTCTCTTATTGCATTTACTATAACCTCGAGATATTCAAGTTCCTAGAGGTCTTCTAGTAATGAGAAGATCCATATCCAAATAAACGAAGCAATAAATTTATGTTTGTTCGGGTTGTAGCATTCATCCTAGAAATGCATAAATAATCATGCGTTATTGAGGGGATACGAGGCAATTTCAAAGAACCTCTTTTGATTTTTAAAAATGTGCAAAAATCACCATGAAAAAAGCCTTTAGGTTAATGGCAAGATCGGCATGAATTTACAAATGAGAGGATGGTCTTTCATGTGTTTGCTTGATTCCTCCGTAAAATTATTCGACATTACAAATTTGGGTTTTTCTGTGGATTTTTATAAGCACTTCCCTTTGATGTAGGATTTCCATTACACAACAATAATTGGAGTCTCACTCATGTTAGTATTGATAGGGGAAGTTTCAACTTCCCCCCCCCGGATTTCTTGTATCTACATTACAATAGGAGGGGGTTGCACCCCTCCTTGTGGCTCCTTGGTGAGTATGTTTTGACATGCCACCGAGTCTTGAAATACAATTTTTTGTGCGTTTTGAATGATGGTGAACACTTTGTTTCTCCCTTTGGAATCTAGAGCCATCAAGTTTCTTCCTTTCCAACAATGATTTTTAATTTCTTTATCATCTTGAGTAGACACTTTGGTTTCCTACAAAATGAAAAACTCTGATTTTTCTCTTTCAATTCTATCTATAAGGTTTCTCTGCTTCCCCTTGTTGTTGAGGCGTCGAATATTATAGATAAATATTTTGATGGAAGAGAGGATTGAGAGATGGGATAGTAACCCTATAGAAGAATCACTTTTCGTGAGCTAATGAGTAGTTCCGCTACATTTTGGATTAGGTGACTAGTCATTTTCATCCACTTCTTTGCGCATTCTTCTAGAGTCTAGTTTTTCCTTTTTAGCATCTACGGTAATCCTTCAACCTCTCCATTCTTCTGGCATCTTTTCCATTGGATATATAACTGGTAAAACATGTTCTTATACTCCCAAGTTCCCGAGAGTTAAAATCCCTTAGACCTAAGAGTAGAATCTATGTAACAAATTTATTAATATGTATTTTTAAATATTAGTGTTGATTATTTTTAAAAGAATTTAAATGTTGTTTAAGATAATAATCCATGTTTCATTATTCACCTTTTCAGACACTTTACACATCAACCAGAAGTTTGATGCATTATTGATAAAGCATTAGGGTTCGATTTTTTGGTCTATAGATGAATGTTTTGCATCTTTTGTGAAAGGAGGCTTGAAAGGAGTGTGTTTTATCACTAATAGTGTCAACATCATCACCAACATGTGCATAATTTTTAGAGACCTGATTGTGGCTTAAACAATGAAAAATAGATGGCGTTGCGTAGAGGCGCAACATTTTCACATAGTCAAATTTAAGATTTATTTCTGACCAAATTGAGATGAATATTTGGAAAAAAAAGAAATATTTTTCAACAATGGGACAAATAACAAAAACCTCTCTCAGTTTTTACACGACTATCATGGTTTGGGAGATATTTATAAACTATCAGTCGTTGCGCTCAAACACAATCACTGTTTTATCGATATATGTGGGTCATACTTGGCTCAAGTTTTTGTGAATATGAATTATGATGATATTCACTTTTTGTAAAAAACTCAGCCCATTTGGACTCACCATTTGACATATATTCACAAAATACAGTTTCTACCCATAGATGTGTGCACAAAAAGAGCAACTAAACTAGTATTCCTTCAAGGTCACATTTCGGGAAATTTTTTTATATCTACGGGGAATATATGTTTTCATTACAAAATAAAGTTCATATACAAAGTTTTTTATATGATTTCATCGATTCATGAAGTCAAATAAATAGAAGGACATATGACGTGCTCAGGAGGTGTTGCGCTCAGGAAGTGTTGTGCTCAGTAAGTGTTGCGTTTAAAGACATAAAATGTTTTCGACCAAATTTTCACCTTATTTTGGAAAATGAAGTCTTTGATCATTTAATTATTTATGTTTTACCATTATAAAAGGATTCATCCATATTGATTTGTACAATTTCATGTATTAGGAGTGTAGGCAATTTTGTAGGTAAAAGTCAAAGATGCTTTTCTATTTTCTAGATTAGTGGTTTGTCTTTCCTATTTTCATTAAATCAGTTCCATATAAATTGGGAATTGGTGGATTTCGACCACCTTAAACTTAGGAACAATATTTTGCATATATTTCATCATCTTGAATGTAGAAGGGGTTGATCGTGAAGTAAAAGAAGACTTTTTCTTTGATTGTAAGTTGTGGAGCTCAAATAGAAGTAATCAATTCAACAATACAAAGGACGCTTGGTTTCAAGATTCTTATGTCAAGAAAATGGTGATGTTTTCCTCTTTTTAAATATGTTTTTCTTTCAAGTTTCACATGGGTACTCTTTCTTAAATTGTTTACAAGAAGATGATGAGTAGAATTTTCTTGCAATATTATGCTCTGGCGTGTTAATATATCTCACTGTTTTCTTCTAACATTTATGTGTATAATTCATTTGTGTATGCTCCATATTTGAATTTATCCTAAATATTATTCATCTCATCCACCCCCAACAGCTCTATAATATCTAGGAGTTTTCCTACCTTGTCGTAATTGAAGCTATCCTTTATCTATCTGTGATTGATTACTGAAAATCCTTATGACTCCTTGCCCAATGGGTTCTTCCTTCATTCTGCAACCACAATTTTAAAACCAATACCTTGATATTCATACCTAGCCCAAAACCCTAGACTATGATTTATTGAAATCTATCAAGAGAGATCCCTGTCTGGGATTGGAAATGCTAGTTTCTAATCCTACAAGTGGTTTGTGGTTACCTCTGAAGTTTTCCTCCTCAACCTAGGAAAACTACGAAGTGCTAACAACAGTTATCATGCTTGGGTTCTAGGATTTTGCACCTTCCTATTGGTCACTATTTGGAAACCCTATTGATCTGAAAATGAAAACCTCAAAATAGACTATTCAATCTATGAAAATGGTCTCAAGCTGATCTAGGCATGACCTCCTCTCCTAGTGGCCCTGGGCTTCATTAATATTCAAAGTGGAAAAAACACTTTTAGAAGTGCTCCAACATCTATGAGACCTGTTCCATTAGCTTCAGAGCATCAAAATCATGTAAGAATGACCCTTTTTTCACCCAATTTGGTCAAATTTTGCCCAATATATGATTTTATTATTTAATAAAAATATTAAAATGTATAAAAATGTCAAAGCAAGGGTAGGTGTGTTCAATATAAGAAATGTGTTACTTAAATCAACATTGTAACAATAGATGTGTTAAAAAGTGTATTCCTCGATAATAATACATTATGATATTATCATACATTTATAATTAAATTTAACTTATTTAATTTTATATTAACTTATAAGATCATATATTATTTAAAAAAATAAATATTAACATTTTAAAGGAATAATTTAAATTATATTATTATTATTAAAGAATATTAATTATATTATTATTAAAGAGCATTAATATGTTTTAAAGATTAAATATTAAGACTATAAAATAATAATAATATTATGAATTATAATTAACATATATAACCTTTCACTTAATTTTCTTTTATTAACACCTTCTCTTTCATGGAACGCATCTGGCGGACCAACAGAACACCTCGCCTTCTTGCATCTAGCCGTTGCTAAAGCTTAACAAATTCATATATATATATATATATATACAAAAATAAAAAGAAAATGAATCTGTAAAAAAAAATTGGTGAAATGAAATGCCGTGAATTATTAATGTTTAATGTTAAAAGTTTTTCCAACTCGTAGGCTGTGTATTTACATAAACTGCCGCAGACATTAGAGCTCCTGGCCTGATCTCCCTTGATCTGCGATAACAGATACATACAGACATTAAGAAGTTCCGCCATGAAAGAGCCCAAAATTGCTCAATAGACCCCAAAATTGGTCAAACCCCATGCACCCCAAAATTGCTCATCAGACCCCAAAATTGCTCAAACCCCATGGAGCTAGCCATCCATAGTTTCAGCATGTCAACCCTCTGTTCTCGAATGAAGCAAACCCGGTCGTTTGGGCAATATATATTTACCAAATTTCAAACAAACTTAAATATACCAAAACAAACAAAATGCAGAATAAAGTTAATTAATATACCAAAACAAACAAACAAAATGCAGAATAAAGTTAATTAATATACCAAAACAAACAAAACAAAATGCAGAATAGTTAGAATTCAGACTATCCCGCGGAACTGTAAACCCTCCCACCACTGATTGAAGTTATAAATGCAGCTGTAATTGGTGAGGAATTGTTAAATGTGAAGCAATTTTAATGGTAGAACGAAAGGCCACCGTAAGGGAAATCGATAAGATTGTCCTCTGATGCAATTTGTTATGGCGAGTCACTCCTGTTCTCGAATGAAGTAAACTCCTTCGCAAGGACCTCCGAATGGAGCCCGGCATGCATTCTCGACGATTTTTTCATAAACTGAGAGCTGGAATGTCGTTACTTATACTTTGCAATTTGTTATGATTTGGTACTTTCAAGACGGTGGAATTGAAATCTTGGCTCCCAAACCGAGAAAATTAGGATCCGAATTAGAAGAGGATTGTTATAACGGGAATGGATTTGGTACTTTCAAGACGGTGGGAATTCTCGAAATCGCAGTCACAGAGTTACTGTGAAGGATATGTTGTTGTTATTTAGCTACACACACTGATCACTCCTCATTGTTTTGTTTTTTAAAGCTTGAATGGGAAAATGATACCCGATGAGAATCGAACTTGGTTAAATCTGACCGTTCTCAATTTAATTTCGCTAAAACCCCAGAAAATACGCGTAATGATCTGCATATCCCTCCTCATAACCCGCCTATCCACTGATAATTACTATATCTTATGATAATTCGCGATTCACTGATAGGTCGTGTATCATAATTCGCATATCGGTAGTGATAGCTCGCATAACCAGTGAGATTGCCGCATATTCGATGGATGTTACTCGCATATCGATGAGATATCGTCGGATAAACGGCAGAGACTTCGCGTAAACAGTCGCATATCCATTGAAAACGATTGCATATCAGCGTAATGATCGGCTTATCCATCAGCGTATGGGTTCACAGAACAAATTTCAAGTGGTTATACCTCGCGTATTCGAGGACATATCGCATTTCAAAACCCATTTCAAGTGCTTATACCTCGCGTATTCAAGGACATATCGCATTTCAAAACCCATTTCAAGTGCTTATACCTCGCGTATCCGACGACAGATCGCATTTCAAGTGGCGGTGATAGCTGGCATATCAAGTGAGATAATTCGTGATAATTCGTGGATAATCCCATATATTCACCGATGATAATTCGCGTATCTCGATTTTGTGATATATTCGTGGATAATCCCATATATTGACTAATCATAATTCGTGTAATCCGCATATTCGCCAATGAAAATTCGCATAGCCGGTGTCAAAACAGCTTCTTCTTTCCGCCTACTACGGCGACGGCAGAATTGCCCTTCATGTTCCGCAATGGTCTGGTGAAGAGGTTGCCCCAGTATGCCTAATTTATTGGATAATTTATATTTTTAGTTTTTCTAAGGTGAAATTTTTATTTCCTATTGAAACTTGATATTATATCAAGAGATATATCTTCTTTCTTTCTTCTTCTTTTTTTTTTTTTTTGGTCAATCTCTCACAAGGAGACCAGATCATAACCATAAAAAGACTTTCCATAGGGAGGAAAATGATAACAAAAGGAAACTACAAAATTCAAAATATAACTACAGTTCTATCTTAACATGCACTAAATATAAATTCACTAATATTATAGGAATCACATATAAAAACATGAGATAGCTACATTGAGAGCTCTGAATCTCAAACTACAATCTAAAAAATCTCCTTTGAGCCTTCATGAGCAATTCCCACCACAAGGGGAATACCAAGCTACTCCTCTAGTTTGCCTAATATACAGTCTGAGTCTCTTAGATAGCAGTGAAGGTGCTCCAAGGAATGAAGGGCATCGTCCCTATGCTCTTATCAATCTAGTAGTGTGTGCCCTAATAAAAAAACTCATCTGCTAGTAAAGGGAATCGTTTGGGAGTACTAGTTAAAATAACCACTGGTGTTCCCTATATCAAGGATCCACTGAGCCCATTATACCAAGACCTCATTGTCTAATACGGGGTATCTATGTGTGGATTCTTCTCCCTTAGATCGAGCAATTTCTTTACGAATAGGGTTTAACATCAGGTCTCAGTATCATCCAACAAACTCCTCCAAAAGATGATGCATGTGAGTGTTCCATTTTTGGGTTTGATCTTGATAATATATTTCCCCCCTCCAAACCTCTGCAAAATTACTTGAAATTTACGCAAAGGAGAGTTATTTTATACTCTAAAATAAAGGAAGAATATATTTTGTTAAGCTCTAAATCTTAGGGAATATTCCACCCCACGTATTTCTCAAAATCATGACATGTTCTAGAAAAGGGATGGTGTAGAAAAGCTTCCATCCATGCTCGCATATTTTAGTGTGGTGCCTTGATATCCTCCATCAAATTCCTCCAGAAAACGTGGTAGCACCATGAAACAAACTAACCATGATTCCCCCCTTGGAACAAAAATTACACTGCTAAACCAATGAACCAATACATTTTGTACTAGGTATGGGAATTATGAGTATGTTGTGGTTCCTTTTATTTTTACTAATTCTCTAGATACCTTCATGTGTTTGATTAATAGTATGTTGCGTCCTTACTTGGAAAAGTTTATTATAGTGTTCATTAATGATATATTGATATAATCTAAGAATTAGGAATAACATGCAGAACACCTGGTAGTAGTGTCAAGTTTTTTTAGAAAGCATCATTTGTATTCCAAGCTCAACAAGCGTAATTTATTTCAAAATTAAATTCATTACTTGGGACATGTTGTTCCAAGGAAGGCACAAAAGTGGACCCAAAAAATATTAGAGATCTCATGGAGTGACATACTCCTAGGAATGTGGATGAGATGAGATCATTCATGGGATTGACAAGTTACTATGGGTGGTTCATAAAGAACTTCTCATGGATTTGTTATCCTATTAAATATTTACAGAGAAAAGGAAAGAAGTTTTAATGAATATAGGAGTGTGCAACAAACTTTGATTAGTTGAAGCATTTCCTTACAAATTCTCTAGTCTTGAAGATTACAGATCTAGATCTAGAGTTTGTGGTGTGCAAAAATTAATTGCAAGGAACGACTTGGTGGAGTATTATTGTAGGAATTACATGTGGTATGATATGTGTCAAGGAAACCGAATGAGCATGAGTTGAAATATGCGACTCATGATTTCGGGTTCGACGTTATCATTCTTTCCTTGAGGACATGAAGGAAATATGTTCTTGTCACGAGATTTGTTCTAATGAGTTATCACATCGGGTTGAGATTCTTGTTTGACGAAACTAATTTGAATGCCAGGAAAGCTAGATGGTTGGCTACCTCAACAATTTGACTTTTAGATCAGTTATATCAAGGGAAAGGAGAACATTGTTGCAGATTATCTTAGCAGGAGAATACATGTGAATCATAGATCAACTATAAGTTTAGATGTGATAGACTTGGAGGAGAAGATCTTTCATGCAGGGAAACATGTTGACATGAACTAAAATATTAAGAAAATGATAAAACATTAGGGAATAGGCGATGAAGATATGTATTATCATCTCACAAAATATGGCATGGTCAAATTCATGAATAGGATCTATGTGTTGGATGAAAATGAGTCAAGAAGCTTATCTTGAGAGAGTTTCATGTCGAACCATATTTTCGTCACCTTGGATATCAAAAGATGTTGAAACCAATGAATAAGTTATACTATTAGCCGAATGTAAAGAAACAGGTGGTTGATTTTGTTGCTAGGTGCCTTCGTTGCCAACAGGTAAAGGATGAATGTAAGCACCCAATTGTTTTGATTTAGCCAATTCCAATTCCATAATGGAAATGGGAGTTCATTTCCATGGACTTCATTATAATTTTTCAGAGGACATAGAGACAACATAACTACATTATGGTTTTCGTTGACAGATTGACAAAGGTAGATCACTTCATTGTAGTAAAGTATTCTAATTCATCTAGTGACATAGCTCAGATCTTCATCAAGGAGATAACACGATTGCATGGTGTTCCCAAGAAAATTTTATCTGACAGAGATACAAAGTTCACTTCTAAGATTTGGAAGGATTTTTCTATTGGATTTTTCTATAGGATTTTTCTATATCATTCATGGGAATGATAGGTTACTACGAGTTGTTCATAAATAAATTATCATGGATTCGTTATCCTATTAAATATTTACAAAGAAAAGGAAAGAAGTTTTAATGAATATAGGAGTGTTCAACCAAGTTTGAGCAGTTGAAGCATTTGCTTACAAAAGCTCTAGTATTGAAGTTTGCAGATCTATATCTAGAGTTTGTGGTGTGCAAAAATTAATTGCAAGGAAGGACTTGGTGGAGTATTGTTGTAGGAAGTACATGTGGTATGATATGTGTCAAGGAAACCAAATGAGCATGAGTTGAACTATGCGACTCAATATTTTGAGTTAGAAGTTATCATTCTTTCCTTGAAGGTGTGGAGGAACTATCTTCTTGGTAGGAGATTTGTTCTGATGAGTGATCAGAGTGGGTTGAGATTATTGTATTACCAATCTAATTTGAATGCCAGGAAAGCTACATGGTTGGCTACCTCAACAATTTTGAATTTGAGATCAGTTATATCAATGGAAAGGAGAACATTGTTGTATATGCTCTTAGCAGGAGAATACATGTGAATTACACATCAACTATAAGTTTATATGGGAAAGAGTTTCAAGAGCATATTTTCATGCAGGGAAGCATTTTGACATGTACTAGAAGCTTAAGCAAATGATACAACATTTTGGAATAGTTTATGAAGATGTGTATTATCATCTCACAAGATATGGCTTAGTCAAATTCATGAATAGGATCTATGGCTGGGTAAAATTCATAAAGATGTGTATAATTTCATTTGAAAATTTTAAAGATAAGATTTTATTTAAAAATCTTATTTATTGGATAATTGATATTTTTACTTTTTCAAATTGTTTTTTTTTATTATTATTTATTGTATTTTAATGAAAAAATTCCCCCAATTACAATTGAAAACTATTAATTTCATTTGAAAAATTTAAATATTTTCTTTAAAAATCTTTAAAATAACATGTTTTAAGAATATAATTTTTTTTCTTTATCCAAACCAACTATATAAAAAAATACATACTTCGTTATTGGTTTAAATATGGTCTTAAAGTGTAGGAGTTCTCTTTTTCCCAAAATAAATATATTACAAAATGTATACTTTGTTATTGTTTGAAATGAGATGTTAAAATTGAAGTTTTTTTCAATTTCAAATACAATTATATTTATCATAATCTAATATTTTCTCATCTTATTTCATAGTTCAAAAATGTACCAGTGTAAATTTATTCCAAAGCTTTTTAAATACAATTACACTTTAATATTTTTTATTCTCAAATCTTAAAAGTAATCAAAAGCACATGTTTCTTTGTGAAAATCTAGTACTGGAGAATTTGTTGTATAATCATTGTTCTGTTTCTCTGTCGAAATATTGTATAATATGTTTCCCCTCTCCAAACCTCTGCAAAATTACTTGAAATTTACGCAGAGGAAAGTCATTTTACACTCTAAAATAAAGGAAGAATATATTTTGTTAAGCTCTAAATCTAAGGGAATATTTCATCCCACGTATATCTCAAAATCATGACATGTTCTAGAAAAGGGATGGAGTAGAAAATCTTCCATCCATAATGATGATATACCAAAACCAAATTTCAAGTAAATAATGATAATATACCAAAACCAAATTTGAGAAGTGCTAGAACGTTACACATAATCTAATGCTTTTCTGAAAAATTGAAAGACAAATTCATCATGTTAAGTCTTAGAAATATAATTAGTGTTGAAATCATTGAAACTAACTAAATGAAATTTCGATTTTATTTGGTATGTTTCCATATTTTTTTAATTTTATTATAAGGATTCCACCCCACATATATTATTGTCCTTAGGATAAAGGTGACAAGGATAATGTAGCACTGAAAAAGAAGTTCAATGCAGCCGATAGAGTACATGGGTCTCAGAATAAGCAGTAACACAAAGGTGATGGTAGAAATCCTTTGAGATGATGGACTTGTGGTGGAGAAAAACACATGAGGGATTGACGATAACATCAGGGTGGTAGGTCTTTTTTCAGTTTTCAGTTTGACTCTCTCATTTCATTCACACTCTCTCATACAGTCTAATATATTTATAGCATTCTTGGAGCCATTATTCACTTGGATTGGAGAAATAAGGAAAAGGAAGCAAGGAAGGACATGGAGACATCGATATAAACAACTACAATTGGATTAACTGTAGGTAACATGTTATATGTATGATCTCCATGTTCATTTTTTGATACATCGTATATGCATGTGATTATTTGGTTATGTGTTTTCATTATCATGGAGGGTTTCCTGGATTGATAGAGATTTGAACATTACCTTGCCATTTCTTGGATAGCCATGGAAATATGGGTTTTTGCACTTCCTTTTTTTTTTTATTGGATCTTAGTTTTTTCCTATGTTTGTGTGTTGGAACAAACACTCTAGAGCCTTGTAATATCTTGGGTTTAGTTACTAGTCCTGGATCCTAGGTTGGGACAAATGCTCTGGAACGTTTGGTGGATTGAGTTATCGGTCCTTAGAGTTGGATTAGATAAATTTTCTAGAGCCTTGTGATAGTTGTGGGTTGAGTTACTAGTTCCTAGGGCCTTGGAAAACTTATTTAGAGAATGATCTCATTATGTTTATTGATTTATATACCATACAGGTGGAATCTCTATGGTTAAGGGTTGAGGTGGTTTGGCCTCTGGAAGCTCTGGTTGTTTTTTCTTGGTCTATTCCATGAGACCCACATTCATGCTTGGAATATGGGGTGGTGTTGATTGCATGAAAGAAATATTTAGTTTAGCCAATCTATGGTCAGGTGCTGCATGGAAGTTCTTGACTTGGTTGTCATTTTCATATGTTAATATTTAATTATTTATGTTTTACCATTATAAAAGGATTCATCCATGCTGATTTGTACAATTTCAATGTATTAGCAGTGTAGGAAATTTTATAGGTAAAAGTCAAAGATGCTTTTCTATTTTGTAGGTTAGTGGTTTGTCTTTGATATTTTCAAAGTAAATGTTTCCTATTATAATTAGAAATAAGGAAATGATCCCCACTGACTTAGGAACAATATTTTGTATATATTTTATCATCTTGAATATAGTAGGTTGATTGTGAAGTGTTGAACACTTTTTTCTTTCGATTGTGTTGTGGAGCTCAAATAGAAGTAATCAATTCAAAAATACAAAGGATGCTTGGTTTCAAGATTCCATGTCAAGAAAATGGTGATGGCTTCTTTAAATATGTTTTTATTTCAAGCTTCATGTAGTACCTCCACTTAAATTTTTTTCCATACAAGATGATGAGTAGAATTCTTTCTTGCAATATTATGCCTGAGATCATAAGAAACTTGATCGTTTTCTCAACATTTATGTGTATAATTCATTTTTATGCTCCATATTTGAACATCCTAAATATTATTCATCTTACCACCCACCCCCAACAACTCTATAATATCCAGAGTTTCTCCTCTGTAAATTTTGTCAGATTGTTTCCTCTATCTATCTGTGATTGATTACTAAAAACCCTTATGACTCCCTACCCAATGGGTTCTTCCTTCATTTTGAAACCACAATTTTAAAAACAATACCTTGATATTCATACCTAGCCTAAAAACCTAGACTATGATTTATTGAAATATATCAAGAGAGATCCCTCTCTAGGATTGCAAAGGCTAGTTTCTAATTCTACAAGTGGTTTGTTGTTACCTCTAAAGTTTTCCTCCTCACCCTAGGAAAAGTACGAAGTGCTAACAACAATTATCATGCTTGGGTTCTAGGATTTTGTACCTTATTATTGGTCACTATTTGGAAACCCTATTGATCTGAATATGGGAAAAAAAAATTTGTTGTGCTATCTCCCTCATCAGTATTAAAAAAATGTGTTTAGGATCGTCTCAAATTAGCTATTTGTGAAGTATTTTATGTGTCAATTTTTTCAGTTTTTATGATAAATTTATGAGTTAATTAGTTGTTAAAAGCTCATGTACAGCAAAAAAAATGTAGAGAAATAACACACATCATACATATTACACAATAGATGATAACAAAGTTCACCCCTCCTGGCCTACATCTCCATGGACCTGCTTCAACTGGTTAGGACCTCTTTGGATTAATGGTAAAATGTTTGATTACATTCACTTATAGTGCTTCAATGGCTTTGAAACCTGATCGATTAGATTCAGAAGACCAAAAAACCTCAAAATAGACTATTCAATCCATGAAAATGGTCTCTAGCTGATTTAGACATGACCACCTCTCTTGGTGGCCCTAGGCTTCGTTAATATTTAAAGTGGAAAAAACACTTTTAAAAGTGATCCAACACCTCTGAAACCTATTCCATTAGCTTCAAAGCATCAAAATAATCTAAGAATGACTCTTCTTTCTCCAAATTTGGTCAAATTTTTCCCAATATATGGCCAAAACAAATTTTCCTAGTAAACTGCCTCCAAAACTCGAGAAGACTCTAGTTAGGGTCGCCAAATTTGGGGGTAGCTCCTAAATTGGTGGTTCCACCGAAAATTCCACCAAATTAACTATAGTTTATTAATGGTAATTAGAGATTAATTATCGGATAAGTTTGCATTTTGGAATTAATCATTTTTAACTCTAATCCGACATTAGAATAATGCTTAGAGCTTAAATCCTAGATTATGGGTTAATAAACCCATATTAATCATTTAATCTATGCTCTTAATATTGACACCGCCTGCCATTGGTCTTATGGTAAGGTCTTATGGGGAGGGGGCTAGCCCCCTCCAAACCTCCGTTGGATCAAATATAACTCAAATGCATAGACTGTTAAGTACTAATGCCTTCGGCTATTGTTTAACTGCTCCATTCATTTGGGGGAGGTCATGGGGTTGAACCCCGAACTCCACCCTTCGTTGTTGTATATTTTTTCACCGATATATATATATATACACACACACACACACAAAACCTTTATATATAATTAAAATGCACCACAACATATATTTTAAATAGCATATGTAAAAAAACTCCACACTTTTCATATAATTCGACCATAGGATGTGTATGGAATTCAAAATAATTTGTAATAAAATAAATTCAGAATTTGGATAGGGTCCACCAGTTCATGAAACAAATTCACCTTCCAATCAAACTGGAAAATCATGCAATGAAACTTGTCATAGTGTCATTGGGTGAAATTGAAGAATATTCCCAGAATATTCATGTTCTACTGACTGGGCTTCCATGTCACCATTATGTCATGTTCTGCAATTATTTTAGTTGTTTAGGAAAATGAACAACAGGCTCTATCTTCTTCATCTAGAATCTGTTTTCGACGAAACGAATTACACCGAATTCCTGGTGACGAGCTCTTCACTGTCGTTAATTTTCTAATCGATTTTGAGAACTTTGAATTTTTGGAAAAAAATTTCCCCTAATCCAAATTCTGATCACCTATACATCCTAGCTTTCCATTTCTCACATCCTATCTTTCCGCCAATACCATTAAATTTCATAACATGGTTGGAATTAAAATATGATGTCCGTAACGTATGTTAAATTCAATTTAATTGTATGTGTCTCAGATAATTTGTCTGTGTGAGCCAGTCACATTCTGATAGACAAATTTCTGTTAGGAAGATAACGATCGTTGTTTCATGATTTTAAAACCTTCATGATTTCTCTTATTGCATTGACTATAACCTCAAGATATTCAAGTTCCTAGAGGTCTTCTAGTAATGAGAAGATCCATATCCAAATAAACGAAGCAATAAATTTATGTTTGTTCGGGTTGTAGAATTCATCCTAGAAATGCATAAATAATCATGCGTTATTGAGGGGATACGAGCCAGTTTCAAAGAACCTCTTTTGATTTTTCAAAATGTGCAAAAATCCCCATGAAAAAATCCTTTAGGTTAATGGAAATATCGACATGAATTTACAAATCAGAGCATGGTCTTTCATGCGTTTGCTTGATTCCTCCGTACAATTATTCGACATTACAAATTTGGGTTTTTCTGTGGATTTTTATAAGTACTTCCCTTTGATGTAGGATTTCCATTACACAACAATAATTGGAGTCTCACTCATGTTAGTATTGCTAGGGGAAGTTTCAACTTCCCCCCCCCCGCCCCCCCGGATTTCTTGTAACTACATTACAATAGGAGGGGGTGCACCCCTCCTTGTGGCTCCTTGGTGAGTATGTTTTGACATGCCACCGAGTCTTGAAATACAGTTTTTTGTGGGTTTCGAATGATGGTGAACACTTTGTTGCTCCCTTTGGAATCTAGAGCCATCAAGTTTCTTTCTTTCCAACAATGATTTTTAATTTCTTTATCATCTTGCGTAGACACTTTGGTTTCCTACAAAATCAAAAACTCTGAATTTTCTCTTTCAATTCTATCTATGTAACACCCCCAATTTGTGTGTTGATTTTTTTAAAGTTAGACATTTGAACTCTAATCCTAAGGGGGTGGACCCCAAGGGGTGAATATGGTGTGAATGTATTTGCATATTTTATTTGAGGAAATAAATAAAATAATTGTGCAATTTGACCAAAAAGAGAATTGAGATCACTTGCCAAATCCATGAGGATGGATCAGGCAACTGGAAGTGAATCCCAAAAATCAACAAAAAATGCTTGAAAGAAATTGTTTATATTTGGGGAATCTAAAAGTTTACAATGAAGAGGAGTAGTTGGGAAGAGGTGAGAAAAAGGCCGGAAAAGGCGAGGAAAAGCAACGCTTCAAGAATCCCAAGATGGGAGGCACAGGCTAAACGGTTGAAATCACTGGCTATTAGGATATTGTAATTAGAAACATGCTTTGGGGTATGAGCTTAAATAAGCTGATCCTAGACAGATTAGTGGTTGATCTGTGCTGGGAGGTGATCTCTGCTCGGGGGTGAATCTTGGGAGATAAAGAGGATTCTAAGGTTGGGAGGACTGGTCATTTTACTTGATTGTGTGGTATGTTAGAAATTCTTTGTTGCTCTTATCTTTTCTGATAATTGAGTACATATGCACACTTTTATTTTTATTTCATTGCAAAAGCTTGGTATCCAACACTACATTTACAGACATCTTGGAGTATTAACTTATTCTGAATATGTTTTGGACTGACAGACCATATTCTCTATAGGAGGCCAAAAACTCAGTCATAAACAAGTTGTTCCCATGCATACGAGTTACTTACACTATAGATGATAAATTATGGTTGGGTCAGGGTAGGAACAATTGTGATATTTTATACTTATGAATCTGCTAAAAGAATATCACATCAATACTAGAAATATTTGGTATAAATACCAATTACTGGAAGTAAATATAACTAAGTTTGACAGTTAAACTTATGTCAGAAAAATGAAGATTTCCTACCATATATAATTGTACAACTGTGAAACTTTATGTTCATAGGAAATTGGAAACTATATTAGTTGCTCTATAAACATCCTAGAAATAAACCAAAGATGTAGGAGTTTACATGTTAATCTTTTCAATCTTTGAAAGAAATTCTATACTACAGAAGAAACACACTATTGATAGCAAATAGAGAGCCACTAGGTAAACAAAAAGAAATCAATTTTCCCTCCCTGAGCTGAGCATCATAGTCAAAGATGAAGGTGTAAGTTCATTTATACAACTTAATGATTATTCACTTCATATACAAATACCATGTTACATTATGTACCTATACTTATGTTAGGAGATTATGGTAACCAAATTGAAATTCATATGGTATTCACAATTATACTAACATAGTAGCAAGTATATATATATATATATATAGAGAAACTATACGATAAAAGTATATTACTTGTTAAAGGAGTAACAAGAACCTTGAATGAAACACTATGAATATAAATTCCATCTATGCTATGATATATCATTACATACACAAATTAATATGGATACGTGCATATAAACCAAAAGTCGACCCCCTTAATTCGTAAATACCAATGTCAAAAGACCTTTTTGTTGATATTTAAATGCATAAACTATATAAGTCATATCAACCATCTCGGGTGTATCGACTATATCGGTTCAACCAAAATAATTTAAAAAGATAAGGCCGATCTGTTTACATGAATTACATGCGGCCAAGGACAAGTTAGGTATGCGAATCATACAGCTGTAAACCCTATTTGCTGACAGAAGACGGATCTGCAAATTTAGAAGGTCAGAGCAATAAAATTATACATAAGATTTCTCGTCGCCTGTAAAACTAATATTTCGCTACTCTATTAAAGGAATGGGGCGGACAATTAAAACGCTGGAGCGAAATAGAAACTCATCGCTACGACGGTAGTGAGTTTTCTCAAACGCTACCACAACTGAAATAATAACACAACCCGAATTGCAAGTGAACGAAAGTAGAAAAATTTAGAATCTAAGGGCGACGTGGGTATGAGTATAGGTAGAATAAATCACCTCAGCATCATATTTGGTTTTTTATCTCAAATGAAAGTTGGCAACGAATCATATGAATATATATATAGAGTTATTACTTGGGAATAATGGCGAGAAGGCAGGCGGACCCATAGTTTTGTTGCCTGTCAAATTTTGATTAACTCTTTGCCCGACCATCTGAAGAAGTATGAACCTTCCAAACATTAAGTGCACCCTACGTAAATTCTCTGGAACACATGCCTAACTATGCCGCGATATCCCTGAAAAAGTAAATGCAGTAGTTGGAAAGAATAAGATAGACGGGATTTGCTTCAACGCAAAGGGTGAACTCTACCACCAATCGCAGAAGTAAATAGACCTGCATATTATGCAATTAAATGTATGAGGGTCTGCGGAAAATTTCTCCCGTCGGAGGATTATGAACCGTGCTCGCATGGAGAGTAGCACCTTGCAACCGCAGCCCGACCGACGTTAAAAATGTCGTTCGAGGAGGTAGGTCACCGATATAGCAAAATCGGTACCAATTTCCTCACAGGAACCCGATAAGGCATAGCCATTAATCCTCACGGAAGTAGGCACAGAGAATATCACTCGTATACCAGACTGAAGAAACATTGAACAAATAAACCAGAACGATAACATAATAACCTAACACCTGCGCAGTTCAAAGAATAGGTTACATCCGCATGAGATTGCAGAGTTGCAGCAAGATGGAACCCGAGGGTTTTGAAAATGCGCAAGAGAACAGACTCGCCCTCGGATCTCCAGTTCATAGATGGAGACGACGATCTGTTACCCTCCTGGCGCAGAACCAATGGGAACTATCCAGTGCCATCGAGATGTAAACAAACATCCCAGCGTTTGAAATAACCAGCAACTTATAGAAATGAGACGATGAGGGGTAGCATACCTGAAGGAGGAGGGAACCTGCTGAATCGACAGATGGAGTGCCCTCAGTGTAAGGTACTGTTGTAACCCTAAACCCTCTGCCCGAGAAGGAGGAAGAAATCCCAAAACAAATTGAGTATAGGCAACACGTAGCCAAAAAGTACCGTGAACAGCAAGAGGCGCCGGAAAGAGTTGGGTGCCGTATGCGCTCAGCAGTAGGTTAATACCAGGAAATTTCACATCCGAGGGTTCACACCAGCAACCGCCGAATACCACTGTAAACTAGGCGGCTGGTAAGCACCCTAGCCGTAATTGCAGGGTGTACCGCCTCCCAGAAGTTCGACGCGTAGAACTGGGATTCCAAACACCACGAAAAGCAATGGTGTGACGCGCCAGTTGTTTGCATGGAGCAGCCGCACTGGTAACCTTGTGCAATACGCCAAGACACTTGGTTAAGTTAAACGTACAATGCAATCGAGTTTATAAAATCGTTGATCAGTCTAGTCTCGTTAAACTCTACATTTTCAGAACGTCAGAGATCGATAGATAAATGGACGGTCTTAGTCCAGGCGAAAGAGAAACGTAGAGCCGGCATACAACGAACACCAAATCATTACTTCTGATAACACCTTTTAATGTGAAAGTTGCCATTAATACATATATAAATACAATATGGATTCATGAAAGGTTGGGTCGGTGTTCCTGTACGACGCAGGGTTAACAAAATCATATAACAACCATTCCACGCTATATCGGTACAGGAGTGTAAATCTTTGACTTATTTAAACGGTCGTTGGGTATATGACCATGTACCTTGGCCGGTTATATGAAATTCGACCTCACTAAGTTATAATTGTCATATTGTAAAAAGAAACATTGGTCGATTTCATGAAATTCGATAACACAAATTCATAATTTCCATAGTGTTAAAAAGGGAAATCTAGGTAGGGATTATTCAAAGGTATCGACCTATAGGTTACACATATATACCATAAACACTTATATGTGGAATTCCTTTATGTATCCAATATCTTTTAAGATAGGTATATATATAATTATAAGTGGAATTTAATTATATGTCCAAATATCTCATAGGATGGGTACATATATAATTATATGTGGCATATAATTATGTGTTCAATAGCTTATAATATGTATATAAGGGTAATTCTATGTGTAATATAAATGGGATTCCAATATCTTAATAAAAGATGTTTCTAGGCAATTATATGGGTATAAAAATATGGACTCAATTAGATGGATATAATTATATGGAGATGGTTAATAATTGCCTATTGAACATATATGTTATGTAGAAATATATAAACGTTTATATACAAGGAGAGTAGATATAAAAATATCCTCGAAGAGTCATAAGAATACATGTTTGAATTAGATAATTCGAGGGGAAAAAGAAAAAAAAAAAAAATTCCTAGTTTGGAGGTGTGACAAATGGTATCGGAGCCCTAGTTACAACAAATTGGGCTGTCGTTTTGTGCTCACTGCTTATTACATATTTTGTTTTTCTGAAGTTTATAAACTTTGCTAATCTGTGTTGTAAGTGTGTACAGTTGAAATGGCTGAAGGTGAAGGGATTTATGTGGATCTGCGGGATGAGTTTGCTACTCCAGATCCCAATGCCCCGGTATTGGCTATGTTGCACAGGCTGCAACGAGAATTGGCTGAATTAAGAAGCCAAAATGACATGTTGTCATCAGCCAGTAAGGAGCAGGAAAAGCTCATCAGAGAGCTAACTTCTCGGAACAGCCAGGAAGGCGAAGGTTCTGGAAAAAGAAAGATGGATGAATCTGAGGATGAGGATGCAGCTAGGAATCAACATAAGCAGAAAAGAGAGTTGCATGGAGAATTTAGGAAGATCAAACCTCCCTCCTATGATGGGGAGAAGGAGGAGGATGCTGAAGCTTGGTTGCTGAACATGATCAAGTATTTCCAAGTCTATGAATATGAGAGCAATCTGAAGGCTAGATTAGCTGTCTACCAGCTACAAGGAAAAGCTACACTCTGGTGGGAAGAGACAAAAATGGTGCATGCTATTGATGAAAAGACAGTTACTTGGGAAGATTTTCAGACTAAGTTCAAAATTCGTTATTTGAATGAACGTTATTATGACGATAAAGCAAAAGAATTCCATGAACTTAGGCTAGGGCAGCTCACTATTGATGAGTTTGTCACTAAGTTTACTAATTTACTGAGGTATGTTCCTTACATTAGGGAATAAAAGGCAAAAGTGCAGAGGTTTTTAAATTGTTTACCTACTGTGTACAAGGAGAAAATTGAGTTTGACAACCCAAAGACAATGGATGAAGCTGTTAGAAAAGCAAGATTATGCTATCAATAGTTTAAAGGTAAAGCTAAACAAGGGAAGAGCTGGATGAATAAGGGTGAGTTCAAAGGAAATAGACCAAAACCAGCGTATTTAAGGAATTTTGGTAGAGATCATCAAAGGAAAAAGTTCAGCAAACCAAAATAAAGTCAAACTACTCAGTCCCAAGTGGTTTCAAAACCAGTAGAAGGGAACAATAAAAAGGAAGGGACAGTCAGAATGAAGGAACCTCTGAAATGTTGGGGCTGTAGAGAACCCCATATGATGAGGGACTGTCCCCATCGAAATATTCATATGATCAGCAGAGAGCGAGAGGCAACAACAGTCAATGACATAGCCAGAAACATACCAACTATCAGTGCAGCATTGGAAAATCGGCAAGCAGAACATCAAGCAACCATGGTGGAAATGGAGGGTAAGATTTCTGACTTACCTGTTACTGTTTTGATTGATCCAAGTGCTTCTTTGAGTTACATTAGTCCTGGAATTGTAGAAAAATGTAAGATTAAACCTGAAAGATTTCAGCAGTCATGGTTGGTGCAGTTGGCCACTGGAACCAAGAGAAAAGTCACACATAAGTTGCCCAAAACAGCAATACAATTAAATGGTTTTTCAACCGAAGTAAACTTGAACATATTGCCATTAGGATCCTATGATTTGCTGATAGGAATGGATTGGCTAGAAAAGAAGAAAGCTCTGATGAACTGCTGGGATAAAACCTTGCATTGTGTGGATGAAGAAGGGAAACCTTTTACACTAAAAGGGAAACCAAAACCCATTGTAGTAAGACAAATATCAGCCTTACAATTGAAAAGAACAGCTAGAAAAGGATACCAAGTCTATGCAGTGCATGTAGAAGAATTAGAACAGCAAACTGAGGAGGAGTCGCTGGACGCTATACCTGTCATAAGAGAATTTAAGGAAGTTTTTCCCAAGGAAATTCCTCATCTTCCCCCCAAAAGAGAGATTGATTTTTCAATCGATCTGGTACCAGGAGCAACACCTGTTTCCCGAGCACCTTACCGAATGAGCCCTCTTGAAATAATGGAACTGAAAATGCAATTACAAGAATTGTTAGATAAAGGGTATATAAGACCAAGTGTGTCTCCTTAGGGAGCCCCAGTGTTATTTGTGAAAAAGAAGGATGGAACTTTTAGGATGTGTATTGACTATCAACAACTGAATAAACTGACCATTAAGAATAGGTATCCACTTCCTAGAATTGATGATCTTTTTGATCAAGTGAGAGGAGCTTCAGTCTTCTCTAAAATAGACCTCATAACTGGGTATCACCAGCTCAGAATAAAAGAAGAAGACATAAGCAAAACAACATTTAGAACTAGGTATGGGCATTACGAATTTGTAGTCCTAGCTTTTGGTTTGACGAATGCCCCTGCCACCTTTATGTGTCTGATGAACAGCGTGTTGAATAAGTATTTGGATAAATTTGTTCTTGTGTTCATAGATGATATCTTAGTCTATTCTAAAAATGAAGAGGAACACCAGGAACATCTGAGAATAGTGTTGCAGACTTTAAAAGAAAACCAGCTATATGCCAAGTTCAGTAAATGTGAATTTTATAAAGATAAAATTCAATATTTAGGCCATATTATTTCCGAAAAAGGGCTTGTTGTTGATCCTGAAAAGATAAAAGCCATTAAAGAATGGCCAGTTCCCACTGATGTCTCAGCAGTAAGATCATTTATGGGAATGGCAGGCTATTATCGCAGATTTGTGGAGAGATTTTCTGCTATAGCAAATCCCATAACATCATTACAAAGGAAGGGTGTTAAGTTCGTGTGGACTGAGAAATGTCAAAACAGTTTCGAACAATTGAAATAGAAACTTATTTCAGCTCCTATATTAAAAATTGCTGATCCTGATAAAGAGTTTGTGGTATGTACAGATGCTTGCAGAGAGGGGCTAGGAGGAGTCCTACTGCAAGAAAATTCAGTTATTGCTTATGAGTCTAGGAAATTGAAAACTCATGAACAGAATTATAGTGCATATGATTGGAATTTGCAGCTGTTATTCATGCTTTAAAAATGTGGAGGCACTATCTGCTGGGGAAGAAGTTCACATTGATGACTGATCATATTAGTCTTAAATATTTCTTTTCTCAAACTGACTTGAATGCAAGACAAGCCAGATGGCTGTCTTTTCTAAGTGAATTTGATATGGACATAGAACATATCAAGGGAAAAGAAAATAAAGTTGCTGATGCCTTGAGTAGAAATGCTTGTCAATAGTTAAATAGCATTGGGAGTAGTGCCCAGATGGAGATAGAGGAATTGGTGAGAAAAGAAGCAACTCAAGATCCCAACTATGAAGCCCTTTTGGTAAAATCACAGACAAGGGAAAAAACAGATTACACTAAAAACCAAAAAGGGCTGCTCTATTACAAAAACAGGTTGTATATTCCAAATATAGAGTCATTGAAAAGAGAAATACTAGATGAATATCACAAACAGCCCTATGCAGGAAATCCAGGGTACCAGAAGATGTTAACAGCCTTGAAAAAGAAGCTGTTCTGGCCAGGAATGAAGAGAGATGTGGCAGAGTATCTGAGTAAATGTATGGAGTGTCAACTAGTCCAGGTTGAGCATCAACACCCAGCAGGGCTTCTAAATCCCCTGCCAATTGCAGAATGGAAATGGGACACAGTTTCCATGGATTTTATCACAGGATTACCCAAGACTAAATATCAACATGATTCTGTGATGGTAGTATTCGACACTCTCACAAAAGCTGCTCACTTCATACCAGTGAAATCTACTTTTGGAACAGCTCAAGTAGCCAATGTGTTCCTGAAGGAGATAGTAAGGCTTCATGGAGTTCCCAAAGTAATTGTCTCAGATCGAGATGCTAAATTCACAGCAGCATTTTGGAAAGGATTGTTTGGAGGGATGGGTACTAAGCTGAATTTTAGTACCGCCTATCACCCTCAAACGGATGGGCAAACAGAAAGAACAAATCAAATTTTAGAGGATATGCTGCGAATGTATGTGATGGATAGACCATCAAAATGGGAAGAGTATCTGCATTTAGCTGAGTTTGCTTATAATAATAGCTACCAATCTTCTATTAAGATGAGTCCATTTGAGGCACTGTATGGGAGAAAGTGCCGTACTCCCTTAAGCTGGAGTCAACCAGAGGATAAACTGGTATTGGGACCAGATGCACTACAAGAAATGGAAAGAATTGTTAAACAAATACAGAAAAATATAAAGACGGCACAAGACCGACAGAAGAGCTATGCTGATAAGAAAAGGGTGCACCGTGAATTCAAAGTGGGGGATCATGTGTATTTGCGCATCAAACCCAAAAAGAGCACACTTTATGCAGGAAGTTGTGCAAAACTGGCTCCTAGATATTGTGGGCCTTTTGAGGTGTTAGAAAGGATGGGACCAGTGGCTTACAAGCTGGCCTTACCACCCCATGTTAAAGTGCATAATGTATTTCATGTTTCATTATTAAAAAGGTATGTGCATGATGCTTCTCACATAGTTGATTGGAATGTTGTACAGGTGGAACCAGAAGGGGAATTTCTGCCAGAACCGCTTCAAATATTGGAGCGGGAAGAAATTGAATTGAGAAATAGAACAGTGGCCAGAGTAAAAGTGCAGTGGAAGCACTTTACTACTGAAGAAGCCACCTGGGAAAGGGAAGCTGAAATGATGGAGCAATACCCATTTTTGTTTAAATAAACTCTAGGAGTTGAATAAGAACACCGAGGATGGTGTTTATTTTCAGAGGGGGAATATGTAACACCCCCAATTTGTGTGTTGATTTTTTTAAAGTTAGACATTTGAACTCTAATCCTAAGGGGGTGGACCCCAAGGGATGAATATGGTGTGAATGTATTTGCATATTTTATTTGAGGAAATAAATAAAATAATTGTGCAATTTGACCAAAAAGAGAATTTGAGATCACTTGCCAAATCCATGAGGATGGATAAGGCAACAAATCCCCAAAAATCTTTCAAAAATCCTTGAAAGAAAATTATTTAGATTTGAGGAGAATCTAAATTTCCCCAATGAAGAGGAGTAGTTGGGAAGAGGTGAGAAAAAGCTGGAAAAGCTGAGGAAAAGCTTAAAGCAGCTTTAAAGAATCCCAAGATGGGAAGCCTAGGCTAAACAGGAAAGAAAGCATCCTGCTATTCTGGACGCAGAATTAGAAACATGCTTTGGGGTATGAGCTTAAATAAGTTGTTCCTAGACAGATCAGAGGTTGATCTGTGCTAGGAGGTGATCTCTGCTCGGGGGTGAATCCTGGGAGATAAAGAGGATTCTAAGGTTGGGAGGTTGGTCATTTTGCAGATTGTGTGGTATGTTCTGAAATTATTGTTGCTCTGTCTTTTTACAGTATGAATTGGCTACATATACACTTTTATTTTATTTCATTGCAAAAGCTTGGTACTACATTTATCAGAACCCATCCTTAGGTATTCACCTTCCAAATCTGTTTAGTTGTAGACCAGAAATTCTCTAGAGTAGAAACTCCAGAATCTCTAAACCAAGGATTGGTTCAAATCTGAAGTTAATTGCACTCTATAGATGATAAATTATGGTGGGTTCAGGGTAGGAACAATTGTGATATTTTATACTTATGAATCTGCTAAAAGAATATCACATCAATACTAGAAATATCTGGTATAAATACCAATTTCTGGAAGTAAATATAACTAAGTTTGACACTTAAACTTATGTCAGAAAAATGAAGATTTCCTACCATATATAATTGTACAACTGTGAAACTTTATGTTCATAGGAAATTGGAAACTATATTAGTTGTTCTATAAACATCCTAGAAATAAACCAAAGATGTAGGAGTTTACATGTTAATCTTTTCAATCTTTGAAAGAAATTCTATACTACAGAAGAAACACAATATTGATAGAAAATAGAGAGCCACTAGGTAAACAAAAAGAAATCCATCTTCCCTCCCTGATCTGAGCATCATAGTCCAAGATGAAGGTATAAGTTCATTTATACAACTTAATGATTATTCACTTCATATACAAATACCATGTGACATTATGTACCTATACTTATGTTAGGAGATTATGGTAACCAAATTGTAACTCATATTGTATTCACACTTATACTAACATAGTAGCAAGTATATATATATATAGAGAAACTATACGATAAAAGTATATTACTTGTTAAAGGAGTAACAAGAACCTTGAATGAACCACTATGAACATAAATTCCATCTATGCTATGATATATCATTACAGCCACAAATTAATATGGATACGTGCATATAAACCAAAAGTCGACCCCCCTAAATTCGTAAATACTAATGTCGAAAGACCTTTTTGTTGATATTTAAATGCAGAAACTATATAAATCATATCAACCATCTCGGGTGTATCGACTATATCGGTCAACCAAAATAATTTAAAAAGATAAGGCCGATCTGTTTACACGAATTACGTGCGGCCAACGACAAGATAGGTATGCGAATCACACAGCTGTAAACCCTACTTGCTGACAGAAGACGGATCTGCAAATTTAGAAGGTCGGAGCAATAAAATTATACATAAGATTTCTCGTCGCCTGTAAAATTAATATTTAGCAATTAAAAAGCTGGAACGAAATAGAAACTCATCACTACGACGGTAGTGAGTCTTCTCAAACGCTAGCACAACTGAAATAAAAATACAACCCGATCTACAGGTAAATGAAAGTAGAAAAAATTTTAGAATCTAATGACGACGTGGGTGGAACTGCATGCCGGTAGCATAAATCACCTCACGACTTCATATTTGGTTTAAAACAAAAACCTAGAGAAGTTCGAAGATCATATGGATATATATATATAAAATGCTATTATCGCTCGTAGAGCGAGAGCTGGGCGAACCCATGAGCCAACCAGCCATATAAATTTTCAGTTAACTACTGCCGAACCATAACAAGTATAGACATTCAAACAGTAAGTTCGCCATACGTAAATTCTCTGGAACACATGTCTAACTATGCCGCGATATCCCTGAACAAGTAAATGCAGTAGTTGAAAAGAATAAGATAGACAGGATTTGATTCAATGCAAAGGGTGAACTCTACCACCAATCGCGGAAGTAAATAGACCTGCATGTTATGCAAATAAACGTATGAGGGTCTGTGGAAAATTTCTCCCGTCGGAGGGTTATGAACCGTGCTCGCAGGGAGAGTAGCACCTTGCAACCGCAGCCCGACCGATGTTAAAAATGTCGTTCGAGGAGGTAGGTCACCGATATAGCAAAATCGGTACCATTTGCCTCACAGGAACCCGATAAGGCATAGCCATTGATCCTCATGGAAGTAGGCACAGAGAATATAACTCGTATACCAGACTGAAGAAACATTGAACAAATAAACCGGAACGATAACATAATAACCTAACACCTGCACAGCTCAGAGAATAGGTTACATCCGCATGAGATTACAGAGTTGCAGCAAGATGGTTACTGCCCGAGGGTTTCGAAAATGCGCAAGAGAACAGACTCGCCCTCGGATCTCCAGTTCATAGATGGAGACGGCGATCTGTTACCCTCCTGGCGCAGACCCAATGGGAACTATCCAGTGCCATCGAGATGTAAACAAACATCCCTGCGTTTCAAATAACCAGCAACCTATAGAAATGAGACGATGAGGGATAGCATACCTAAAGGAGGAGGGAACCTGCTGAATCGACAGATGGAGTGCCCTCAGTGTAAGGTATTGTTGTAACCCTAAACCCTCTGCTCGAGAAGGAGGAATAAATCCCAAAAAATTGAGTATAGGCAACACGTAGCCAAAAAGTACCGTGAACAGCAAGAGGCGCCGGAAAGAGTTGGGTGCCGTATGCGCTCAGCAGTAGGTTAATACCAGGAAATTTCACATCCGAGGGTTCACACCAGCAACCGCCGAATACCACTGTAAACTAGGCGGCTGGTAAGCACCCTAGCCATAATTGCAGGGTGTACCGCCTCCCAGAAGTTCGACGCGTAGAACGGGGATTCCAAACGCCACGAAAAACAATGGTGTGACGCGCCAGTTGTTTGCGTGAAGCAGCCGCACTGGTAACCCTGTGCAATACGCCAAGACACTTGGTTAAGTTAAACGTACAATGCAATCGAGTTTATAAAATCGTTGATCAGTCTAGTCTCGTTAAACTCTACATTTTCAGAACGTCAGAGATCGATAGATCAATGGACGGTCTTAGTCCAGGCGAAAGAGAAACGTAGAGCCGGCATACAACGAACACCAAATCATTACTTCTGATAACACCTTTTAATGTAAAAGCTGCCATTGATACATATATAAATACAATATGGATTCATGAAAGGTTGGGTCGGTGTTCCTGTACGACGCAAGGTTAACAAAATCATATAACAACCATTCCACGCTATATCGGTACAGGAGTGTAAATATTTGATTATTTAAATGGTCGTTGGGTATATGACCATGTACCTTGGCCGGTTATATGAAATTCGACCTCACTAAGTTATAATTGTCATATTGTAAAAAGAAACATTGGTCGATTTCATGAAATTCGATAACACAAATTTATAATTGCCATAGTGTTAAAAAGGGAAATCTAGGTAGGGATTATTCAAAGGTATCGACCTATAGGTTACACATATATACCATAAACACTTATATGTGGAATTCCTTTATGTGTCCAATATCTTTTAAGATAGGTATATATATAATTATAAGTGGAATTTAATTATATGTCCAAATATCTCATAGGATGGGTACATATATAATTATATGTGGCATATAATTATGTGTTCAATAGCTTATAATATGTATATAAGGGTAATTCTATGTGTAATATAAATGGGATTCCAATATCTTAATAAAAGATGTTTCTAGGCAATTATATGGGTATAAAAATATGGAGTCAATTAGATGGATATAATTATATGGAGATGGTTAATAATTGCCTATTGAACATATATGTTATGTAGAAATATATAAACGTTTATATACAAGGAGAGTAGATATAAAAATATCCTCGAAGAGTCATAGGGAATACATCTGAATTAGATAATTCGAGGGAAAAAGAAAAAGAAAAAATTTCCTAAACTGGAGGTGTTACAATCTATAAGGTTTCTCTGCTTCCCCTTGTTGTTGAGGCGTCAAATATTATAGATAAATATTTTGATGGAAGAGAGGATTGAGAGATGGGATAGTAACCCTATAGAAGAATCACTTTTTGTGAGCTAATGAGTAGTTCCGCTACATTTTGGATTAGGTGACTAGTCATTTTCATCCACTTCTTTGCACATTCTTCTAGAGTCTAGTTTTTCCTTTTTAGCATCTACGGTAATCCTTCAACCTCTCCATTCTTCTGGCATCTTTTCCATTGGATATATAACTGGTAAAACGTGTTCTTATACTCTCAAGTTCCCAAGAGTTAAAATCCCTTAGACCTAAGAGTAAAACCTATGTAACAAATTTATTAATATGTATTTTTAAATATTAGTGTTGATTATTTTTAAAAGAATTTAAATGTTGCTTAAGATAATAATCCATGTTTCATTATTCACCTTTTTAGACACTTTAGACATCAACCAGAAGTTTGATGCATTATTGATAAAGCATTAGGGTTCGATTTTTTGGTCTATAGATGAATGTTTTGCATCTTTTGTGAAAGGAGGCTTGAAAGGAGTGTGTTTTATCACTAATAGTTTCAACATCATCACCAACATGTGCATATTTTTTAGAGACCTGATTGTGGCTTAAACAATGAAAAATAGCTGGTGTTGCGCACAGGCGCAACATTTTCACATAATCAAATTTAAGATTTATTTCTGACCAAATTGAGATGAATATTTGGAAAAAAAAGAAATATTTTTCAACAATGGGACAAATAACAAAAACCTCTCTCAGTTTTTACACGACTATCATGGTTTGGGAGATATTTATAAACTATCAGTCGTTGCGCTCAAACACAATCACTGTTTTATCGATATATGTGGGTCGTACTTGGCTCAAGTTTTTGTGAATACGAATTATGATGATATTCACTTTTTGTAAAAAACTCAGCCCATTTGGACTCACCATTTGACATATATTCACAAAATACAGTTTCTACCCATAGATGTGTGCACAAAAAGAGCAACAAAACTAGTATTCCTTCAAGGTCACATTTTGGGAAATTTTTTTATATCTACGGGGAATATATGTTTTCATTACAAAATAAAGTTCATATACAAAGTTTTTTATATGATTTCATCGATTCATGAAGTCAAATAAATAGAAGGACATATGACGTGCTCAGGAGGTGTTGCGCTCAGGAGGTGTTGCGCTCAGGAAGTGTTGCGCTCAGTAAGTGTTGCGCTTAAAGACATAAAATGTTTTCGACCAAATTTTCACCTTAGTGTGGAAAATGAAGTCTTTGATCATTTAATTATTTATGTTTTACCATTATAAAAGGATCCATCCATGTTGATTTATACAATTTCAATGTATTAGGAGTGTAGGCAATTTTGTAGGTAAAAGTCAAAGATGCTTTTCTATTTTCTAGATTAATGGTTTGTCTTTCCTATTTTCATGAAATCAGTTCCATATAAATTGGGAATGGGTGGATTTCGACCACCTTAAACTTAGGAACAATATTTTGCATATATTTCATCATCTTGAATGTAGAAGAGGAGGTTGATTGTAAGGAGGTTGATTGTGAAGTAAAAGAAGACTTTTCTTTGATTGTAAGTTGTGGAGCTCAAATGAAGTAATCAATTCAACAATACAAGGACGCTTGGTTTCGATTCTTATATTAAAGAAAATGGTGATGTTTTCACTCTTGTTAAATATGTTTTTCTTTCAAGTTTCACATGGGTACTCTTTCTTAAATTATTTACAAGAAGATGATGAGTAGAATTTTCTTGCAATATTATGCTCTAGATTGTTAAGACATCTCATTGTTTTCTTCTAACATTTATGTGTATAATTCATTTGTGTATGCTCTATATTTGAATTTATCCTAAATATTATTCATCTCATCCACCCCCAACAGCTCTATAATATCCAAGAGTTTTTCTACCTTGTCGTAATTGATTACTAAAAATCCTTATGACTCCTTGCCCAATGGGTTCTTCCTTCATTCTGCAACCACAATTTTAAAACCAATACCTTGATATTCATACCTAGCCCAAAACCCTAGACTATGATTTATTGAAATCTATCAAGAGAGATCCCTCTTTGGGATTGGAAATTCTAGTTTCTAATCCTACAAGTGGTTTGTGGTTACCTCTGAAGTTTTCCTCCTCAACCTAGGAAAACTACGAAGTGCTAACAACAATTATCATGCTTGGGTTCTAGGATTTTGTACCTTCCTATTGGTCCCTATTTGGAAACCCTATTTATCTGAAAATGAAAACCTCAAAATAGACTATTCAATCTATGAAAATGGTCTCAAGCTGATCTAGGCATGACATCCTCTCCTAGTGGCCCTGGGCTTCATTAATATTCAAAGTGGAAAAAACACTTTTAGAAGTGCTCCAACATCTATGAAACATGTTCCATTAGCTTCATAGCATCAAAATCATGTAGGAATGACTCTTTTTTCACCATTTAAAATTAAATTTTTGATTATGTAGTTATTATTTAATAAAAATATTAAAATGTATAAAAATGTCAAAGCAAGGGTAGGTGTGTTCAATATAAGAAATGTGTTACTTAAATCAACATTGTAACAATAGATGTGTTAAAAAGTGTATTCCTTGATAATAATACATTATGATATTATCATACATTTATAATTAAATTTAACTTATTTAATTTTATATTAATTTATAAGATCATATATTATTTAAAAAAATAAATATTAACATTTTAAAGGAATAATTTTAATTATATTATTATTATTAAAAAATATTAATTATATTATTATTAAAGAGTATTAATATGTTTTAAAGATTAAATATTAAGACTATAAAATAATAATAATATTATAAATTATAATTAACATATATAACCTTTCACTTAATTTTCTTTTATTAACGCCTTCTCTTTCTTGGAACGCATCTGGCAGACCAACAGAACACCTCGCCTTCTTGCATCTAGCCGTTGCTAAAGCTTAACAAATTCATATATATATATATATATATATATATATATATATATATACAAAAATAAAAGAAAATGAATCTGTAAAAAAAAATTGGTGAAATGAAATGCCGTGAATTATTAATGTTTAATGTTAAAAGTTTTTTCCAACTGCGTGGCATTTTGTGTATTTACATAAACTGTGAGACATTAGAGGAATTGGCACGATCTCCTTAGTCTGCGATAACGAGATACATACGAGACAAAAAGTTCCGCCATAGAAAGAGCCAAAATTGCTCAATAGACCCCAAAATTTAAAATTGACCCATGCGGCCCAAATTTGCTCATCGAACCCCAAAATTGCTCAAACCCCATGGAGCTAGCAACCACTAGATTTCGGCCTTGTCTATGCTCTCGACTTTCTCAGATAAACAAGAGGAAGACGCCCGGTCGTTTGGGCAATATATATTTACCAAATTTCAAACAAACTTAAATATACCAAAACAAACAAAATGCAGAATAAAGTTAATTAATATACCAAAACAAACAAAACAAAATGCAGAATAGTTAGAATTCAGACTATCCTAGCGATACGTAAACCCTCCCACCACTGATTGAAGTTATAAATGCAGCCGTAATTGGTGAGGAATTGTTAAATGTGAAGCAATTTTAATGGTAGAACGAAAGGCCACCGTAAGGGAAATCGATAAGATTGACCTCTGATGCAATTTGTTCAAACCAGGTTGTTATGGCGAGTCTGTTGGAATTATTAGAAATTCCAAGAAAACAGTGGAGAGAATATAAACTCCCCTCTACAACACAGAGATGTTTAAAACAGAAATTTTAATTTGTAGACAGCAATGGCACGAAATGCTTTCTATTTCATTAAACAAACTAAAAACAACTGTTACAAATTCTTCCTCAACAGTGAGGGATTCACCAAGTATGTATGACTGCTATAGACGTAGTGCTAAACAAAACAACTCTATGTCTCTCTTCGAGAATGCACTAACAGTGCTCTCTGTTCTTCTTACTGTGTTTTCTTCTTACCTGCGGGCTCACACAACGGTTCACAATACAATGCAGTAATACCACACATTTGGCTCTCGGGCCTTTTCCTTTTATATATGCCGCACATATATTAAACATTACAACAAAAACCATATGAAAACTTAAATAAAAAATAAAAACCAAATACAAAGGAAAATCCTTTGCGGAACTATAAAAAAATATGAAATGCCTGACGTACGAGTGGGGACCAATACGCAGTCGGCAATCGACAATCGGCAAAAGACTTGACAACATACTTTGTGTTCCGCCCAATCTTTCGATTGCGATTGGAACTCCACCTCCGATCTTCCGCTTGCGATTGGAAACACGGCAATCGACAATCGACAATCGGCAAATGTCTTGGCAACGAACTTTGTGTCCCATTCAATCTTTCGATTGCGATTGGAACACGACCTCCGATCCTTCGATTGCGATTGAAAACACGGGCGCGATCCAGCTGGATCGGATCCGCCCTGATTGGGGCACACAATAAAATCCCGCCGATTTAAACCTTGCGATTGAAATCAATCGATTCAATAGATTTCTGCCACGTGGTCTTGTGGACCCACGGGCCTCCGCTGCTGTGGGGGTGATTTATACATATGTTTTGTTTGTATTAAACATTCCACTTTGCGGAACTCTCCCATATCAACAAGACACTGCTCCAACATAAGTTTTCGATTCTGATTGGCATATAAATGGTGGGGACCACTTGTCCCGCCAATTCAAAAAAAAATGGACTTCCACCTGTTTCTCTTCATTCTGGTTGTTGAGGGCTTTAAAGCCCGAAATGACTGTTTTTAATTTAGTCTGCTCCTCTGTAGAAAAGATCTACAAAAATCTTCGTCCTTCCACTGTGAAGAACGGCTCCGATCATCACTAAGTTAATTTCATCTGCCATATGTGGCTGCGGCCCATCAAGAATTAAATTCTTCCTTACGGATTCACCAACATTCTTCAATATAGAGTGCCGCGCACTCAATCTCTGTTTCTTCTTCTGCTGCTGCCTTTGTACTTGTTTCTTTTTGTCACTGCCCAAGGCACGGCAGGTGACTTTAATATTTTCAACACTCCCCCTTAAAGTCAGCTGCTGGGTTGTTCATCATACCCAAGCATTCTCTTAGAAATTCAAATGTTTTCTATGCCAATGGTTTAGTTAAAATATCTGCATATTGTTCCTCTGTTTTACAATGCTGTAAAACAACTTCACCATTATTCACCAATTCTCTGATATAATGATACTTTGTGTCTATGTGCTTTGTTCTTTTATGAAACACAGAATTATTTGACAATGCAATAGCTGAGCTATTGTCACAATAAATCACTGTCCCTTTTACCTGTTCTTGACATAGACTTCTCAACATTCTTCTCATCCAAATTGCTTGACACGCTGCTGCTATAGCTGCCACATATTCTGCCTCTGCTGTAGACAATGCTACAATAGGCTGTTTCTTGGAAGCCCATGAAATGGCTCTTGAACCCATATGAAAAATATAACCGGAAGTGCTCTTCCGATCATCTACACTTCCAGCCCAATCACTGTCAGTGTATCCAACTAATTCTGAATTTTCTGAAGTAGTATATAAAATACCAAATCCTTTTGTTCCTTTCACATACCTCAGAATTCTTTTTGCTGCTTGCCAATGTGCTTCTTTTGGCTTTTCCATGAACCTGGAAATCAAACTAACAGCATGCATAATATCCGGCCTAGTTGCAGTCAAATACATGAGGCTGCCAACTATGCTTTTATACAAACTTGGATCAACATCCTTGCTATTGTCATTCTTACTCAACTTCAATCCCATTACTGTTGGAGTAATTGCAGCTTTGCACTCCTGCATGTTGAATCTTTCCAGAACTTGATTCACATACTTTGCTTGAGAAATAAAAATTCCTTTCTCACCTTGCTCCACTTCTATTCCCAAGAAGTATCTTAATAAACCCATGTCAGTCATTTCAAATTCATCTTTCATGACTGTTTTAAAATTTTCAACAAGGTAATCATCATTACATGTAAAAATTAAATCATCAACATATAAAACCACAATCAATAACTTACCATCCTTTTCTTTGATGTAGAGGGTGGGTTCTCCCTCACACTTTTCAAATCCATTCTCCAATAGATAAGAATCTATTCTGTTGTACCATGCTCTTGGTGCTTGCTTCATCCCATAAAGAGATTTCTTCAATTTACAGACCTTATGCTCTTGGCCTTTCTTCTCATATCCAAGAGGTTGTTCCACATATACCTCTTCCATTAAAACTCCATTTAAAAATGCGGATTTTACATCCATTTGATATACTTTCCATCTATTTTGTGCTGTTATGGACAGCACTGCTCTTACAGTCTCCATTCTTGCAACTGGTGCAAAAGTTTCTTCATAATCAATCCCTTGCTTTTGCTTATATCCTTTGACAACAAGTCTGGCCTTGTGTCTTTCTATCTTTCCTTCAGCATTGCTTTTGGTCTTATATACCCATTTAACTCCAATGACTTCTTTACCTTCTGGGAGATCAACCAAATCCCATGTTTTGTTCTTCTCTATGGCTTTAATTTCTTCATCCATAGCTTCTATCCATTTTCTATCTTTAATAGCATCTTCAAAATGAATAGGATCATCAAATTGACAATACAAAGCAAATAAGGAATTCATACCTTCATCTGCTTCTCCTTGCTCATAGATTTCTCTAAGGCTTCTGAACTTTGTTCCTCTTTCACTTGGTGTAGCCGTGCTTGATGAAGCACTCGATTCTGCTCCTTGTGGTGTACTAGGTGAACCACTGCCGCTTCTTCTCAAGGGTGTTCTCACTGCCGCTTGAGGCGTCCCTTGCTGGCCTTGCGCTGCTGGAGGTTGTGCAATGGATGGGTTATTAATCTCAACCACATCTACA
Organism: Pinus albicaulis; assembly: GCA_034641835.2. Classification (NCBI taxonomy): domain Eukaryota; kingdom Viridiplantae; phylum Streptophyta; class Pinopsida; order Pinales; family Pinaceae; genus Pinus; species Pinus albicaulis. The sequence goes on from CM076572.1 coordinate 106,583,370, forward strand.
TCATCTTCATCATGAGATAAACAGTTTTTGACATTGACTGTTTTCTCAATGCTTCCATCCCACACTTCCTCTTCGATGAAACTCGTATCCTTTGGAATCTTCACAGTATCCAAGGAAAATGCACTTCTCCCCCTTACTATCCAAATTCTTTCTCAATTTGTCTGGAATGTGTGCATATGCTACACATCCAAAAACTCTCATGTGGGTGACTCCCTGTTTTCTGCCACTCCACGCTTCTTCTGGAACTTTGTTCATCACTGCTTTTGTGGGGCATCTATTCAAAATGTATACAGCACAGTTTACTGCTTCTGCCCAATACTCATTCGGCAAGTGATTTTCCTTTAGCATACTTCTCACCATCTCCATTATGGTTCGATTCTTCCTTTCAGCCACTCCATTCTGTTGCGGTGTGTACCTGGTGGTAAACTGCTTGTGTATGCCGTTCTCTCTGCAAAAACGCAGAAATTCTTTTGATATATATTCTCCTCCTCTGTCAGTTCTGAGGACTTTAATGTGAAGTCCGCTCTGTTTTTCTACAAGAGCTTTAAATTGACGAAATTTCTGAAAGACTTCACTCTTATATTTTAAGAAATAAACCCACACTTTTCGTGTGAAATCATCAATGAAAGTCAGCATGTAATTGCTGCCCGAAACAGATGTTGTTTGCATCGGCCCACATAAATCTGAGTGGATTATCTCCAAAGGTGCTTTTTCCCTTATGCTTTTCCCTGAAGGAAAATTTTCTCTGTGTTGCTTTCCCAAGATGCAGCCTTCACATAGGCTATCAGGCTTCTCTATCAGTGGTAAACCTCTTACCATTCCTTTTCTGTGCAGCAAATTTAATCCTCCGAAATTGAGATGTCCAAATCTCAGATGCCATAACCAGTTTTCATCTTTCTCTTCCTTCTTGAAGGCTTCTTGAGTTACAGCTGCTACATTCTTTCCTTTTTGCTTCAAGTCAATGTTGATCTTGAGCGGAAACATTCTATTGCTGGTCATTTGAATTTCAGCAATAATTTTCTTACTTGGAGGAATATCTTTTATGGTGCACACATCATCTTTGAATATAACATTGTAACCTTTGTTTATGAGCTGCCCAACGCTCAAAAGATTAAATTTCAGACCTGGAACATAATACACATCAGGAACAAATTTTTGCTCCCCATTCCTTGCTCGAATACTTACTCTGCCTTTCCCTTTGACAGAGATTTTAGTATCAGTCCCTGTAGTCACTTCAGATTTGACTTCTTCATCAAGATTGGCAAACATTGCTCTGTTGCCAGTCATGTGATTACTACATCCAGAATCTAAGAACCAAACATCATCTTCTTTATCTTGTGCTACATTACAAGCTAACAGCACATTACTTGGGTTCTCTTCCTCTTTTTCTACATTAGCATTCTGCCTATTCTTCATGTCATTTTGCTTCTTTCTACATTCATTGGCATAGTGCCCATATTTCTTGCAATAATGACACTGGACATTGGATTTGTCATACCTTTGTCCTTGAGCATGTTGGTGTTGATGTCCACCTTGCTGGCTGTTACATTGGGCATGGCTCTGGCTTTGATTGTTGCTCCTTCCATGTGAATGTGAAGAGCTGTCCCTTCCACCTCTATTCTGGCTTCTGCCTCTTCCTCTTCCTTTTCTTTGACCTCTTCCTCTTCCTGAAGGCATCTGGGTCTTGAAGGCGTGCTCAAGAGATGAGTGTTCATCTCTGCTCAATCTTTGTTCATGAGTTATCAACGAGGCATGAAGTTCATCCACTGTGAACTGTGAGAGATCTTTGGTCTCTTCTATGGTGGTTACAATAACATCAAACTTTGAGGGTAAGCATCTCAAAAGTTTTTCCACAATCCTTCTTTCTTCAAGAGTTTCTCCATGGGATCTTATCTGATTGACAGTCCCAATCACATGTGTAAAAAATGTGTCAACACTGTCTGACTCTTTCATGCAAAGAGTTTCAAAATCTCTTCTCAGCAATTGAAGTTTTGTTGTTTTAACTTTCTCCATGCCTTGATAGGCTACTTTCAGAGTTTCCCATGCCTCCTTAGATTTCTTAGCTGTTGCTATCCTTGGAAACACACTCTCATTTACAGCTTGATACAAACAGAAGAGAGATTTGGCATCTTTCTTCCTATTATTCTTCAACACATCTTTCTCTGCTTGAGTTAAGGCATTAAAAGCCTGCTCATCAGCTGGTTCTATGAAACCATCTTCTACTAGTTCCCACAAGTCTTGTGAGACAAACAGGGCTCTCATAGTAATGGCCCAATAATCATAGTTCTTTCCATTAAACTGTGGAAGCTGAACACTTCCAAGATTCATACCAGTGCTTGGTCCAGCCATTGCTTCTTAAACTGAACTCAGACTTTAAACAAACTGTCTTTCCTTCTTGAAAGAACAAATTCTTTAAACAATAAACAACTTCTCTTTTATCTTTGAGAAATACCTGACCTTGACTTCTGTTGAGCTTTTCACGCTGCTGGAGAGAAACGCTGCAACAGGTCTTCTTCTTCAGCTTCTTTGAAATCTTCAAAGAGCCTAGATTAGCTCTGATACCATGTTGGAATTATTGGAAATTCCAAGAAAACAGTGGAGAGAATATAAACTCCCCTCTACAACACAGAGATGTTTAAAACAGAAAATTTTAATTTTCAGACAGAGATGGCATGAAATTCTTTCTATTTCATTAAACAAACTAAAAACAACTGTTACAAATTCTTCCTCAACAGTGAGGGATTCACCAAGTATGTATGACTGCTACAGACGCAGTGCTAAATAAAACAACTCTCCGTCTCTCTTCAAGAACGCACTAACAGTGCTCTCTGTTCTTCTTACTATGTTTTTTTTTTCTTGCCTGCGGGCTCTTCACACAGCGGTTCACAATACAATACAATGTATTCCCTTTAGCTCTCGGGCCCTTTTCTTTTATATATGCCGCGCATATATTAAACATTACAATAAAAAACTATATGAAAAATTAAAACAAAATGAAAACCAAATACAAAGGAAAACCTTTGCGGAACTATAAAATATGAAATGCCGGACGTACGAGTGGGGACCACTACGCAGTCGGCAATCGGCAATCGACAAAAGTCTTGAAAACAAACTTTGTGATCCGCCCAAACTTTCGATTGTGATCACACCATGGACTCGATGGCCCGATATTAGATCCGCCATATAAGATCGTCGGGTCCGCGCTTTATACAAGATGCGCAACCTAACAAACAAACCTCTGATCCTTCGATTGCGATTGGAAACACGAGCGCCCTGATCGGGGCACACAATAAAATCCCGCCGATTGAATTTTCCAATTGAAATCAATCGATTCAATAGATTTCTGCCACGTGGTTTTGTGGACCCACGGACCTCCGCTGCTGTGGGGTGATTTATTTATAAGTTTCAATGTATTTAAACGTTCTGGTTTGCGGAACTCTCCCATATCAACAAGACACTGCTCCAACATTACTTTCTGATTCCGATTGGCATATAAGTGGTGGGGACCACTTGTCCCGCCAATTCAAAAATAAAAGGACTTCCGCCTGTTTTTCTTCATTCTAGTTGTTGAGGACTTTAAAGCCCGAAACGACTGGTTTTTAATTTAGTCTGCTCCTCCGTAGATTGGAACTACGGGAAATCTTCATTCCGCTGCAAGACGGATCTGTCCATCTCCAAATTAAATTTCTTCTCTGTTGTTGTGGCTGTGGCCCATCAAGAATTAATTCATCCTTACGGATTCACCAACATTCTTCAATACAGAGTGCTGCGCACTCAATCTCTGTTTCTACTGCTGCTGCCTTTGTCCTTTGTTCTTTTTGTCACTGCCCAAGGCACGGCAGGTGACTTTAATATTTCAACAAAATTGTTATTCCCTTCGGTGATGTTCCTACAGCGACGGCATGGCACACAATATTCAAGCGGTGATGCGATGAAAAATTTAGAGTCACACTGAAAATATACGAAAATCGTAATGATATTGAGTGACACGATACAGCGGAAAATGCACGAAAAATGTTGATGTTATACCCTGTCTTTCAACCTAAAATTTTGATATCGGCCACCCAGATTTACCAAGATTTGATGGGTTTTTTGATTAATTATTGGGTCCCTAAGATGAATCTCTTTTAGTGTTTTTTATTGCGATGGTCATGGAACTATTTTTAAATTTGACCATGGTCCATGGTTTTAATGTGTAATGGAAAAAGGCTAAAAATTATTTTTGAAAGATAGAAGAGAAAATAAATATATGTTTTTTTCTAATGTGTAAATAAATATGTCATATTATAAATTCATACCGTCAATCGTTTATGCTTCAACATTATTTCTTATTTATAGTTATTTTCTCTTTATCTTGTATTATGACATGATAAAGGTATTCCATGAGATAAGCATTATAGATCCATATGGATTTTTGTAAAATTTTAAACTTGCTCTCTTTTCTTTTTTTGAAAAACACCTCACAACCTCTTCATTCTTTTACAAAAATTGAGAGGAATACAATCATAGATTAAAACTGGAGAGGAATACAATCATATATTAATGGTGTTTAATAGAATGATGATGTAACTAAAGGTTTTATATTTCTTACACAAATTCTTGTTACATATTTACGTTCACCATTAGGTTGTGTTTAGGTTCATCTTCTTCATTGCATCCATATTGATTAATTCTTTTGTTTTTCCATTGACACTCCATTTCAAATACAATGTTAAGAGGGTTTAATTTCAAATGTTGGATCGCTATACTTTCATGGTTTTAAATGATTTTGAAATCGTTTTAGAATAAGTTATATGGGCATTTTAGTTCAAAAAGTTTAATATTAGTTCTTTATTGAGAGTTTATGATTTCTCATGAAATTGGTTTTAAACAACTTAGTTTTCATTAGGTCAACGTTGAATTTCTTTTATATATCATTTTTTCTCACTTTTAGACTGTGAAATTTTGAGGAAACATATAAAAGTGCTTAAGAAAAAACTTCAAAATTAAAGTTATAAAATTGGGTATGTGGCATGCTATACAGGTTTATATTCAAAATTGTATTATTATACCAATATAAATCCATCTTAAACATAGAACTATTAAGCATAGAGAGGAATCAAATCTTTTAAGGTGAAAGCATTTTTTAAAATCTAAAACTTGAAAAAAGGTTTGCACCTCAGGAGATTTGATCCCTCATGTTCTAGCTATACAATTCTTGTGAGATTGTAACAATGTATATTTTAATGCATAAATGGATTCATTGCCTTGAAAATCTCTTTTTATACTCAAAATATACCCAAAACAATTACATGAAAAAGGGTCAGAACTTAAACTAATTAGACACAGATAAATGTTTTAACCATAAAAATTTATTTATTTTCAATTAATTATATATAATTGGTACTAAGATATTTTAATCAAAATGAACATTAAAATATTTTATTTTTAATTGTTTTATATAATTTATATACATATTTTACAATGAAATATTTTACTCAACGTGGACATTAAAAATTGTATTTATACCCCACATTATACACTCTAAAATGTTAAAACATTTTATTTGACCTAAAAGAATTACCCATCTTGATTTTTATTTTTACTAAAATTACCTCTCTATATAAATATATATATGAAATTGAAGTGGAAATATATCAATTAATATATATATTCAAATATTTTATTTAAATTCTATATAAAAATATTTTTTAAAAACAAACAATTACATATTTTCCTCACATTCTCTAAAATAAAAATAAATATAATATATATATTCAAATATTGTATTTAAAGTCTATATTAAAATATTTTTAAAAATAAACAATTACATATTTAAATTTTTTTTTTACTTTCAATAAATTTACCTCTACAACATCGCTAGCCCTATCAAATAATCATATAATTGTATGAGTTGTAAACTCTCCCTCTAATCTCTCCCTGTGATATGTTATCCTTCCTTGGAATGGTTCTAACCAACCCCCTATAACTTGACCTGCCCCCTTAACTATGGCCCAATCTCATTCATATTTAGCCCTTGTCAATCCAACACTTTTGATTTCACAATGTGGTCACCTAATATTGGATCCTTTGTGTGGAAGGAAGCATGATTTCGATATTGGAAGGAAAAATAAAAAAAATCAAAGCATGTATTAAATCTCGGGGAAAATCCTCTTTTTCTGCTAAACAAGAAGTGTTTTAAAAATGGAAAATAAAATCATCTTTCTCCACTCTTCCATGGAAATCTAACTTATATTTTCAAAAATGTTGATCCCTAATAAATCTATTTTTGATAAACATTACTCTTTATTAAAAGAAGAAGAAGAATATTAGAGACTGAAATCTATAAGTGTGTGGCTCAAGGTGAGTGATAGAAATATGAAGTTTTTCCACAAGCAAGCTAAAAATCAGGAAACAAAGAACACAAAACAGAAAATTAAGGTAAATGGAACCAAGGTGGTTGACTTTCAACAAATCATGGAGCATGTTATTTCAGCAATATATAACTCCATAGAAATCCCACCTCTGATGAAGTTAAATACTATATGTTAGAACACATCCCATAATTGATAACTAAAGGTATGAATGGGTAAAAGCATGGAGCTAAGTTAAACGTATTCCAAACTGAGGGCATGTTTCAGGTGAAAAAGAGAGCTTGATAGTCACTTTAAGCACACGATTAAGCTATTTTTAAATGTTAGATCGAGCTCCTTGAGCACTAAAAAATAACTCCATCAAGGGTTAAAAACAAACTATAGATTTAGCTTTTTCTTAAACAGACAATAGGAGCTTGATTCAACTCAATCTAGCTTAGAAGCTTGATCTAGCTTTAGAGCTCGATGTAGCCAAGAATCTTGATCTAGATTTAGAGCTTGATCTAGCCCTTATTTCATATTAAAAGGTGTGGTCATGGAATGACTAGCTTGATCTAGCTTTAGAGCTCAATCTAGCCTTTATTTCATATTAAAAAGTGTGGTTATGGAATGACTTTCTCACACCGCTAGGAAAAATTGAGTTCAAATGAGACTTCTAGGGCTCATCTGAGAATATTAAAGCCCTACAGAGGGATTCAACCATGGAGCTACCTAAAAAAAACCTCCCCAACATCCCTGCCAACTTTCCAAAGGCTCAAGCCAAGGTAGATTTACTCTCCTTTTTGTATTTTTTATTTAATTTTTCTTGCAAAAATAAATAAATTAATTAAAAAAAAAACTTAATATAAAAAACCACCAAAAAAATCTTTCAAAACATAAAAAAACAACTTAGAAACAACAAAAAAATCTAGAAAACCACAAAAAAAACAACCTAGAAAACAACAAAAAAACCACCGAGAAAAGGCTTCAAAACCACCCAAAAAAACTATATTTTAGGTTTTAATTTTTTTTCTTATGTTTATTATGAATTTTTTAGGTTTTAATTTTTTCCGTTAGTAATTGAGTAAAATAAATTTTCAAAAAAAAAAAAAAAATAGTTTTTGTTATTTAAAATGTTTTTTAAATTTGGAACAATTTCACCTAAAATATACTCAAAAAAAACTCTAAAATAGAAAACAACCAAACTAATACAATATATAAATAAATTAGGATTTTTAGATTGACATGATGAATATGGTTTCTCATGATGAACCTTTATTTATTAAATAAGAAAAATTATTCCATTTTATTATTTTAAATTTAAATTAATTGATATTTTAGTTTTAAAAACTCAATTACTTAAATAAAATATTATCTTTAAATTCAATATATATATAATTAAATTTTATTAACTAACACATTAATTAATTAATTAATTATGTCGTAAGGCGTCACTATTTGAAAACAACTCTCCTAAATGCCACCTTACACCATTTTCCACCGTCTGAATTTGTGTTAGACAATTGAAACATTATCAATTGTCCGATGTAATTTTTTGTTAGTTAAGATGAATTTTGGGCAGTTAGGGTTTCGAAATCCATATAGCATCAAATGCAAGAAGTTAAAGCAGGATTGGAATGGGCAGTCTTTCCTCAGAGTGATGAAGAAACGGAACATTTCCTTGAAGCGATGAAGAAAGAGAACATTCGCACCCACTCATTGTAAGAAAAATGAAATTTATGGTCAGTTAGGGTTTCGGCAGCCACATCACATGAAATGAAAGAAGTTAAAGCAGGATTGGAACGGGCAGTATTTTCTCAGAGCAATGAAGAAACATAACATTTCCTTGAAGCGATGAAGAAACAGAACATTCCCACCCACTCATTGTAAGAAAAATGAAATTTATGTTTTCTCAGATTTGTGTATTATTTTCGAGGAATGAAGAGTTTATGGCCCTATTCTTGGAGGAAGGAGATTGAGGAGCGGGTCAATGTGCAAGAGGAAAAACCCAGATACTACTACGACTAAGTTAAAATAGGACAAAGTTCTCAGTTAATACAGTATGGGCTGCATAACAGAGAAGAAGACACTAAAAATATTAACCAAGTCTATCCCTTTTGGTAACTTTGCATGCCCGTGTTGATTTCTATTTCTATGGTCTTTCTCTTATGACCACTAGTTAACCATGACCACTATGTAGAAATGTTGCTATATAGAGGGTCCCTTGCTCCATTAAAAAACGGATGGTTTTAGGATAATGCCACACATCTAAACTATGCATCCTCGTCTACTATGTTTAACTCTAGTCTATAATGTTATTTTACATTCAAACAATTGTATACACAGAAAGCAGATCATAACAATAATATTAAAATAGGAGAATGTATACACTCCCATAGTAATCGTAGAATGCAGACAGTTGGACAAGTTAATACATGTTGAAAATAATTTAGAAAGCATGTTGAAAAATAAATTACTACTAGCACAAATAAATTACAGAGGACAGAACCCCGATTTACTCATTGTCTCAGTCAATGACAGATAAATGAGGAGCGGTTCAGGGTTAACAAAATCCTGTTGTGTACCAGTGAGGGTTTTTCCAGAAATCACAAGGCAACAGAACCTCCGAAGATTAATAACAAACATTGAGGAGAACATAACGAACTTCCAAACTTAACAGAAGCACAAATTTCTGTTAATAAAGACTGAACTTCCATATTGTGTGCCTAGAAATAAAACAAACTTAACCCATATGGGTACACTTGGGTACAGTTTAGATAGTTATAAATTTTTTTATTGTTAAGTTTTATAGAAACTAAAAAAATTAAAACCCTTTAAAATAGTTCAGTTCAAGTTCAAGTAAATGACATATTTATAATCAATTACTACTTACTATAATTTATTTATATTAAAAATATATATAAGAATGAGATATAAATAAATAAAATAAAATAAATTTCTACTCGTCTTATTCTCCTACGTAATTATTACCAAACAAATTTCTTAATAATCCAAGTATGAATCATACAAACGAAAATTAATTTTCTGACTAACCAATTAACTTTCATAACTGTTATATACTTTTCATTTCTTATACAACTAACGTATGATATTCTGACCATGACCAATTTTGGCAGGTATTTTCTCTTTATAAACGACGCGCAGTTGCCTTGTCACGATGCGAATAGTCCGGCTTAGTGGATGGAGGCTTTTCAATTGTTATACAATTTAAAAACTTGAGATGGTTTTCCCAAAACTATTCTTAACGAGTAATATTCATTTTTATCAATTAGAATCTCATTCTTACCTTGTTATAGTTATATTACCTAATGTCGTTCAAGAATGGGAAGGAATATGAACTTTTGTGCAAAATGTAACTTGTTTTTATGATTTATAAATGTATTGGATAGAAATGGGGTTTAAATGTATAAATCAATAAAACGCTAAGAAAAAAAATATGAGATAGTTTTCCCAAAACTACTTTCAACGACTAATATTCATTAAGTCGTTCATAACATTATTTATTATATCTATATATATATAGTTTTACTTAGTAACTAAATTAAACCAATTTGAATGTAACTAACCCTTAAATGTCGAAATTTCCTATCTCCCATAAAGAATAACTTGGGATATTATATTTTAAGTATTTACAAAATTGATATAATAGAGCAAGGAAGGAGGAATGAGAGTCTATCACCCCTTAATGACAACTTCTTGAACTCCTAACAAAGATTGATATTTAGAAAAACTTCACGTCTATAAGAGAATTTGTAAAAATTTCTACAACTTGATAATTTGATGGGAAACATAGCACTTCCATAACTTTATTATGAATGAAATTTCTAATGAAGTGCACATATGATTTAATGTGTTTGTTTCACTAATGCTAAATTGGGCTATGAGGTGGTTAGAAGGCAATCCAAACCATAGAAGGATTAGTCACAACCCAAAATAGTTATTGAATTGCATTAATTGTTGCTCAGTATTCTTCTTATGTTGAAGAAAGAACAATAGTCTATTACTTCTTATAAGCCCAAGTGGAAAGACCTAGATAAATATGAAAATATAACTAGTAAAATTTTAATCATCAAGTTCGCCATCGCAATCTAAATCAATGAAACTAATGAACAAAGGAGTTCCCCCTAAAATTTAATGTATCCCAAACTAAATTGCACCTCAGATACACCAAAGTATCAATTTTGTTTCATTCCAATGACTTTCATGGGGTGTTTTCATATACTAGGAAAAAAAATCAATAACAAATTAAATTAGGATGAGTGTGACTTTAAGAGGATATCGACTAATTGATAGTAGAAAGTGGTATCAAATTCAAGTGTAGTGTAGGTGACAACAAGTGTGAATCTAAACTAAGAGGGAGAATGGGTTTTTTTACAATATTCCATGTGATAGTGGAAAGAAATGTCACACACATATTTAGATTGGGAAAGAGAAATTTCTTCCTTTAAGGAGAAGAAAATAATCAAAATATCTTAATTCCTCCATTTCAAACTTATTCTTGAGGATTTATTTCGTAATTATGAGATGGATTTCTAATTTATTGTTGTATACTTAAGGTTCAAAATGAAATATAGAAAATCTAGTGTCAAGGACAAATCTATCCATTTTTTCATACCATGCCCGAGGATCTTGTTTAAGACCATAGAGAGATTTCAGAAGGTGACAAACAAGGGAAGAGTCACTCTAAACATATCAAGGATATTATTCCATGTATATTTATTATTATAGATCGCCATTCAAGAAGGTGGATTTAACATCCATCTAATGGACTTCCCATCCATATGAGGAAGCCAAGTCTAGAACAAGGCATATGGGATTGATTTTAGAAAGAGGGGAAAAGGTTTCACTCTTGTCAATTCATTCAACTTGAGAGAATCCTTTAGAAACTAATTAGTCCTTATGTCTTTCAACACTTTGATCCGATGCATGATTGGATCTATACACCCATTTACATAAGACAACATTTTTTTTTCTAATTATTTTGTTTGATGTTAAAGGGCTTATATCATGTACATTATATATAAGTATTTAGGTATATTAAAAATGGGGTTCTCATAATAAAGGAGAAATCAAAAACTAAATTGGTGGTTTCAAACTCATGGTTTATAAAGCCCATGGTGTTTGTCATGGTATTTGGAAAAGAGAAATAAAAAGGGGAATTGATTATTTAAGTAATGAATTGATGTGACTTTATGAATTAACATGTCTTTTTTATGAAGGGTTCTCACAATGTATAAAAGGAGAAACCATTGGAAGGAAATTTTGTATGAATAAAAAAGTAATTTGTGAAGTGAAAAACTCATATTGGAATTTTTTCTATAACTTTGTTTCTAGGCTACTTAAAATGGTGAAATTCAAGGGATTTTTTAGGAGAGATAGAGGGGAACATCTTGATAAAAATTTCCATCTCAGTTTGCTATACTCTTAGAGATATATATTGTGGAATTTATGGTTTATAATTGGTGCTAAATTCTAATTCAAATGAGTTACTTTCGATTTTTCACTAAAACCTATTTCTTAGAACATTTGAAACTATAAAATTTTGAGGAGATGGAGGGGAGATTTTTTATTACATGTAGTAAAAATTTCGTAAATAGATTCATTATACTTTATAATACATACCCTATTGAATTTATGGTTCTGAAATTCTCTTGAAATAAGTTTAAAGCATGTCAGTTTAGAATTTTGGCCATACATAGTTTTTTCAAGTGTCCTAGACCAAGAAATTTTGAGGAGACTGAGGTAAAAAATTCAAATCTTGGTTCACTATACTTTAGAGATATGCTCAAAGGAAGTTATGGTTCTTGAATAGTCCTAAAATCACCTTCAAATAGATAATATTGGCATTTTCACTATAACATATTTTCGATAACGTTTCATCAAATTTTTAGGATACTTATGTGAGATATTCAAATATGTGTGTTCAGATTTTAAATATTGGTTATTTATACTTTACGATATATGTACCATGGAAGTTAGATTTCATTATTTCTCCTGAAATCGGTTTCAAACATGTTAGTTTTCATTTTTTCTATAACTTGTTTTTTGGTACGTTTCAGACTATGAAATTTTCAAAGGTATATGGAGATATATATAAAAATACCTCAATTGAAAATTAAAAAATTTGGTTTGGTTTACTTTGAGAGATAAACCCTATAGAATTTAAGGTTTCTAAATGGCCTTGAAATCAGTTTCAAAAGGTCAACTAGGAATTTATTATATAGCTAATTTATGGGACTTTTAGATTGTGAAATTTTTAGATATCTGAGGAAACATATGGAAGTGCCTAACATAGAAAATTCATAATCATATTTAAAAAATTGGGTATGTGGCATACTATACAAGTTTTTATTCAAATTTTCCATGGGGTCTTCGATAGACAGTGATCGGTGCTTTGTTAAGAAACTCCTTTGTGTGAATTCATCTCTTCAATTCCCCGCCTAGATCGAGGTGATGTATTGGACATGCTGAAGATTTAGTCCTACCAAGATTACAATATATATATATATATATATATATATATATATATATATATATATATATATATATATATATATATATATATATATCTCGTGTGTGTGTATATGTGTATATGTGTATACATATATACATACATATATACATATATACATACATACATACATATATACATATATATATACATATACATACATACATACATACATACATACATACATACATACATATCTATATATATATATATATTCAAAGTTATATTATTACACAGTATAATTCCATTTTAACCATGGATTTTTCTAGCATGGAGAGGGATCAAATCTCTTGAGGTGAAAGCCTCTTTTAGAGAGCAAAACATGGAAAAAGGTTTACACCTCAAGAGATTTGATCCCTCGTGTTCTAGCATTTAATTCTTCGTGATATTGTAACCTTGTATTTTTAAATTCATAAATGGATTTATTTCCTTGAAAATCTCTTTTGGAACTCAAAATTATACCAAAAAAGTATGCATGGAAAAGGACCAAGACATAGAATAGTATGACTAAGAGAAATGTTTTAACCATAAGATTTTCTTTATTTTTAATTAATTTGTATAATATATACCTAGTTGACACTAAAATAATTTATTCAACATGGACATTAAAATATTTTATTTTTATTTATTTTAAATAATATCTACATTTTTCACAATGAAGGCAAACATTCCCCACATTCTAGACATTAAAATGTTAAAAAAATTTATTTAAAGTGAGCATTAATATATTTTATTTATGGTTTATGTGTGTGTGTGTGGGGGGGGGGGGGGGGGTGGCGGGGGATATATAAAGAGACAATGTGGACATAAATACATTTTATTTTAAAAAGTAAGAGAATTACCCATCTTCCTCATACTCATATTTCTTTATTTTTCTAATGGTCAATTATCCCCCTCTTTATATATAAATACATGTGAAATCTATTTTGAAATTTATTAGTTAACATATATATATTCAAATATGGTATATAAATTCTATATTAAAATATGTTTTTAAATCAACAATTATATATCTTCCTCACATTCCCTAAACTATAAATAAATATATGATTTTCCGGCCTTCAATAACTTTATCTATATGTATAAAGTTGATATAGAATTAAGTTAATTTATATGGACATAAAAAATTTTATATTTATGGTTGAAATCTCCGTATAAAAATATTTTGATATAGAATTATATTTCCTAGTGATATAGATATGAGTGAAGGATTGGAGTTGAGAGGGATTCATGAGGCTAGGGATATGCCCTACATCTAGGTTACGACATTTTATTCATTTTAATTTCTCATCTTTTCTTGAAGATACTAATTGGGGTGCACCTAGATCCAAACCTCGACCTTACTTTTCATTCTATCCACCTTTATCTCCTCTCTAGTGATGATTTCCACGTCATATTTTCTAGCAATCTAATAGTCATAGTTATTTGTATGTGTTTCCCTCTGAACTGACCAACATTTATGGATGAGGATATCTTCAATTTCATAGCCAACCGAAGGAAATCTCCTATATTCATACCGCAGTCAAATTTTATGGAAAATATTCCTACCTTGACTGCATCTACAACTTCATTTAGACCTTTATTTTTTGCACCTACAGAGCCACTTGTTCTTCAACATTCCCTCCCTCATATTTTTAACCTTTGGTAACTCTATTTTCCTCACCCGCTTTTCCAAAAGCCTTAACCTCCTCCCCTTTTGATATATGACTCTCTTTTCCACCTCACCCAAAGGAAACCTTTTCCTCCCCATAATTCTCTCCTTCCCAATCCATCCATCCTCATTTATGATTTATCTCTTGGATCCAAGCTTATTGCCGCAAAATTATAAAGGGTATCAAGAAAAATCCCCCGCTTTCTTCAATGGTGGTAGGTATGGATATTGGTGTTGATTTGATTCCCCACTTTATACATCAAACCCTAATGAGAATATTCTCTAACAAAGAAGTGTCAACTAAAAGCCTTCAGGGATGGATGGAATAAACATGGGCTTCATCTCTAGAATACATGCCAATGACTTTCATCTTAGTTAGGGGTTGGCTCAAAATTCCTCTTACAAACAAGTGTGTTGCCTCAAATATTTTGTTGGGTTCTTGGTCATGGGGAACATACGCTCTCACCCTCAAGCCCTCATTAACATATTTTGATGCGGCCCATGAACTAGTGCCTCTTTCCAAAATACTGGATACACTTCCAATTCTCCCTTTGGTATTTTGATTATAGGAGGTTATATTATTAATTGGAAAAAAAAATAAACTACTTTGTACAAATTGAGAAGAATTGGAATTCCAAATCTAACTATTAGTGGTGTTGGATAGAAGTAGAAGTTGATCTGTTTGAGAGTTTTATAGGGGTGGTAAATTTGGTTTATGGTTCATTAACATTATCCTATATTATAGATTATTTTTCCATCCCTTTTCATTGTAATTAATGCCATTAGGTGGGAAATGTAAAAGACCAATGCCCCTCTTTTGGGCCTCCTGGTAGCAGTTTTCAAAGAAATTGGAAATAATCACTACACATTGCAGAAAAGGTCACAGAAAAGTTTCGAAAATATTCTCAAGTTGACACTATATTGGACACTCAACAAGGATCATAGTTGTTAAACGAATTTTCCTCATCTCTAGCCAATGATTCCCTCCCAGGTAAGTAAACACCCTATGTTCCTCCTAGTGATTTCATTGTTGCACATATCCCCATAAATTTTTCTTTAGATAATACTTATTATTGCCTTCTCTTGGTTTAAAGAATGTTAATATCATTTGGTATCCCTCTCTTCCTCCCCCTCTCTTCATTGGTCCCCATTTTACCATTTACCTTCCCCATCTCATGTCAAGCCTCATAATCCTCATGGTCTTTCATACCCTACCCCTCTCTCCCCCCTTCCTCGTATCCTTAAGCCCCTATGGGTAACTCTATCCTTGCATGGAAGCCTTATGACCTAAATTCTTGGGTTCATCCAAAATATTCATTGGAGTCCTTTAGATGTCTATCATAAACACAAGTCATTCCCAACCCCATTGACCATGAGTCCAACCTTTCAAAAATCACAATAAAAAGTTGTGACCAATGTCAATTCTAGAAATTAATATACTATCTCTAGGGTCCTTAGAGCAGGGAAAACCCTTCGCTCCTCCAAGCCATGAATTTTCTCTCCTTTAATGATCAAAGGTTAGGGGGTGCCCCAAAGTTCCTATCCCTTAAATGAATAATAAAAGACTCATTCTCAAACAAATTTTTGATTCAAGAAAAAATGATAAGAAGTATTCATTCCATTTCCATAATTAAACCATGGCTCCAAAATTGGACCTTTGTATCATAAATTCATCGGGTTTATCAAGAGAAATCATTATTGGGTGGAGTCTAATCTTTCAAGATATTGTTTCTATTAAATTTCCTTATATTATATATATTTCTTTGTAAGATAACAAAATTGTATTATCTTTCATGATGTTAAACATTTATGATCCTTTTGAGTACAAATTCACCTTCTAGGATGATTTTTCATCTAGTGACCTCCTTTCTAGGCCCAACCTTATCCTGGGGATATTTAAACCTCAAATTATCTACACAACAATTTTAGAGGAAAAGAATCATGTTAGACCCCCTTGGGCACTTCTTCTCCATTTGTTTCTCCCATCTTAGCTTGGTAGATATTAATTCGATCAAGCCCATTCCTTCCTAGCGCCAATGATCCAACAATAATGAAATGGAAAAATGATTACATCCCTTCCTCGTTTCTTATTCATTAAGCACTTAAAATATATGCATTCAATCATAGATTGATTCAAGAGGAATCTTTAAGCATCTCCCAATTTTCTTTTGACTTGATACCGACAATATGAATCTCCCCTTTCCCTTATGTTATAGTCAATCATGGTTATTTGGGATGGGATTCCAAAATTTGGTGGAAGAGCATTCAGTCCACATCTCCCTTTCAAATCCTGACCCATGTATGGTCAAATTTGTAGATAATATCTTTCACCTCAAGACCGATGCAACAAGTTGGACCCAAAAGAAAAGATATGGATGTTTATTTTTTAGTAGCTTGGGAGGTACTCCAAGCCCTAGGATTTGGGGTTTGGAGGGAATAGCGCCACAAGAGTCACTTGTGGGCTTAGAACCCAACCTTGGGGTTTTTAACCCATCCTGATTTGGGCCAAAACTATGGAGCACTTTGTGCATGTGATGGGATGAGATTATATAAAGCATAAAGGAGAATCTAACACTTCAAGAATCATCAAATTTCGAGTTGTCCTCAGTGAGAAATGAATTTTTGAAGCTATGGAGTGAGTTTTCAACAAATGTGTTAAGGTCGACTTGAGTTTATATAGCCTCTTGACAGTTGGACAAGCCCCATCATGGATGTTTTGAGGATCCCTTTTATATTTATAAATACAAGGTGAATTGGAGTTATTTTATGCATCCACCTTGTGCAAGACATCATAACAAGATAGCTCGTTGAGGAGAAAATAATAATTTTGTCTTGGCCATAAGAAAATGAGGCTAAATAGCGAGGAGGAGAGGGAATATTAGGGAACCCTTGATGAATTTTATGAAATGTTTTTTTTTATAGAGAGATGAGGTACAAGAGATTGAGGACAGGGTTTTTTGAGGGCTTGTTGAGGGTGGCTAGACCCTAAAATAATTTTCCACGAGCTTCTATAACCTTTTTGTAGCATGTCACATGGAATTTGAAGGAGGCCCAAGGTATGTTTGAGGGCTGGAACAAACCATATTTAGAGCAGCCCTACTCTTCCCCTAAAGGAAGAACCTCATTCATCTAGAGAAATTCCAGGTAGAATTTAAGGATGGAAAAGGGACTTTGTTTCGTGCCCAAACCAGGCCTAGATTGCAACAGTGGATCAGACCTCAAACAACGAGCTTAATTTATGTATTTCAGTGCATTATTTTAGGTGTTCGATCCATGTGTTGATATGCATTGGATCGGTTTGGAGAGAATCCTATGGGAGCCAAGTTGAAGGCTTGAATTGGCAATCGGGAGAATTTATAGGAGCATATCCTACAGTAAAGTGTTGGGTGCCATTGGTTTGGTGGAGGGAAGCATGTTGGATACCCAAAGTAGCCCTATAAAATCAATCTTGAAGTGACAAAGACAATTGAAGGTTGGGTGAAGTATGGTGCATAATTTGCAGCACTTTGATGGAAAAAAGTCACTGTTAGATTGGTGGATTCGAGCTCAAGGATTGGTTGTTGAATCCTTAGTTAAACTGAGAGGAGGGGGTGAATCATTTTAATGCATTCAAGGTCTTTTAAACTTTCTTTTAAAATTTTTTACACCTTCATTTCATGATAAACTTAATGTATAATGGAACAACAATATTAATAAGTGAGGAGCAGGTATTAAGAAGATTAAATACAGAATATCAACACATAATCATCATGCACATAGACAACAAATATAAGTGGAAACCCATAAGGGAGAAAACCACATATTATTATTATTGTGATGCAAAGGAAAGCTCCAACTCCCTCTCATCACAGATTTTTTGTACGCTCCAACCTATAAGAGGCTACTACCTCAATTCTGCAAGCTACAACTTGCAAGGAAGCTCCAACTCCCATCTATTTTTTGAAGACTATAACCCCACGGGAGGTTCCTACCTCAGCCAGCTACAACTGGCCATCTATCAAGCTACAACTTGATATGGAAGCACCAAATTCCTCACACTACAATGAAAACATATGTTGATTTACCTGGATATCAACTCTGTTCTACTCCTTCACTATTGTCCTCCAGCCTTCATATCTTCCTTATATCATCTTTGGATCTACACAGCTTCTCTATCTGCTTTGTCTTCTTCTTATTCTTACACTCTCTAACTTCTCTATGCATACAACAATGAATTCATTTATAGAGATCACTCCATAGTTGTTTGAATTCCATATGGGAATATGAAATGAATAGGTATGACTCTTTTCCTTCCACCTTCTCATTTTCTTGCTCAGCACATTCAAGATAATATAACAATATGTACGCATTTCAATATTACAGTGGAGTTTTTCTTTGCCTGCAGAAAATTACCTTTGCATCATAAAAAATATAAAATCAATAATACATTTACAGTTACAATCAATTATTTACTCAGCCCTTTCAACTTCTTAGCTTTGTTGTGTGTTTTTCCTCTTCTACCTATTGTCCTTGTGTCTTTTCTGTTTCTGCCATTATATTCCAACTTTGTTGTATAACTACCCTTTTCTTTTATTACTTGTGACTTTCTTCTGCATTCAACCTTTTCATCTACCTTATTGCCGCAACATTGTTCTGCCTGAGCTCTTGGTCCTTTGATTTGCATTCATATCATTCCTTTGTGACCTGTGGGATATGGCCCACATACAACTCCCTTTATACACGCAACGGATTACAAATCTGTGTTTTATCAACATACATACATTTTATGATGAAACATATTATACTTTATAACATGGCACATATAATATTCACACACCATATATGATTCCAAAATAATACATAAACCCCAAATTAATGCAAATACATTGGATTTCCTTGCCGGAGGGTCCCACTGTATCTTGAACCAATCACATCTCATCGCAACTACTTGCCCGCAAGTTTCCCGCTTTACCGTTAGCAATAACCATAAAACCATGCGATCTGCGATAAGCACTCGTGCGTGGTGCTGCCACGTGCACCCCCTTCATCGCATTGTGTCGCTTGTTCCTTACCTCATCGCAACCAAAACAACATACATTGTGATTTATTAAAGTTACATCCTATTTCTTGCGGGATGCGATGTTGCACAGGGTCGACACGTGTCCCTCCTTTTCGCATCGCAAAATGTTAAACTTAACTTACGGTCATCTTATTGATATCCTTTAAACACTACGATGTGCAGTATGTGGGTGAGGTCCAAGTCATCATTGCCACGTCACCCTGCCATGTCACTGCCACATCACCTTGCCACGTCATCATAAATTATTGCGATCTGTGGGGTCAGGGCCATATCATTTTCTAGGTTAGCTTGTGACATCACCTTTACGTCATCGACAAGGCATCCTTATGTCATCTTCTGCACTTCGCTATTCACAAATTATACCCACTTAACATAGTGGTTATCTCTATTTTGTGCGATTTGCGGTATTGTGTTATGCCACCACGTGCCCCTTCTCTGTTTTGCATCGCAAAAGCTTTAACTTACCATGCAACCTCCTTAATGCTTACTCGCTATACCTTTCTATTTTCACTTTTGATCTCCGACGATGTGATCGTCACCATTGATCTGCCCAAATCTACAGTCCTCGTTGCTACTTGCAAATCCGATTATATTCATCTGTCTATGCCTCTCTTTTTTCTCTGCTCCATTCATTTCCTTTGCTATCTCGGCTACTTCTATGTTGTGTTTGTTGCCTCTGTGGTATTCGCTGCATCTCTACTATTTCTGCTTCTTTGTGTAACGTTCCCAATTTTAGCCTCAAGCTAAAATGGAACATTATAGTGGCATATTTTTATTTTTGCTTAATAAAAAGGGTAAGGAGACCCCTTAACCCCTTTTGATGGAAAATAACACTCCTTCTGTGAAAGGAGAAATAATGAAGTAGCTGAAATAAACACCTAATGGTGTGAACATGATGAGGATCACGTTGAGTTGGCCATCTTTGACCAAGTCAACAACGCTGCCTTAGAGGGTTAGCTTGCTTGAGAAGATAACACAACTTTTGGAGGGAAAGCATTCAAAAGTGAATGGAAACCATAATTATGGGTCCTATGGTGAAAGAGAGTTCATTTTCTCTAAAAGAATGAAGTATCAGCTCATTTGATTCATTCTTTGATTCACACATTTCATGGTGAGGCCAAGGACTTGCATATCCTAGCAGGATTGAAGTTCTCTTGAGCACTGGGGGTGTTCTCGGTGGGGATCCCCCACCTCTTCCTCATGGGAGGAGAGGATATGAGCTTTATTTCCTCTTTCCAAAATTTGGCCAAGATTACTCCTTCGGTTTCAGTGTTTTCCTGTAGCAGGTTGATGTGTAGCTGGGGTAGCAGCAGAGGAACTCATTGAGTTCTTCCCTACTTGCATTTTCAGAGGAGGATTGATTTCTTCTTTGGAGGAGCTGTAGAGAGGGCTCTTGATCTTCATTTCATACCTGTGGCATCAGGCCACTTATTCACCATCTCCCACTGCGCAGTCACTAGGAGAATCTGCGTTATTTTATGAGGGAAATGTTGGGGGAGATTCTTGTACTCATCAGGAGGAGTGCTTTTGATGTAAAAGGGGATCATCCCCTTTTCCTTGAGCGAATTATCAGAGGAGGTCATCAACATTTCATATCAGCCACAACCTCATATTCTTTTTTTTCCAGCTACAGTGACATTCTATTTGTCACTATTGTATTTTATCCAGCATTTCTAGCAATCTCCCTGAGATTGGCTAGAAATCCCATATTGAGCCCATTTTCCTTTATTGGGCTATTTTCCTTGTATCTTTCAGCCATATTATCATTCATATGTTGTTAGCAGCTACATCTCTCAAAGATACTATGCATTTATGGTTTCCCGTCATTCTGTGTAGCTGCAGCTACTCCGGCCTTGTATTGAATATTCATTGGAAGATTGGTTCTAATGCTTGAGGGACTTATTCCTCATGATATTCCTGTATGATCATGATGATATATTAATATGATAATGGCTGTTATATTTACCCTCTATTGATGCATTCATATTTGCAGAGTTTCAAATTAATGTTTTGCATATTGCTGTGAGCTCTTTCATTGAGCATTGTTCTAGAGACCTAGATTGGGGAGATCTGAATAACCCATCTAGTGTTATTTCTTTGGGATCATTTTCTATAGGGGAGTTATATTATACATGTTCTAGGTAATCTCAGTGATTTTTTTTCTTTTTTATGCAGCATATTCCTTATACAGCATCCTCAGGGGCCCTGTGGCAGAAATTCCCGAGGTGGAATATTGCATATCCATAGGCAGAGTCTGAGAAGGGCCAGATAGCCTCAGGATTTCTCCCTTGTTTGGAAGGAGTCATATCCTATAAAATACCCATCATTCAATCTCTAAAATGGACTTGCAGTAGCTCACTGAAGAAGTAAAATGGAATATCTTAAGATATTCCCGATGGAGCAGAAAATCCCTCATTTGGGATATTACAGTGGTATCAGAGCATGATCTTGGCTCAGCCTGTGCCCAAGATCCATTGCTATCAGAAGAGGATATTCTCTCCAAGGATAGTAGATTTACATAGGAGACAAGGAAAAAGGAATGAAGGAAGAGGAGGTTTCCCTTCTTCTTTTCCAGACCATTGAGCACACCATTGAAGATCTGTTGAAAGGGAAAATTTTGGAGGAATTTTCTGAAAGGGGTTTGTTGTTGAGACAAATCCTAGCTATTTCATGGAGGGTGTGAGCATTCAGCCACACATTCAAGTCCATAGTGTAGTACATTTCCCATAGCTACTGCAAGAAGGATGGATGGGAAAATTTGAGGCCTTTGGAGGAGCAACGCTACAAACTCAAAGGTATGATTCATGATGATTAGTTTTAGATTTATATTTCATGTTTTCATGAAAATGAGAGATCATATGTTGAAATCACAAGGATTTTTTCAAAGGGGATTGATGAAAACCAATATGAAGTTGGGTGTGACAAAACTTCAAACACTTTGCATGCATGGATGGGAACCATGAAACAAAGGTCATTCCATCTTTCTAGAGGGGAAGAAATCAGGAGAATGACTTGCTAGAGGCAAGACCCCCATTGTAAGAAGAGCACTCTTCCATTTTTGAGGGTGTAGAGATATTTCTTTCAAAGGAGGGCCAATATACCAGGCTTCTCATTGAGGAGGAGATACACTCACAAGTTGGTAGAGAGGAGGTGCAAGAATATACAGCGCTGCACCATTGGAAGAAGAAGAAGCGGAAGGATCAGAATGAAGGGGTGATGGAAACTCACCCCTATCTATTTTCAGATATTTTCTTCACATGGGAGAAGGACTACACTGCACAGTAGAGAGAGAGGACCTTTGATTCCTCTCATATATTCAATCCACTTCCTATCTTGATGTCTCAATTTTGAGGCTTTCCAATTGGGAGGCCACATGGTCTAGAGAGGATGAGAGGCATCATGCTATTTGGTTCACCACTCATTGGATTCCAGAGGGGTGGAGACATTAGAGGATTCCATTACAACGTAGAGATTTTGGGGATAAGCTTATGGAGGAGGGATATACTCTCTCATTTTCAGTCTCACCCATTCTCATCAGTTTCACTGCACATATAGAGTTGTTGTATGGATGGAGGATTTCATCCTCATGATGCAGGATGGTTTCTCCATGGATTTGATGAGAGAGATGTTACTTCCTTTTAGGAAGGACTCTTTCATGCATTGGAGTAGAGGGATGCCACTCATGCTTACATTTCCCATGATCGGGAGATTCTTTGAGGTGATAGTCTCTCATGGGAGGCTCATTTTCAGAGGTCCTTATTTCTATTTGAGCATGAGCAGCTGCATGATGGCATGACAGCAACTTGGAGGATGAATTTGGCATGACGGGATGTCAAGGTAGTAGGCAACAGTGTGATGGAGCACCACATTACAGAATACCAGCGATGTCTATATAGAGGATTGATCCATGTTGGAGGACTCAGCTTTTGGTTGAGAGGTCCCAAGATCTTGGTGCATGCATGATTATAGGATGGCCTTGATGGATATGGAAAACATTCAGCGGATGACATGATCATCTATCATCATGGCAGACTCTTCTTGGCTAGATTTTCTAGTCTCAAGGAGAAATTATTTTCATGCAGCACATAAGGGCTTCCTAGCTATGCAAGTGGATGCATACTTTGATTGGCTAGAGGAGTTCACTTGGAGGGCATTCATCATGGCACCTATCAGCATTGGGAGATGCATAGCTTGATTTATTATGGTGGAGAGAACCTCACAGCCACTTCCCTACTTATTGAGGGTAGAGGGAAATTTTCAGTTGGCCATTTCAAGCTCAAGTGTTCGAGTACAAATTGGAGAAGGTATAATAATTTTATATTTTACTTTCCTTCCTTTTTTGAGTAGCATGATGAGTCAAGAAAAGTTGATCCCTTCTTGCATGAGGTAAAAAGGATGTATTTGTATAATTTTGTAGCAGAAGAATGGACTATTCTTATGGTGGTTTGTGGAGGAAGCCACATGCTCATTGGTGTGCACCATTGGCACCAACTTATATTTTCATGTCCCGATCTTTTGAGATGTGTGTGGCAGAAACAAGCAGCTGGGAAAATCACTTGTTATGTATGATCTTGAGGTAGGCAAGAGGCTCACTGCATTGGTCCCATGAGAAGAGCAGTGACCCACTCTCTAGTTGTCTTATGGAAGCTTGTTTACATTGTATCATGCTACCTTGTTTTGCTGATGCCTATTTATTCATAGGGAGAATCATTTGGAGAGTGACATATATGTTGGGATAGCCCATTGGGAGCGCTATTATCCCCATTACACATGTTCTATTTTGTCGGAGATACCATGGGCAAACCATGATTTCCATACTATCACTTTTCTCTTCTTGTGGGGCAAACCACTTGGAGAATTTGCAGAGGCATTTCATGGATGGATATTTTGATGAGGTAGCTTGGGCCACTCTTGGAGGTCATATCACTTCAGCCCAAGGATAGAAGCAGCCCCATATGTTCTACAGAGGGAGAGAAGAGCTTATTAGGGAAACAACAAAACTCTCCATTCAGCCCCATTACATTGCAGGATGGGGGGGTAGATTTCCATTTGATAATAACATGGGTGAGAAGATCACTAATGGGATTATATCTTCCCATGCATGTCATCACTCCTATCTTGAGGAGGCCATGTTTCAGCAAAGAGATTTCCACCTACACCTTCTAACTTTTAGGGTGTACACCATTTCGGTTTGCATACTTAAGAAGAGGCATTGGAGGATAGTTTTATTGTAGCATATCTTGAGTAGCGGTGGAGATTGTTGATGTGGAGGCCATAAGAGAAGAAGGGGGAGAAATGTTTTGTTCTCTCTATGCAGTTTCTTGAGGAAAAGAAACATGTGGGAGGGGAGGACTGTAATGTTCCCAATTTTAACCTCAAGCTAAAATGGAACATTATAGTGGCATATTTTTATTTTTTCTTAATAAAAAGGGTAAGGAGACCCCTTAACCCCTTTTGATGGAAAATAACACTCCTTGTGTGAAAGGAGAAATAATGAAGCAGCTCAAATAAACACCTAATGGTGTGAACATGATGAGAATCACCTTGATTTGGCCATCTTTGACCAAGTCTACAGTGCTGCCTTAGAGGGTTAGCTTGCTTGAGAAGATAACATAGGGTCCTATGGTGAAAGAGAGTTCATTTTCTCTATAAGAACGAAGGAGCAGCTCATTTCATTCATTCATTGATTCAGACATTTCGTGGTGAGGCCAAGGACTTGCATATTCGGGCTGTTTAGTAGGATTGCAGTGCTCTTGAGAACTAATCCTTATTAAGTTGGGGATGAATCTACATATTATTAATTGGATTATCGGTTGCTTCAAGTCTTCTTCTTTCACACTTCTTATAAATTTTGCTCCTTCTTTGTTTATAGCTTCCTATGGACTTTGCCAAGGATTCCCACTCTCCCCATTTTTTTTCCTCTAACATTCAAGGTTTTCATCAAGATTATCTCTTCTAACATTCACAATGGTTCCTTTAAAGGTATCGAGGTTGCAACAGATTATTTCATTTCACATCTCCTCTTTTTCGATGATATCATACTATTTTCCCCTTCAAACATGAATTGTCTTTTTTCCTTAAGAAGGTATATGGATATTTTATGCTTAGAAACTAGAATGATTATTAATATAGAAAAATACTATATTATTTATCATGATATTCCACATCACGGTTAAGGTCTCCACTCTTTTCCCTTAAGCCGATTCTTAATCGGAATTTGGTTTTAAACACTTAGACTTATTTCTCAAGCTAGTATGGGGTAGATCTTATGTAAAACCGTAAACACTTCAAAATTTAACATTTTTAATCTAATGTGGGACCTATTTAAAAATAAATATAATTATTATTATGTATAAAAAATATATAAATTTAAAATATAAAGAAGTTACGAACACAAGAGTTATGGTAAATAAATAAAAATATAAATGAATTGGAGATATGGTAAATAAATAAAACCTCTTTTTATACTTACTCCAAAGGTATGGTAAATAAAAAAATATAAATAAACTAAAGGTATGGTAAATAAACAAAACCTCTTATTATATTTACACCATAAACCTCTTTATATTTACAAAAACTAAAAGGTAGGCTTATTTAGGTGAAGCCTATGGGTAAAATACCATTTTAATACCATGGGCCAAATACCATATTTAAAAAAGAGTTATGGTATATATATAAAAATATATCAAATATGATTAGAAATCAACGTCTAAATATATACCAAGCCTATGGGCCAAATACAATGGTAAGTAAAAGAGGTATGGTAAATAAATAAAATATAAATAAACAGGTATGGTAAATACATAAAACCTATTTTTTATATTTACTCCATAATTCTCTTTATATTTAGGAACACACAAAAAAGAGGTTTTATTTAGTGAAGCCTATGAGCCATATACCATGGGAAAAATTATTATTGATACCATGAAAAAAACATTATTAACCCTAATATTAATATTAAAAGATTATTATTATTATTATTATTATTATTATTATTTATAATATTCATATTAAAATATTGTAATATTAATATTATTAAATTTAATAAATTTGGATTAATATAATATTAAATTTTCTATATTATAGTATATGTTAATATATCATGATATATATTAACTCTAGATATATATGGGAAGGAACAAAAAAGACATAGATTAATAGAGGTAAAGAGATTGGGGGAGTCACAAGGAGAGATGGAGATAAAATGAACGAGAGGGGAGAGAAGGAATGAAGAGAGAGAGAGAGGGAGAGGGAGAGGAATGACAGAGGTAGAGAAGTGTAAGTGTAACCACTGCCTTAGTGGCTGAAAAATTTGTTAAGCTATTGTTAAGAAGTAAACATTATTGTTGTTTTATTTTATTAAACAAAATATTTAAAAAAATAAAAAATAAAAATTGAAAAAAAAATTTGGTTTTGAAATAAAAGATTACTTGTGAAATTAGTTTCATAAGTAAGGACTTGTGGTAAAAGTAAATTCAAGATTAGGAGTTAGTTGAACAGAAAAATAGTTCCACAGTTACCACTCTAAAATAAATAGGAGATTTTCAGGAGCTTTGGGGGTTCTGTTGGGGGAACTGAGAAATGAATGGTCATCTTGAGAAGTAAATCCATGTAGGGAAATTTACAGTGGATACCTTTTCACTGGGATTAGAAATTTGGACCGGATTGTCCCGAACGTTTCTTCCAGATTTCTGTAATCAACGAATAATCAGTCTTGGAGCTTGGGGGAGAGTTGGAGGACGTAATTTCCCCATTCGTGGAAGGGAGGAAATCACACATCAGTCAGAAAATCTTATACATATGAGTAGAAATCTGTTGTTTCTTATATTAGTAGTCTTTTCTGGTTATCTGTTCCTAAATAAGCATACTGGAAAAAATCACTGTAGAATTGAATGTTTAATGGAGTTAATAATTATAATAGGAGAACTTGCAGGTAGGAAGAAAGCTTGAGAAAAGAATATTATTTAGTAGTTAAATAATAATATTTCTTGTTCTTATTTCCTCTCTGTGAAATTATTTAAGTTTTGTTTTCTTCTTATTAAATGGAGTAAGCCAGGGTTAGTAAGGACTGTTAACAGAGACTCTGATACCAGAATCTCAGTTGGTCGTCCTTATCCTATGATAATACACAGAACTTGAAGTGGTCCGGTCACTTACTATTAGTGTTAATGTTCTTCTTTTCTGTCTTTAGTATACTTGAAAAAAATGGAAAGAAGCTAGAAAACCAGTAAGAGAATAATGAAATACCACAGGTGTACATTAATAGAAATAAGTGAGATGTAACACAACCTACAGGGTAAAGAAAGACTATGGAAATTACTTTCTTGACATTACCAAGACAGAAGCTAAATAGAAAAGCATGCAAGGGAGAAATCATTGATAAGTGCGCTAACAAAGTTGAACATTCGTGCATGGAGGTAAATGCAACCATAATATAAATACTATATATAGAATTTCCAACAATAGGAACACAAAATGTGAGCTGAAGATTTAATCAATAACTGTGTAGAAAAGAATAGCAGAGACTGTATAATAATCTTTAGAGAAAACATTTTCAACAGGGTAAAGTATAGATATATATTATATGCATCAAAACTCCATATAACACAAGAGTTTACTCATTAAAAAAAAAAATACAATATAGTATCAGTCAGTTGTGCTGGTGTAAAACCCCGACCCTCTGGAGCAGTAATCTATTGCAACCAAAGGAATGTATCATTACAAGTACATTTCTTTAAATGAAACTATCATAGTTAACTGTTTATACAAAATGAGGCCCGTGGCCTAAACCAGAGAAAATAACCCTTATGCTCATGAGAGCTAGGGTAATACTTAAAGAAAAAAAATATCAACCCCAATGAATAGTAGCTTCAAGGGAAGCAACAACCAGAATCTAAGACTTCAAGGCTGTCGCTCAAGAGCTTTAAGAGATAACTATGCATGGCCGAAAACTAAACAAGTCGATTGCCGACTTAGTGTTGAACCCAATAATTTATAGAGGTACCTGTGAACGAAGTGGGAACCTGTTTAGAATTGGAAGCCTGGGATTAATCTCGTACTCTGGGCAGAAACTCTAAAAATAATTGCAGAGACAGAAGTCACAATACCTGTAGCAAGGACAATAAAGGCGATTATGGTCACGAAGGCAAGGCAATACAACATATTTCCACAATAATAAATCTCGAAATTCTACACGTAAAGAAACTTACCTAAAGAGTATGAGTCAAATAAGGGTGTGCCAAAGCCAATTTGTAGAGAAACTGATAATTACAGTAAAAGCCATGCACAATACCAACAAAAAAAATTAAACTGAGAGACCATATGTGTAACCGGAAGCAAACTAAGAAGTTTTATTCGGCATTAGTGTTAGTCATATATCACAACCAAAAGGGCTAACAGCGAAAGCTTACCAGTAATAAGGCTGGGCATTCTCTTCCAAGCAGACGCCTTTTAGCGTTGTGTTGCATTGGGCCGAAAAGGCCAAAGGGATCAAGCCGGTGGAGAAACCCTGGAGCTGCAGAGTAGCAACCCAAACCCTCGAACGAATGAATGGAAAAAGAGAAACGGTTATGAAGGATAGTCATTAGATAACCCTAATGCACACTCACCATCCGATCAAATCCAAATCGACGGTAGATGAGATGCCAAATGCCAACCAAGCTGGATAATGCAGGCCAACTGTGGAAGGGTTCAGAAATACAATTTCTAAATACCCTTTGTACATTGAAAATCCAATGATATTAATTGCCATGATGATGTTGAGGAAAACAATCATGTGGGAATTATGCAATCACATCGAATCTCTATTGAAGAAATTATTAAACCAATGTTTGCGTAAGTTAAATGTCAAGGTTTTATAAAAATGCATACAATAAAAAAAAAAAAAAAAATACTTATGTTAATTTATTTTAACATGGTTGGATTGACATGTTACAAGTGATATCAGAGCAGCGTTACAACACTGGGACCCTATGGGTCAACTAACATCAAATTGTGTGTTTACTAATGCACAGTCAGATGGAAAGGTTAACAGGACAAATGACAAGGACACCCTTACAGCAGCCACCTCTAAATGCTGAGGAGACCCAACCCCAACAGGAAAGGAATCCCGAAATGTGGGTTCAGTTGGGGGTGGAACAGCATCAATAGGCTAGCAAGCTGTTAGAAGAGCAACAACATCAAACCAGCGTATTGTTAACAACGGTGCAAAAGCTACAAGAAGAAATGGAAAGAGTACGAAATGATAATGCAAGGTTGATGTAGGAGCAGGAGAGAATTTTGAAGAGTCTCTCAGATAAACAAAACCAAAGAATCGATAAGTCTAGTACTGATAGAGAATCTCAAGAAGGAAATGAACAGCAAACAGGAGATCATGATACAGGCCAAAAATAAAGAAGTTTGTCTCAGCGAAGTAATCAAAATAAAAATTTTAATGAAGCCGAATCTGATAATGAGACAGAATAGAAGGAAAGTAAAAAGCAGAAGATAGAGCTACACGGTGAATTTAGAAAGATAAAGCCACCCAAATTTGATGGAGTGGAAGAAGAGGTAGCTGAGGCGTGGCTGATTAATATGAACAAGTATTTTCAAGTATACGATTATAACAGTAAACTTAAGGCCCGGTTAGCTATTTACCAGTTAAGAGAGAAAGCTACCTTGTGGTGGGAAGAAGTGAAAAACGTTCACGGAATAGAAGATAAATATGTAATGTGGGATAGGTTTCAATAGTATTTTAAAGATAAGTACCTGACAGAGCGCTTTTATGATGAAAAATCTCGAGAATTCCACGATTTGAAACTCGGACAACTAACTATGGACAAGTTTATCACTAAGTTTACTTCATTACTGCATTACGTACCTTACTTAAGGGATCAGAAAGCTAAAGTACAAAGGTTCTTGAGCAGTTTACGCACTCATATGAAGGAATGCATAGAATTTGTAAATCCCAAAACAATGGATGAGACCATTAGAAAGGCCAGAATGTGCTATCAGCAAGCTAAAGCCAAGACATATCAAGGAAAAGGATGGCAGCCAAGGAAAGAAAACAAGAGTAGTGCTGGTTTTAAAAGAGGGAAAACTAGTAATTTTAAAAGCACAACAAAGAGCTCAGTCAGTAGATAGTTTGGTAAGAACCACCAGAGGGTAAGGTACCCTGTAGAAGATAAAACCGTTGAAGCTTCTAGTAAACCGGAGCAACCTCAAAACCAGAATCCACCTCTACACTGCTGGGGTTGTGGAGAGGCACATTATTACCGAAACTTCCCACAGTGGGGTGGAAATGAAGTGGTAACCAATCTGAAGGAAGCCTCAATAGTGGGATATGTTGCTCAAAACATACCCAGAATTAATGCATCATTGGAGGATCGACAAGCTGATTACCAACCTACCATGATTGAACTAGAAGGTAAACTGTTATCTCAAACTGTGTCTGTTTTGGTAGATTCGGGAGCAAGTTTAAGCTATATAAGTCCTAAATTAGTAGAGATTTGTAAATTACAAAGTCAAAAATTTAGGAAATCATGGTTAGTCCAGTTAGCTACTGGAGCCAAGAGAAAAGTTAGTGCCAAAATACCAAATTGTGCACTACAAATCGATGGACAACAACTAACTATGGATTTGAATATTTTTCCCTTGCGATCTTATGATGTGCTTCTTGGTATGGATTGGTTGGAAAAGCATTGGACTCTACTATATTGCAAAGAGAAGATTATCTACTACAGAAATCAGGATGGCACCCATCAGGAAATTCAAGGAATAAAGAAACCAGTACATTTGCGCCCAATTACAGCTTCCCAAATGGGTAAATGCATGAGGAAGGGATGTCAACTGTATGCTATACAAGTGGGTTTTTCTGATTCTAAATAAAAATATCCTATGCTGGAAAATATACCTATAGTGCAGGAATCCAAGGATGTATTTCCAGAAGAAATACCAGGATTTCCACCTAGAAGGGATATAGACTTTACAATTGAATTGCTGCCAGGAGCATCACCGATTTCAAGAGCACCCTATCGAATGAGTGTGCCAGAATTAACTGAGTTAAAAATGCAGCTTCAAGAATTATTAGACAACGGATACATACGACCATGTGTATCTCCCTGGGGAGCACCTGTATTGTTCGTTAAAAATAAGGAAGGAATCATGAGTATGTGCATGGATTACCATCAGTTAAACAAATTAACCGTCAAGAATAGATATCCTCTACCACGAATTGATGATATGTTTGACCAGGTAAGAGGAGATACTATATTTTAAAAAATTGATTTTAGATCAGGTTATCATCAAATCCGGATCAAAGATGAAGATATACACAAAACTTATTTTCGCACAAGATATGGTCACTATGAATTCGTGGTGCTACCTTTCGGGCTGACTAATGCACCAGCCACTTTTATGAGACTGATGCATAGCATATTTCACCCATATTTAGATAAATTTGTGCTAATTTTCATTGATGACATTCTGGTCTATTCTAAGAATGCGGAAAAACAAAAGGAGCATTTGCGAATGGTACTAGAGATGTTAAGAAAGCATCAGTTATATGCGAAATTTAGCAAATGTGATTTCTTCAAGGAATAAATACAATATTTGTGACATGTGATATCTGCGGAAGGTATAGCAGTGGACCCGTAGAAAATCAAAACTATCATGGAATGGAAAGTGCCACAAAATGTTTAAGACATAAGATCATTCATGGGACTTGCTGGTTATTACTGGTGATTTATTAAAGGATTTTCAAAGATTGCCTTTCCTATTACCTCTCTGAAAAGGAAGGGAAAAATATTTAAATGGAAAAAATAATGTTAGGACATCTTTGAAAAGCTGAAACAATTATTAACATCAGCACCAGTGTTAAGTGTAGCTTACCCAAATAAGGAATTCAAAGTTTGCACAGATGCATGTAAGGAGGGTGTTGGGGCAATTTTATCACAAGAAGGAAAGGTAATTGCATATGAATCTCATAAGTTAAAATATCATGAACATCGATACTCAGCTTATGATTTAGAGCTGACTGCAGTTGTGCATGCCCTCCGGGTGTGGAGACACTACTTACTTGGGAAAATATTTGCGTTGAAGACAAATCATAGTAGTTTAACCAGCTATTTCAAACAAGCTGATTTAAACTCCCGATAAGCAAGGTGGAATTCCTTCTTGAGCGAGTTTTACATTGACATGTAGCATGTAAAAGGAAAGGAAAACAGGGTTGCAGATGCATTGAGCAGAAAGCTGCATAACATCTATGAATTATATGTTAACAAAGTTGAATGTAGATTCCTAGATCAAATCAAAAAAGAGGCAGGAAAAGATCCTGAATATGAATTTTTGTGGCAGCAAGCACAGGAATATAAATAACAAGGAAAGTTGGGAGATTATGAAATCAACCAGGATGGATTGATGGTTTTCAAGAAAATAATAGTCATCCCAAATAGAATGGAGTTGAAGACTCTAATATTGGATGAATATCATAGAAGAAATTATGCAGGGCATCCTGGATACCAAAAGATGTTGACAACAATAACAAAGGACTACTATTGGCTAGGTATGATAAAATATATAGCAAACTATCTAAACAAGTTTTTAGAGTGCCAGCAGGTGAAAGTGGAACACCGGCATCCGGCTAGGTTAATGCAACCTATACCAATTCCTGAATGGAAATGGGAAGTGATTTCATTAGATTTCATCACTGGACTACCAAGATAAAAATGAGGTAATGACTCAATAATGGTAGTAATAGACCGATTGAGTAAATCGGCACACTTCATACCAGTTCAATCCACATATAAGACAATACAGATAGCATATTTATTTATGCGGGAGATTTTTAGACTGCATGGCATTCCTAAGACTATGATTTCAGATAGGGATGTAAAATTTACATCAGCTTTTTGGAAAGCACTATTTACGGTTTTAGGGACTCAAATTTATTTCAGTACTGCGTACCATCCACAAACAAATGGGAAAACAGAATGAGTAAATCAAGTGTTGGAAGACATGTTGAGAATGTATGTTATGCAGCAACCGACTAAGTGGGAAGAATATTTACACTTAGTAGAACTCACATATAATAATGGTTATCAAGAATCGTTAAAAACGAGTCTGTTTGAAGCCCTATATGGGCGACAGTGCAGAACTCCTATCAATTGGAGTAGTCCAAAGACCAAGCTCATGCTAGGACCAGACATGCTAGCGGAAATGGAGTTAGAAGTGAAGAAAATCAGACAGAATTTAAAAGCAGCTCAAGACAGGAAAAAAGTGTACGCAGATAAAAAGAGATCATATCGTGAATATGAAATGGGGGATCACGTGTATGTGAGAATTAAGCCAAAGAAGAGCATGTTAATATGGGCATCTTGTGCAAAGCTAGCTCCCAGATTTTGTGGTCCTTTCCAAATACTGGAAAGAGTAGGGTCTGTGGCGTATCGGTTGGCCCTTCCCAGCCATATCCAAGTACATAATGTTTTCCATGTATCGTTATTAAAGCGATATATTCATGATTCGAGACATATAATCCATTGGCAGAACATTCAGGTAGTTGAGAAGCACAATAGTTAAAATATTACATGTTAAAGACTTATGTAAACTAATAAAAAGTCTATTTCATGCAGGTAGATCTGGACGGAGAATTTCTGGTCGAGCCTCACAGTATAATCGATCGGAGGGAAATCATGCTCCGGAAATGAGCCATCGCCCAGGTTAAAGTGCAATGGAGGCACTTTGGCCCAGAAGAGGCCAACTGGGAGGACGAAAGTTTTGTGCGGGAAGCATATCCTTAACTTTTTGATAATCTGGAGTAAGAACATCGAGGACGGTGTTCTCTTTCAGAGGGGGGAAACTGTAACCACTGCCTTAGTGGCTGACAAATTTGTTAAGTTGTTGTTAAGAAGTAAACATTGTGTTGTTCTATTTTATTAAATAGAATATTTGAAAAAAAATTAATTTTGGTTTTGAAATAAAAGATTACTTGTGAAATTAGTTTCATAAGTAAGGACTGGTGGTAAAAGTAAATTCAATATTAGGATTTAGTTCAACAGAAAAATAGTTCCACAGTTACCCAAAGAAACTATGAAATAAATAGGAGATTTTCAGGAGCTTTGGGGGTTCTGTTGGGGGGAATGAGAAATGAATGGTCATCCTGAGAAGTAAATCCCTGTAGGGAAATTTACAGTGGAGACATTTTCACTGGGATTAGAAATTTGGACTGGATTGTCACGAACTTTTCTTCTAGATTTTTGTAATCAACGAATACTTAGTCTTGGAGCTCGGGGGAGAGTTGGAGGACGTTATTTCCCCACTCGTGGAAGGGAGGAAATCACACATCAGTCAGAAAATATTATGCAGATGAGTAGAAATCTATTGTTTCTTATGTTAGTATTCTTTCCTGGTTATCTGTTCCTAAATAAGAATACTGGAAAATATCACTGTAGAATTGAATGTTTACTGGAGTTAATAATTATAATAGGAGAACTTGCAGGTAGGAAGAAAGCTTGAGAAAAGAATATTATTTAGTAGGTAAATAATAATATTTCTTGTTCTTATTTCCTCTCTGTGAAATTATTTAAGTTTTGTTTTCTTCTTATTAAATGGATTAAGCTAGGGTTAGTAAGGCCTGTTAACAGAGACTCTGAGGCTAGAATCTCAGTTGGTCGTCCTTATCCTATGATAATACACTGTCACACCTCCCATTTACCTTCCAATTTTTTCTATTTTTTTTTCCAAGCATTCATCTTTTCAATTATAATTCTAGCAAGATACTATACTATAATTATGTTGGTTTATTCAAATCATAATTCATTTCCCAATTACGATTTATTTCCATATCTCAACTATATCCAACCCAATTGGATATAACAATATTAGTACTACCAAACATAATTATATTTAAAATAAAAACATAATGGATTTGTTTATCCCAATCCCACTTTTATGTCTCACCTTCGTTTGTATAGTAATGAACCTTTGATCATTCAATATATTGTTATAGTTTGATAGACATATAAAGGATCGATTCAATTTCACATGTTAACCATATCGTTATATTTCGATACACCCATGTGGGACAATTCCGATTACACGTGTTCACCACTCGTTTATAAAGTATGAACCTTAGTTGGATTTAATTTACCCACGTTTCTATCTATGCGTACATGGCACTCATGGCCATTTATTGACTTCTCGTTAACATTTATATCAAGATTGGAATCATTTATTTTTGCCTCCACGTAATACGAATTGGTAATTTGACTCAACAGAATTGAGACGTGAAGCTAGTTTTCCACGTAATCTTATATATGATTTTCAGTCTCGTCGTATGGTTTGGAATGGGTCTCATTCCATTCGTGGTCATGTGATTTTGCTCCACGTAACTCTGGAACTCACCACGCCAGCCTACCCTGGTGCCAAGGCAATCTTTATGGCACGGCCAGGACGCTGTGACATTTATTGTATTGCTTGTCACATTGAATGTTGAACGTATGGTGTACATAACACATCCAGCCCTTCGATCCGTGGCCTCACCCTTGGGATCTTGCCATGTGGACGACGAGGATTCACCGACGTGTTAGGGTTTCATTGATCTATTCCGGGAACATGGATATAAATTTGCATTGTTAATTTGTTGGGCGGTTCTTTTCCCTTACTACTTGTTCGATTTGTCCCTGGCTAGTGAACTTCGACGCTCTGGAGAATTGAGCGTGATTCAGTCCAAACTTCAGCGTAGTCCCTCGTTTCATTTGACTACGCAGGTATGATAATTCCGGATGGTTTGAAATTCAAGCTCTGTTCTTCCCACTCAATATGGGTTTTCCCTGTCTTGTTCAAAGTTACGCTCATTGACTCGAGCAGGGACTGAAGTTTTGTATTTCTATGGATAGTTTACCATCGTTTTGTCCCAGTTAATTCATGTCTGACAAGTTTTTAAATTTTCTCTTGCAAAGAATTTGGTTTCTCCATTTCGACTGATTCGGTTTGCTTGGTTTAAATTCGTATTTACTGTATTTCCTTACACGTATTCTCAGGAACGAGACTGAACGAATGCACTTATGGGTTTGGAGGGAGATTTACCCTCTACCTTACTCCCGTCTAAGGTTTCTCCGAGGTCATTCGCACGGCGATAGAGGGATTTTACCCCTATCGACCTTCTGTTTGCTCCTTTCCTCGACCTGTGTAAGGAACAATTCCTATTTTTCATTCACAAGAGTGCTAGCTCCTTTATTCTAGTTGAAAGCCCACCATCCAACTCAGGTTTATCTATGTCATGGCCCTATGAATATGACAGGTTAGTTGAAATCTTGGAGGTTCTAGCGCACCAGGTAACTGTTCATTCCTCATTTATCACTTTTGATAGCGTTCCTCTTCCTCGTCACGTTCTGTATCGTATTCATGTTGTGCTTTGTCTCTTACAGGTATTTCCGACCATCACCTCACTTTCTCTTGACCCACGAGAGACGTGGCTTCCTTCATCATTTAAATTGACTCCTCTTGTCATTTACAGGACAGTATTCACCGAACGCTGGTTAGAAGGAGCCAGTTCTCCTCACATTTTTTCTAGAATTTTTTTCGACAGCTTAAAAATTTTATTGATACAGTTGTATAATTGTGACTATTGTAATTTTTGAGTTCCGACACTGAATGTTCCCTTATATCAATTCCTGGAACATTATGATACGGTCCCCATGCCACAGTGGACTTGTAATGTTTGGATTTTCGTTTATATATATATATCTCTGTCGTTTCTTGATTTGCATAACATCGAGTATTATTATGTGTCTTCAACAGAAATCACACTTTGCTCTTTTTAGCTTGGGTCCAGCTTAATAAGTACTTACGGAATTGTTCTGCAACTACGTATCCCCCACTTTTGTTGTATTTTATTATATTAATGCTTTCAGGCAATACATTTGTTAAACTATACTCATGAACATGGTAATTATCTGAATGAATAATTTAACTGTGCTTTTCCACAGTGTAAGTTCAGTTACATGTAGTTTTATAAATCCACATTTTATTATATCGTCAGATTGATGATTCTACCTCGATCATTCTTACACTCAGAATGTTAGTCGTCAAAGGCATTTGTATATGTTTATCATACTACCCTAGTTTGTAGTTTTGATAATAACAGTTAACTAAGTCTCTTCAGTATTCTTGGAATAGTACAAAGTATTACCAGCTCTGCTCTTTACATTGGTTCAGTACTTCATTGAGTATTTTATAGTTAATTTGCAAATGATATTTGTCTACCTTTTTTAACATCATCTCTCATCATGCTTCATGAATACCTACAGGTGAGGTGTTAATATATATATATATATTTATGTCTAGAAGACTTTTGCATTTCTAGTATTCCACTATACACTCTTGCATTTAGTTCACATGATAGAATAGAATACTTACAGCTAAATATGCCCTGCTGTTGTGAAATCTGTATGTCGATTATTTATTTAACTTTCTTTCCCATATTAATTTTAGCCTCTACAGTAAGAAAGGTTTTTTTGAAATAATTATTAATGAGAAATCTCATGCTAACTAATAATTTCTTCCTTCTGTTGTGGAATTAATTTCTTATATGCAGAAATAACTTGCTATTGTACTTCTGTTTATGTATGAATGATGTGCTGACCCTGGAAGTCTGTCTGTCTATTTTTTTTGTCTCATTTAATGCACAGTTTAGATTTCAGTTCATCTATTGCTATTTTCAATTATGGTACAGGAACTCCCATATTTCTCTATCCTAATCATGTGCATAAATTTATACTAGTAGATCAGGAGCAGTTTAAAGTTAAATTATCTGTGGAGGAATATGTATCCTCAGATTTAAACCAACCTCAGTTTAGAGTTTCTGTTGGATTCTACTCTACAGATTTCTTGTCTACAACTATACAGAATTATAAAGGTGAATGCCTTATGATTAATTCTGTTAAATGTAGCACTAATAAATCTAACATACAAATCAACTATTATATGTAGAAAATTCATACCACAGGAAGTAAAAACACCAATAAATTTAGAGACATACCACTCTTGCAATTGACCAACCTCCCAACCTTAGAGTCCTTCTATCTCCCAGAACTCACCCCCGAGCTGAGATCATCTCCTAGAACAGATCAACCTCTAATCTACTTAGGAGCATCTTATTTAAGCTATTGTTCCCCAAAGCATGTTTATAATTCTGCGTCCAGAATCTTAGGATGCTTTTCTTTCTGTTTGCCTAGGCTTCCCATTTTAGGGATTCTTTAAAGCTGTTTTATGCTTTTCCCAGCTTTTCCAGCTTTTTACCTCTTCCCAACTACTTTCCTCATCATTGGGGAATTTAGATTTTTCCTCAAAAATCTAAATTAGAAATAATTTCTTTCAAGGATTTTTGAAAGATTGTGGGGAAATATTTTCCTTATCCATCCTCATGGATTTAGCAAGTGATCTTATAAATCTCATTTTGGTCAATCTGCACAAAATCATTTTATTCATTTCCTCAAATTAAATATTTAATTACATTCATAAAATACTTGTCCTTTAGGGTCCACTCCCCTTAGGATTAAAGTTCAAATGTCTAGTTTTAAATTTCAAAAACATAAACTAGGGGTGTTACATATTCCCCCTCTGAAAGCAAACACCGTCCTCGGTGTTGTTATTCATTTTTCAAACAAAAATGGATATATTTCCATCATTTCAGCTTCTCTTTCCCAGGTAGCTTCTTCAGCAGTAAAGTGCTTCCACTGCACCTTTACTCTTGCTATCGTTCGGTTCCTCAATTCAATTTCTTTCCGCTCCAATATTCGAAGCGGTTCTGGTAGAAAATCCCCTTCTGGTTCCACCTGTAAAACATTCCAATCAACTATGTGAGAAGCATCATGGACATACCTTTTTAACAACGAAACATGAAACACGTCATGAACTCTAACATGGGGTGGCAAGGCCAGCTTGTAAGCCACTGGTCCCACCCTTTCTAATACTTCAAAAGGACCACAATATCTAGGAGCCAGTTTTGCACAACTTCCAGCATAAAGTGTGCTCTTTTTGGGTTTAATACGTAAGTACACATGCTCTCCCACTTTAAATTCTCGGTGTAATCTCTTCTTATCAGCATAATTTTTCTGGCGATCTTGTGCTGTCTTGATATTTCTTTGTATCTGTTTGACAATTATTTCCATCTCTTGTAAAGCATCTGGCCCCAACATCAATTTATCCTTTGGCTGGCTCCAGCTCAAGGGAGTACGACATTTTCTCCCATAGAGTGCCTCAAACAGACTCATTTTGATGGAGGATTGGTAGCTGTTATTATAGGAAAATTCAGCTAAATGCAAGTAATATTCCCACTTTGATGGCCTATCCATCACGTACATTCTTAGCATGTCCTCCAAAATTTGATTTATTCTCTCCGTTTGACCATCTGTCTGAGGGTGGTAAGCAGTACTAAAATTTCAACTTAGTACCTGTAATATCCCTCGCCTAAGCCACCGTAAAAACTCTCATAAAAGGAGGGTTATCAAATAATTAAATATTATTAATTATTATATTGATATTACATGACGAATATTCTTGTAATTCTTAATTATAAGAATATTGGAAGAATTATTTCTTAATTATTTTATTTAGAATAATTTAAATTCTTCTATGGAAATAAATTATATTTCCAAATTGGTATATTTTATGAGTTTTAGAAATAATGAGTAATAGATTTGGAAAAAGTATGGATAAGTGATATTTTTCTCATAAGGAAAAAGAAAATCTACCTTTAAAAATAAAAGCATGAGAGATTTATGGAATGCTTTTCTGATTTAGGAAAAATCAGATTTATGGAGGCTTTATGGATTGCTTTTGTGATTTAGAAAAGCTGGAATGCTTTTATGATTTAGAAAAGATGGAATTATTTTATTATTTAGAAAAAAGTTGGAATACTTTTAGGATTTATAAAATATATTCCATTTTAATTAATTCTATTTTATTATAATCCCATGAGAGAAATAGAAGAGGAAAATGGGAGAATACATGGAGAATGGACCAAGGAAGAGGAAGAGAGTATTTCAAGCATGCATCAAGAGATGAGTAACCATATTCTTTGAAAATCTCTTTGTTTGCATATGGACCCTGATTATATAATGATTGAATTTATTTGCAATAAAAATTTCAGTGTATTAAAAGCTAGATCTACACTTATTTATGCATTATTTTGATAAAACCCCAGGGAGATCTTGTTTAGAAGGCTGAGTAGTTCCAGATCTGGTATGGATCTGATGTTTCAGCCATATATCAATTGTAGATCTGAATATTAACCTACATCAGCTGAAGCTCCTCATATAAAATGCTGTCAAGTCTTTCTACAACTTTTCCAATTGTTTCTGCTATTATTTTTGAAGGATTCTTGCTCTTGCTTCAAGTAAATCCAATGCTTCTACAAAGGAACTTGATTATAGATCTGATTTCTTGATGCCATACCATAACATGAGTCTAATGGCTGATTTCTAGTGTCTTCCAGTAGAAACTGCACAATTTCTAAAGGACGGTTTCTCTATTTACCAACTCTCTCCTTTAGCTGATTTTCAGCTAGTGTTGATTGTGGGAGATCTGTTAAAACCTCTAAACTCATTTATTTTTGCTGAAACTTTGCTTGAGGTCTGACACAGCCTAAAATAAGCGAACCCAACCCTGTTCTACATTATTTTCACACTGGCTTGCTTATACAATGTCCTCTTTGAGCCTATTGCAGATTTTCCTGAGAGTGGAATTTCCCGCTTCTTCCTTGGTTGGTTTTTACTTCTCTTTTGGATCCATTGTTTAGATCTATAGATCTAAGGTTCCTAAGATCAGAAAAATCTAAGAGGAGTGTGTCATTCCCACGCTTGTTGTGTTTCACCATTCTTCTATAGACAGAGTCTGGAACGGGCCAGGAAGCCTTTGGATTTCACCCTTCCTTATGAAGGTGATGCATCTAGTAAATGCCCTGCCAATCTATCTCTGGTTTAGATCTATTGGTGTAATTCCATATTGTTGTGATTCCATAGTGGAATATCTTAGGATATTCCCTACTGAGCCTATTTTTTCCCATTTGGAACATTACATACTTGTATGCAAGGAAATAATTATTGTGTTAAAACTCTTCAAAATGAATAGAAGAGAAAAATATATCCTTGTATGCATTATTGGATTATATTCTTGGAGAGGAAAAAGGGTAATCACATGATTTATTATGTAATATTATTTAGAGAAACATATATGCTTTTATGCATGGGAAAAATATAGTTTTGAGTATTAGATTTCTAGAGAAAACGAAGATGAAATCACATAATATTTATTGTGTTAGCCCTCTTTTGGGCAAAATAATATGTGTTTTTCCAACCTAAAGGGATTAGCTATGGTATTAGCTTTATCTTGGGAGAATATTATGCATAGTTATTGGTTATATCTTCTGGATGAGAGGGAAATGTCACTTTGCATGCATGAAATGATAAGTGGTATGCGTTTGACCCTTGGAAAAGAAATGTGTTTATTTTTCCATGAAATATTTATTTGGTTTCTTTTGGAAAGAAATATATGTTTTACATGTAGGAAGAACAAGATATGTTATTGCATGAACAAAACTATAACTTTTATGTTAAATTTGTTTGAAATAGAGTTGGCATTGTTATACATAATAACCATTATGAATCACTCTTGGGTGGAAAATATGTTTTTGGAAAAGAACATGTATTCACATGCATAAGTATCACATCTATTGCATTAATCCATTTTGAAAAGAAAACATAAGAGTAGGCAAAAAGAGAAATTTCTTGTTGGGATAGTTATCTTGAAAATATTTTTATGCATTTGTATGCACGGTGTTATTATATAGTATGTTAGCTTTCTTTTGGAAATAATATGAAAGTGCATGCAAGATTTTGTTAGTGTTTGGTGGAAAGAGGATGCTTGATATTGATTTATTTGTTGCTAATGCATGTGAAATGATGTTAAATAAGGAAACTAATGTCAATGTGGTTATGTTTTATACATGCATACAAATATTTGTTGAAGTGTCACAAATAGAGATTGATTATTGGTTTATTAATATTTTATCTAATCATGATATCAAGTGTGCTGACGACAGCAATGGCAAGAAAGAAGGATGACTTGAGAAAAGGAAATTTCAAGTTTAACATTGTGGAAGATAAAGAGTTGCTATTCCATGCAGGTTTAGTAGTTCCAATTGCACAATGATCCCCTAAAGGAAACAGTCTGAATACAAAGACAGAGATTGATGACTCGTGGGTAAATGGTATCATGATGATTGTAATAGCTTATAGCTAGTTATGTTTTGTTTAAGATTATTTTTATATGTAAATTTTATGACAATGGTCAAGGGATGGACTCCATTATAACCATTGAGTGAGGGGTGACAACCCTCACGAGCGTTTAATAATAAAATTAAACGTTTGCTGGTTTTCACCCTACAGGGTTTCCAGGGTATATCGGTGTCTAATGATGTGATTGTTCATTGTGTCATTTTAATGATGTTAATTTATTTCATGATGTGATGTTATATTATCAATTAGGTGATTTACTAATTGATTTAAAATGATCATGGGATCGATGAATAGTTATAGCAGGAAAATTAAGTTAATATGCTACCACAAGGAAAATTAAGGGCAGTGTAACTCACTATTATTTTTACTAAATATTTCTCTATGTGATGATGATGGTTATTCAAATGGTTAATGCATAAATAAAAAAAGTAATTTATAAAGTTACACATTCGTAAATGTTGAAAAAATTTCCTAACTCTAAGTATTTTTCTGCGAGGTTATCGGGGTATGTTACAGTACCCATCCCTCCAAATAGTCCTTTCCAAAAGGCTGCTGTAAACTTAGCATCTCGGTCAGAAACAATCACCTTTGGAACCCCATGGAGCCTTACTACCTCCTTCAGGAACACATTCGCTACTTGAGTTGTCCCGAAGGTAGATTTCACTGGTATAAAATGTGCAGCTTTTGTTAAAGTGTCTACTACCACCATCACTGAATCATGTTGGTATTTGGTTTTGGGTAATCCTGTTATGAAATCCATGGAAACTGTGTCCCATTTCCATTCTGCAATCGGCAAAGGGTTTAAAATACCAGCAGGATGCTGATGCTCAACTTTGACTAGTTGACATTCCATGCATCTAGTTAAATATTCTGCTACATCTCTCTTCATTCCTGGCCAAAACAACTTCTTTTTCAAAGCTGTTAACATTTTCTGATATCCTGGATGTCCTACATATGGTTGTTTGTGATATTCATCTAGAGTCTCTTTCTTCAAGGACTCCACATTTGGAATATATAATTTTTTCTTATAACAGATCAGCCATTTTTGGTTTTGAGTGAAATCAGTCTTCTCCTTATTTAGTAGTTTCACTAGTAGTGTTTCATAATTTGGATCTTGGTTTGCTGCCTCTTCCACCAAATCTTCTACATCGATTTGGGCACTACT
The DNA here is from genome assembly GCA_034641835.2 of Pinus albicaulis. Classification (NCBI taxonomy): domain Eukaryota; kingdom Viridiplantae; phylum Streptophyta; class Pinopsida; order Pinales; family Pinaceae; genus Pinus; species Pinus albicaulis. The sequence goes on from CM076572.1 coordinate 106,627,382, forward strand.
TCCAATGCTATTTATATTCTGACAAGCATTTCTGCTCAATGCATCAGAAATTTTATTTTCTTTCCCCCTGATATGTTTTATGTCCATATCAAATTCACTTAGGAAAGACAGCCATCTAGCTTGTCTGGCATTCAAATCAGTTTGGGAAAAGAAATATTTAAGACTAATGTGATCAGTCATCAACGTAAATTTCTTTCCAAGGAGATAGTGTCGCCACATTTTCAAAGCATGAATAACAGCAGCTAACTCCAAATCGTAGGCACTATAGTTTTGTTCATGTATCTTCAGTTTCCTAGATTCATATGCAATAACTGAATTTTCCTGCAAAAGAACTCCTCCCAACCCCTCTCTACAGGCATCCATACATACCACAAATTCTTTATCAGGATCTGCAATCTTCAGTATAGGGGATGTAGTAAGTTTTAGTTTTAATTGGTAAAAATTGTTTTGGCATTTTTCAGTCCACTCAAATTTGACACCCTTCCTTTGTAATGATGTTATGGAATGTTCTATGGCAGAAAATCTCTCCAAAAATCTGCGATAATAGCCTGCAATCCCCATGAATGATCTCACTGCTGAAACATCAATTGGTACATGCCATTCTTTAATAGCTTTTATCTTTTCAGGGTCAACAGCCAGCCCTTGTTCCAAAATAATATGACCCAAGTATTGGATCTTATCTTTATAAAATTCACATTTGCTGAACTTGGCATATAATTGGTTTTCCTTCAGAGTTTGCAACACTATCCTCAAGTGTTCTTTATGTTCCTCCTCACTTTTTGAGTAGACTAAAATATCATCTATGAACACAAGGAAAAATTTATTAAAGTACTTATTTAACACACTGTTCATCAGGCACATAAATGTGGCAGGGGAATTTGTCAAACCAAAAGGTAGGACTACAAATTCATAGTGACCATACCTGGTTTGAAAGGTTGTTTTGCTGATGTCTTCTTATTTAATTCTGAGCTGGTGATAACCAGTCCTTAAATCAATCTTTGAAAATACTGAAGCTCCTCTCACTTGATCAAAAAGATCATCAATTCTAGGAAAAGGGTATCTATTTTTAATGGTCAACTTATTTAATTGACGATAATCAATGCAAATCCGAAAAGTTCCATCTTTCTTTTTCACGAACAACACCGGTGCTCCCCAAGGAGACACACTCGGTCTGATATAACCTTTATCTAACAGTTCTTGCAATTGCATTTTTAGTTCCATAAGTTCAGGGGGACTCATTCAATAAGGGGCTCGGGAAACAGGTACTGTCCCGGCACCAGATCGATTGAAAAGTCAATCTCTCTTTTGGGGGGAAGATGAGGGATCTCATCTGGAAATACTTCCTTAAACTCTCTTAGTACTGGCATAGCATCCAGCAATCTTTCTTCAGGTTTCTATTCTGTTTCTTCCACATGTACTGCATAAACTTGGTATCCTTTTCTAGCTATTCGTTTTAATTGCAGTGCTGATATTTGTCTTACAGAGATAGGTTTTTGTTTTCCCCTGAGAAAAAAAGGGTTCCCTTCATCATCTACACAATGCAGAGTCTTATCCCAGCAGTTCATCAAGGCTTTCTTCTTTTCCAGCCAGTCCATTCCTATCAGAAATTCATATGAACCTAAGGGAAGAATGTTCAAATTTACTTCTGTTTGAAAATCATTTAATTTTATTGCTATTCGGGGAAATTTATGTGTTACCTTCCTCTTGGTTCTAGTGGCTAGCTGAACCAACCATGACTGCTGAAATTTTTTAGGTTTAAGATTACATTTTTCTACAATTGTTGGACTAATGTAACTCAAAGAAGCACCTGGGTCAATCAAAACTGTAACAGATTGGTCAGAAATCTTACCCTCCATTTCAACCATGGTAGCTTGATGTTCTACTTGTCGATTTTCCAAGGCTGCACTGATAGTTGGTATATTTCTGGCTATGTCATTTATTGTGGTGGCTTCTCGATCCCTCATAATAATCTGAATGTTTTGATGCGGACAATATCTCAACAGATGGGGTTCTCCACATCCCCAACATTTCAGGGGTTCTCCAATTTTCACTGTGCCCTCTTTCTTATTGTCTCCATCCATTTGTTTTGAGGCCACTTGGGACTGAGCAGTTTGACTTTCTTTGGGTTTATTAAACTTTTTCCACTGATGATCTCTGTCAAAATTCTTCAAATAGGCTGGTTTCTTTTTCTTCCCTTTGAATTCACTCTTATTTACCCAGCTTTTACAATCTAGCTTTCCTAACAGCTTCGTCCATTGTTTTTGGGTTATCAAACTCAATTTTCTCTTTGTACACAGTAGGCAAACAATTCAGAAACCTTTGTACCTTTGCCTTTTCTTCCCTTATGTAGGGTACATATCTCAACAAATTTGTAAACTTAGTAAAAAACTCATCAATAGTGAGTTGTCCTAGTCTAAGTTCGTGAAATTCCTTGGCTTTATCATCATAGTAACGTTCATTTAGGTAGCGGTTTTTGAACTTAACCTGGAAATCTTCCCAGGTAACTGTCTTTTCATCAATGGCAGGCACCATTTTTGTCTCCTCCCACCACAAGGTAGCATTACCTTGTAGCTGGTAAATAGCTAATCTGGCCTTCAGATTTTTTTCATATTCATAGACCTGGAAATACCTAATTATGTTCAGCAACCAAGCTTCAGCATCTTCCTCCTTCTCCCCATCATAGGAGGGAGGTTTGATCTTTCGGAATTCCCCTGTAATTCCTTTTTCTGCTTATATTGATGCCTAACAGCATCCTCATCCTCAGACTCATCAGTCTTCCTCTTTCTGAAACCTTCGCCTTCTTGGCTGTTCCGCGAAGTTAATTCTCTGATGAGCTTTTCCTGCTCCTCACTAGCTAATGACAATCTGTCATTCAGGCTTTTTATCTCAGCCAATTCTTGTTGCAACCTCCGCAACATAGCCATCATGGGCGCATTAGGATCTAGTGCATTATCCTCATCACGCAGATCAACATAAATTTCGTCACCTTTTGCCATTCCAGCACAATTGTACACTACACAATACAGATCAGTAAAAATAAAAATAAATTTTTATTTTTTTTTTCCACAGAAATCAATTTATACCGTGGACACACAGCCACAGTGAGCACAATGTCACCAGCCCAGTTTTATAACTTGGGCTCTGATACCATTTGTCACACCTCCCATTTACCTTCCAAATTTATTTATTTTTTTTTTCCAAGCATTCATCTTTTCAATTATAATTCTAGAAAGATACTATACTATAATTATGTTGGTTTATTCAAATCATAATTGTTTGCCCAATTACGATTTATTTCCATATCTCAACTATATCCAACCCAATTGGATATAACAATATTAGTACTACCAAACATAATTATATTTAAAATACAAACATAATGGATTTGTTTATCCAAATCCCACTTTTATGTCTCACCTTCGTTTGTATAGTAATGAACCTTTGATCATTCAATATATTGTTATAGTTTGATAGAAAGATGAGGGATCGATTGAATTTCACATCTTAACCATATCGTTATATTTCGATAGACCCATATGGGACAATTTCAGTTACACCTGTTCACCACTCGTTTATAAAGTATGAACTTTAGTTGGATTTAATTTACCCATGTTGCTATCTATGCGTACATGGCACTCATGGCCATTTATTGACTTCTCGTCAACATTTATATCAAGATTGGAATCATTTATTTTGGCCTCCACGTAATACAAATTGGTAATTTGACTCAACGGAATTGAGACATGAAGCTAGTTTTCCACGTAAGCTTATATATGACTTTTAGTCTCATCGTATGGTTTGGAATGGGTCTAATTCCATTCACGGTCACGTCAGTTTGCTCCACGTAACTCTAGAACTCACCACGCCAGCCTACCCTGGTGCCAAGGCAATCTCTATGGCACGGCCAGGACGCTGTGACATTTATTGTATTGCTTGTCACATTGAATGTTGAACGTATGGTGTACATAACACATCCAGCTCTTCAATCCGTGGCTTCACCCTTGGGATCTTTCCATGTGGACGATGAGGATTCACCGACACGTTAGGGTTTCATTGATCTATTCCGGGAACATGGATATAAATTTGCATTGTTAATTTGCTGGGCGGTTCTTTTCCCTTACTACTTCTTTGATTTGTCCCTGGCTAGTGAACTTCGACGCTCTGGAGAATTGAGCATGATTTAGTCCAGACTTTAGTGTAGTCCCTCGTTTCATTTGACAACACAGGTATTATAATTCCGGATGGTTTGAAATTCACGCTCTGTTCTTACCACTCAATATGGGTTTTCCCTGTCTTGTTCAGAGTTACGCTCATTGACTCGAGCAGGGACTGAATTTTTGTATTTCGATGGATAGTTTACCATCGTTTTGTCCCAGTTAATTCATGTCTGAAAATTTGTTAAATTTTCTCTTGCAGAGAATTGGTTTCTCCATTTCGACTGATTCGGTTTGCTTGGTTTAAATTCGTATTTATTGTATTTCCTTACACGTATTCTCAGGAACGAGACTGAACGAATGCACTTATGGGTTTGGAGGGAGATTTACCCTCTACCTTACGCCCGTCTAAGGTTGCTTCGAGGTCATTCGCATGACGATAGTGTTGTGTAACCAAATCCAGAAAGAGAAGAAAAGAGATATCAACGCCTTAGAAATAAGCCACTTCGAGGGGGCAACCTCCAATACATTACATGAATGAACAATTCTTGGATGATACAATTCACAAAACCTCCTTTATATATATAGGAGTCCATGGGGCCATAATGTAATCCTAGTGGGCCACAATGTAATCCTAGCCGACCTAACAATAATAATTTAAGGGCACAATAATAACAAAATGGGGGTTACAAGGGTACAATAATAACAATAATGGGTTTACACTAACAATAATAAGGGGCTATACTAGTGATATAGGGACCTAACATGCCCCTCTCCTTCAAAAAAAGTGTTGTCCTCAACACTTGAGTAGCTCTGGGTGCTTCTGTATAAAATTCTCATCCTCCCATGTAGAATCTTCGGTGGGTAAGTTCTTCCACTTGATGAGATACTCTAAAATTGATCGATTTCGTAGCTATAGAGTTCTTGTTTCCGTGACCGCTTCAGGTTCCAATATGATTTTTCCTTCCTCATCAAGTTCTGGAAATATTGTTTGAACTGGAAGATTTTCACCTATAACCTTCTTTAAGCATGAAACATGGAAAATTGGATGTACTCGCGAAGAAGCGGGAAGCTCCAATTTGTATGCCATAGTACCAATCTTTTGCAACACCTTGTAAGGACCATAGTACTTTGGCGATAATTTATTATCCTTCTTTGCTTGCTCGAGGGACATTTGTTTGTATGGTTGTAGCCGTAAAAATACCCAATCTCCTACATCAAAACTTCTCTCGCTGCGATGTTGATCTGCCTGTTGTTTCATTCGATTTTGTGCCAAATTCGGGTTATCCTTTAAGAGTTGGAGAACTTCTTGCTGATGCTCGATGTGATCTTCCACTGCTTGAACCTTCAAATTTTCCCTTAAAGATGATGTGATCGATGGTGGATGATATCCATAAGTGCCATAAATGGGGTCATTTTTGCTGCAGTATAGAAGGAAGTGTTATACCACCATTCAGCGAGAGGTAACCACTTGACCCATTGTGTTTGTTTATCAGATACAAAACAACGAAGATATCCTTCCAAACATTTATTTACTATCTCAGTTTGACCATCAGATTGAGGATGATAAGATGGGCTATGAGCTAATTGAGTACCCAAACAAGAAAATAACTCCGTCCAAAAATTTCCAGTAAAAATGGGATCTCTGTCGCTCACAATAACCCTTGGGTTTCCATGTAGCTTTTGAATTGTGTCCATAAATGTAGTAGCAATTTTACTTGCTTTAAATGGATGAGATAATGCACAAAAGTGTGCATACTTAGTAAGTCTATCAACTACCACCATGATGACACTCTTTCCTTCGGACTTAGGTAAACCTGTGATAAAATCCATTGAAATCTCCTCCCAACGTTGACTTGGAATGGATAAAGGTTGTAGAATTCCTGGGGTCTTAATTATTTCCACTTTATTCTGCTGGCAAACCAAACATTCCGCCACAAACTTTTGAATATCAAATTTAAGGCCATCCCAAAAAAAATCTTTCTTCACCCTGTGGTAAGTTTTTTAAAATCCCGAGTGTCCTCCTAAAGGAGAAGTGTGCAATTCCAGAAGAATCTTTTGTTTTAGATGGGAATTCTTACAAAGATATAAGCGATCTTTGTACCATAAGGAATCATTTTTCCAACTAAATGTATCGGATGTACTAGGATCTTGCTGCAACTTTTGAATGAGTATCCATACATCTTTGTCCTTCTTCCATTCATCTCTTGCTTCAGTTATCCAATCTGGTTGGATAATAGAAATGGCACAAAGCAATGCTTCCACCTCTTCATTCTTTCTTGAGAGTGCATCTGCAACAACATTCGGCTTTCCTTTTTTGTAGATTATTTCAAAGTCATAACCCAACATCTTTGTGACCCATTTTTGCTGTTCTTCTGACGATAGTCTTTGTTCCAAAAAGTGTTTAAGACTATCATGATCAGTTTTTACCTTGAAGTGTCTTCCCATTAGGCAAGTTCGCCATTTCTTTAGTGCATGCAGTATTGCTAACATTTCCTTCTCATAAATAGGTTTCTGTAAATACTTTCCTTTGATTGGATGACTTTCAAAAGCAATGGGTCTTCCTTCCTGCATTAAAACTTCACCAATTCCATTTCCTGAGGCATCACATTCCACAATAAAGGTTTTTGTGAAGTCTGGCGTAGCTAAGACCGGTGCTAGGCACATTGCCTCTTTAAGGCGTTCAAAGGCCTTAGTTGCTTCAGGAGTCCATGAAAATGCATCTTTCTTCAATAATGTTGTTAGAGGTGCTGCTATTCTCCCATAATTCTTAACAAACTTGCGATAATACCCTGTTAACCCGAGAAATCCTCGCAACTTCTTTATGGTTGTGGGAACTTTCCATTCCTTAATGGCTTTAATTTTGTTAGGGTCTACTTTAACACCCTCGTGAGATACAATATGACCCAGATATTCCACCTCTTGTACTCGAAAGAAACATTTGGATTTTTTTGCATATAATTGTTTCTCCTACAATAGTTTGAGCACCCTGTCAACATGTTCAACATGATCCTTCCAAGACCTGCTGTAGATTAGTATATCATCAAAAAATACTAGCAAAATTTTCTAAGGAAGGGTTTGAAAATGGAATTCATCAACCCTTGAAATGTAGAAGGTGCATTGGTAAGGCCAAAAGGCATGACCAAAAATTCATAATGACCCTCATGAGTTCGAAATGTTGTTTTCGGAATATCTTCAGTCTTCATTCTAATTTGATGATATTCTGAACGAAGATCCAACTTGGTAAAATAAATTGCTCCATGTAATTCATCCAATAATTCATCAATCACGGGAATGGGAAATTTGTCTTTAATGGTGAGCTTATTGAGCTCCCTATAATCTGGACACATTCGCCATGATCCATCCTTCTTGTGTACCAATACTACAGGAGTAGAGAAAGAACTTTGACTAGGTTGAATTATACCCGCCTCTAACATTTATGCAATCATACGTTCAATTTCACTCTTTTGGACGTAAGGATATCTATAAGGCCTGATGTTTGGAGGAACACTTCCTGGAATCAAATGAATAGCATGATCATGATCACGAATAGGTGGGAGTCCTTTGGGAGTTTCAAACACGGAATGATTGTCCAAGACTTGTTGGAGATCTGCAGAAATAGATGATTTTGATGTTGGAACTTCTAGTGAGCATAATTGTGCAATTACGCCTCGTTGTTCTTTCTTTAGAAGCTTTGTCATGACATTAGAACTTATTATCCTTCCTGGCTTCCCCGCAATACCCCGTAATTCGACTTCCTTTCCTTCTGAAAAAAATTTCAAGAAAAGTTCTTGAAAATTAAAAGCCACCGTCCCCAAAGATTGTAACCATTGTACTCCTAGTACAACATCAGCACCTCCCATAGGAATGGCAAGCATTGGACTAGTCAATACATATTCCCCCATGGTTAGCTTGATATTATGGCATTTTCCCGAGCAATTTATAGTTCCTCCATTTGCAACCATCACTTGACATTCTGGTGCTAGGTATAGGAAACAATTTAATTCCTTGGCTACCTTACAATGAATAAAATTATGGGTGCTACCTGAATCAATCAACACTATTACCTTTTTCTTCTTGATTTGTCCTTGTACCTTGAGAGTTTGAGGAGTGGTAATTCTGCCAGTGCATTACACGATATGGTCGGATTCATTTCTTCCTCTTCTAGGGTTGGTTCCTGGTGTATATCCTCTTCTTGTTCATTTTCTTCTTCCTCTTCACAATCTATGTAAGATAATTTATTCTCAGCACACTTATGACCTTTAGTGTATTTTCTATCACAACTGTAGCAAAGCCCTTTTGCTCTTTTTTCTTCTAATTGTTGTGGTGTCAACCTTGTAGGTTGTGGAAATCTAGGCGTAGCAACACTTCCTTCTTTATAGAATTGAGTGGTAGGCTTCCTTGTCGCCATTATTTTACATTCAAATTTTCTTGCCAACCTGAATGCCTTCTCCAATGAATCCGATTCCAAAAAACGAACTTCATGTTGGATGTTATCCTTTAAAGTGCCTATGAAGAGATCAATCCTGTGTTCCTCTGGAATATCAGTTACCCTTATATTCAATTTTTGGAAGTCCTCAATGTGTTTCCCCACTAAACCCTTTTGTTTGAGATTTATCAATTGGCTAAAGAAGGTGTTTCTCTTTGTATCCTCATAATGTGCTATCATTTCCTCCGTAAAAATTGACCAAGTGACAATTTTATTACGGGAGCAAAGCCATCGATACCATACAAATGTATTTTGTTCTAAATGTAAAGTTGCAATGCGTACCTTTTGTGTGTTTTGCACATTATTGAGATCAAAATATTGCTCCATCTGTAGTATCCATGTTACAGGATCCTTTACATCAAACTTCCTCATATCCATTTTTGGAATATGGTGGTTCTTCCGCCAACATTAGAGTTTATGAAATCACGATTAGCATTTATTTTGTTCTCATCATGAGTTTCCTCTACTATCTTTTCACCATTAGGAAACATTTGTTGTATCAACTTTGTCAAACCTTCCATGTCTGCTTTTTAGAAAATTCTTCATGTTTTTCCATTTCTCATCGATCTTAGCTTCCATGTCATCAATCTTAGCTTCCATGCCCACTTCCATGCCATCCATCTTAGCACCAAACCAACCATCTTACTTCCTTCTTTTCTATCCATATCCATAGTAGTTTCCTTTGTTTAAAACTTCATTTCATTTTTTGTTGCTCTTTGCGAGAGCGAAATTTGTTGCACTTGCTCTTGTAATTTTGATATGTCATGTTGCCATTCTTCGTCTTCATGAATCATAGTAGAGCCTTCGAAAGGCTTAATGGGTGTTGAATTCTTTTTAGGGGCCATTTTAGAATCCAATACTGATATCTATTTTACAACATGCCCTTGGAATCAATTTAACTAGATTCTTCAAACAAGACTTATGCAATTCGGAAAAAAAAAATACACACCTTTTACTAGCTTTTAGGAGATCGATATTGAGAAATTGAATTATCTACGTAATTGAAAATCTTCGATATCTGAAATTCAATACAACCAGTAGCCCTCTGACTTCTTTTTTATTCCACGGGTCTGACCTGATTTTGATTCTCCAAGACAAAGTTGTGTCCAATCTCCCACAATGACCTAATTCTGGACTCGTTCAGTAGAGCGAACTTGTACGACTTTCCACGTGTCACTGGTTTGTCCTTTGTTTCTGAAATTGATAGCAAATAAACTACAGGCTGTGCACTTATGACTACTTTTGACGGCACTCCAATCCAATCTTCAGAGAGAGAGTTATTGAACTTTTCCCACGATCACCTCTTTGAGATGAAATTCAGGAGCCTGAAAAAGCACTACCTTCCACAGATCATATCTCCAAAAATATTACGAAAAAAGCTCTGAAATTTTTTGACGAATTTCCTCAGGATTTCAACTTCGCACCATATGAATTTGTGATTCTGAACCTTCGTAGAACAAAATTTATAGCAAAAATGCCACGATGACCTGTTTAGGAGCCTGAACAAAGACCTAACTTCCACAGATCATATCTCCGAAAATGTTGCGAACCAAGCTCTGAAATTTTTAGACAAGCTTCCTCAGGATTTTTGCTTCGCACCCTAAACATTTCAGCTTCTGAAACTTTGTAGAAAAAAATTTATAGCGAAAATTCCACGATGACCTGTTTGGAGCAGCGAAACCCTAGAATCCAAAGCTCTGATACCAAATGTTGTGTAACCAGCTCCAAAAAGAGAAGAAAATAGATATTCACGCCTTAGAAATAAGCCACTTCGAGGGGGAAACCTCCAATACATTACATGAATGAACAATTCTTGGATGATACAATTCACAAAACCTCTTTTCTATATATAGGAGTCCATGGGGCCATAATGTAATCCTAGTGGGCTACAATGTAATCCTAGCCGACCTAACAATAATAATTTAAGGGCACAATAATAACAAAATGGGGGTTACAATGGTACAATAATAACAATAAGGGGTTTACACTAACAATAATAAGGGGCTATACTAGTGATATAGGGACCTAACAGATAGAGGGATTTTACCCCTCTCAACCTTTTGTTCACTCCTTTCCTCGACCTGTGTAAGGAACAATTCCTATTTTTCGTTCACAAGAGTGCTAGCTCCTTTATTATAGTTGAACGCCCACCATCCAACTCGGGTTTATCTATGTCATGGCCCTATGTATATGACAGGTTAGTTGAAAGCTTGGAGGTTCTAGCGCACCAGGTAACTGTTCATTCCTCATTTATCACTTTTGATAGCGTTCCTCTTCCTCGTCACGTTCTGTATCGTATTCATGTTGTGCTTTGTCTCTTACAGGTATTTCTGACCATCGCCTCACTTTCTCTTGAACCACGAGAGACGTGGTTTCCTTCAGCATTAACATTGACTCCTCTTGTCATTTACAGGTCGGTATTCACCGAACACTGGTTATAAGGAACCAGTTCTCCTCGCATTTGTTCTAGAATTGTTTTCGACAGCTTAAAAAGTTTATTGATACAGTTGTATAATTGTGACTATTGTAATTTTTGAGTTCTGACACTGAATGTTCCCTTATATCAATTCCTGGAATATTATGATACGGTCCCCATGCCACAGTGGACTTGTAATATTTTGATTTTCGTTTATATATATATCTGTGTCGTTTCTTGATTTGCATAATATCGAGTATTATTATGTGTCTTCAACAGAAATCACACTTTGCTCTTTTTAGCTTAGGTCCAGCTTAATAAGTACTTATGGCATTGTTCTGCAACTACGTATACCCCACTTTTGTTGTATTTTATTATATTAATGCTTTCAGGAAATACATTTGTTAAACTATACTCATGAACATGGTAATTATCTGAATGAATAGTTTAACTGTGCTTTTCCACAGTGTAAGTTCAGTTACATGTAGTTTTATAAATCCACATTTTATTATATCGTCAGATTGATGATTCTACCTCGACCATTCTTACACTCAGAATGTTAGTCATCAAAGGCATTTGTATATGTTTATCATACTACCCTGGTTTGTAGTTTGATAATAACAGTTAACTAAGTCTCTTCAGTATTCTTGGAATAATACAAAGTATTACCAGCTCTGCTCTTTACATCGGTTCAGTACTTAATTGAGTATTTTATAGTTAATTTGCAGATGATATTTGACTACCCTTTTTAGCATCATCTCTCGTCATGCTTCGTGAATACCTACAACTGAGGTGTTAATATATATATATATATATATATATATATATATATATATATATATATATATATATATATATATATATATATATATATATATATATATATTTATGTCTAGAAGACTTTTACATTTCTAGTATTCCACTATACACTCTTGCATTTAGTTCACATGATAGAATAGAATACTTACAGCTAAATATGCCCTGCTGTTGTGAAATCTGCCTGTCGATTATTTATTTAACTTTCTTTCCCATATTAATTTTAGCCTCTACAGTAAGAAAGGTTTTTTTGAAATAAGTATTAATGGGAAATCTCATGCTAACTGATAATTGCTTCCTCTTGTTGTGGAATTAATTTCTTATATGCAGAAATAACTTGCTATTGTACTTTTGTTTATGTATGAATGATGTGCTGACCCTGGAAGTCAGTCTGTCTATTTTTTTTCTGTCTCATTTAATGCACAGTTTAGATTTCAGTTCATCTATTGCTATTTTCAATTATGGTACAAGAACTCTCATATTGCTCTATCCTAATCATGTGCATAAATTTAGACTAGTAGATCAGGAGGAGTTTAAAGTTAAATTATCTGTGGAGGAATATGTATCCTCATATTTAAACTGACCTTGGTTTAGAGTTTCTGTTGGATTCTACTCTACAGATTTCTTGTCTACAACTATACAGAATTATAAAGGTGAATTCCTTATGATTAATTATGTTAAATGTAGCACTAATAAATCTAACATACAAATCAACTATTATATGTAGAAAATTCATACCACAGGAAGTAAAAACACCAATAAATTTAGAGACATACCACTCTTGCAATTGACCAACCTCCCAACCTTAGATTCCCTCTGTCTCCCAGAACTCACCCCCGAGCTGAGATCATCTCCTAGAACAGATCAACCTCTAATCTGTTTAGGAGCAGCTTATTTAAGCTATTGTTCCCCAAAGCATGTTTCTAATTCTGCGTCCAGAATCTCAGGATGCTTTTCTTCTGTTTGCCTAGGCTTCCCATTTTAGGGATTCTTTAAAGCTGTTTTATTCTTTTCCCAGCTTTTCCATCTTTTTACCTCTTCCCAACTACTTTCCTCATCATTGGGGAATTTATATTTTTCCTCAAAAATCTAAATTAGAAATAATTTCTTTCAAGGATTTTTGAAAGATTGTGGGGAAATATTTGCCTTATCCATCCTCATGGATTTAGCAAGTGATCTCATAAATCTCATTTTGGTCAATCTACACAAAATCATTTTATTAATTTCCTCAAATTAAATATTTAATTACATTCATAAAATACTTGTCCTTTGGGGTCCACTCCCCTTAGGATTAAAGTTCAAATGTCTAGTTTTAAATTTCAAATACATAAACTAGGGGTGTTACATACACAGAACTTGAAGTGGTCCAGTCAGTTACTGTTATTGTTAATGTTCTTCTTTTCTGTCTTTAGTATACTTGAAAACAATGGAAAGAAGCTAGAAAACCAGTAAAGAGAATAATGAAATACCACAGGTGTACATTAATAGAAATAAGTGAGATGTAACACAACCTACAGGGTAAAGAAATATTGTGGAAATTACTTTCTTGACATTACCAGGACAGAAGCTAAATAGAAAAGCATGCAAGGGAGAAATCGTTGATAAGTTCGCTAACGAAGATGAACATCCGTGCATGGAGGTAAATGCAACCATAACATAAATACTATATATAGAATTTGCAACAATAGGAACACAAAATGTGAGCTGAAGATTTAATCAATAACTGTGTAGAAAAGAATAGCAGAGACTGTATAATAATCTTCAGAGAAAACATTTTCAACAGGGTAAATTATAGATATATATTATATGCATCAAAACTCCATATAACACAAGAGTTTACTCATTAAAAAAAAAGACAATATAGTATCAGTCAGTTGTGCGGGTGTAAAACCCTAACCCTCTGGAGTAGTAATCTATTGCAACTGAAGGAATGTATCATTACAAGTACAGTTCTTTAAATAAAACTATCATAGTTAATTGTTTATACAAAATGAGGCCCATGGCCTAAACCAGAGAAAATAACCCTTATGCTCGTGAGAGCTAGGGTAATACTTAAATAAAACAAATATCAACCCCAACGAATAGTAGCTTCAAGTGAAGCGACAGCCGGAATCTAAGACTTCAAGGCTGTCGCTCAAGAGATTTAAGAGATAACTATGCATGGCCGAAAACTAAACAAGTCGATTTCCGACTTAGTGTTGAACCCAATAATTTATATAGGTACCTGTGAACGAAGCAGGAGCTGGAATCCTGTGATTAAGCTCGTACTTCGGGTAGAAACTCTAAAAATAATTGCAGAGACAGAAGTCACAATACCTGTAGCAAGGACAATAGAGGCAATTATGGTCACGAAGGCAAGGCAATACAACATATTTCCGCAATAATAAATCTCAGAATTTTGCGAGTAAAGAAACTTACCTAAAGAGTATGAGTCAAAGAAGGGTGTGCCAAAGCTGATTTTTAGAGAAATTGATAATTACAGTAAATTCCATGCACAATACCAACGAAAAAAATTAAACTAAGATACCATATGTGTAACCGAAAGAAAACTAAGAAGTTTTATTCGGCATTAGTGCTGGTCATAGATCAGAACCAAAAGGGCTAACAGTGGTAGCTTACCCGTAGTAAGGCCGGGCATTCTCTGCCGAGCAGACGCCTTCTAGCGCTATGTTGCATTGGGCTAAAAATGCCAAAGGAATCAAGCCGGTGAAGAAACCCTGGAGCTGCAGAGCAGCAACCCAAACCCTCGAACGAACGAATGGAAAAGGAGAAACAATTATGAAGGATAGTCATTAGATAACCCTAATGCACGCTCACCGTCTGATCAAATCCAAATCTACGGTAGATGAGATGCCAAATTCCAACCAAACCGGATAATGCAGGCCAGCTGTGGAAAGGTCGAGAAATACAATTTGTAAATACCTTTTGTACATTGAAAATCCAATGATATTAATTTCCATGATGATGTCGAGGCAAACAATCATGTGGGAATGATTGAATCGCATCGAATCTCTATTGAAGAAATTATTAAACCAATTTTTGCGTAAGTTAAATGTCAAGGTTTTATAAAAATACATACAATAAAAAAATAAATAAATAAATAAAATAAAATAATAAAAAATTACTTATGTTAATTTATTTTAACATGGTTGGATTGACATGTTACAGTAAGAGAGGGAAAAGAAGACACAAATATGGAAGTGGGAGATTGAGAGAGAGAGAGAGAGAGAGAGAGAGAGAGAGCTCTGCATAGTTTGAGACAGAAGCTTTGAGAGCCTCTCCTCCTTCTTTCCTCCAAATAATGGAGTCTTATTTTTGTCTTTTCTATTCATATCTTCTTCATATTTTTCTCCTGATAACATAATGGCTGAGATCCACAGGTTGAGCCAAGATTATGCTTTGATACCACTGTAATATCCTAAAATGGGGAAGCAGCAATATATGAACACAAAACTGGAAATAGCAGTGAAAATAAACTAATAAAATGTAAGAAGATCATATAGCCATCATATTAATGTCATAACAACAAATATATACAAGATCTTGAGGAAATAATCACTCAATTTAGGCAACACAAGCCTCAAGAGAACATGTACATGAAATATGAAGAACACTGCTACACAAATAATTCCCAAGTCTATGATAGCATAGTTTTATTAAGTATAACTTTTGTTGGGAAGTGTCAATACAAATATCTAAAAATATATGGCTCGTACAATGTCGGAAGTAAATATCTAAGCTCCCAAACACAATTTCAAGACAACATCGGAAGGATTTCCTGAAATATGCAAAAAGTGAAAAAATGCTGGAATGCAGCCTTAGGACTGAATAGCAGCTACAACTCAATATCTGGATGGAGATGGATGAAGATGATACATGTGATGAATATACCTCCTCCAATTGATCCTTCAAGTGAAATGATGATCCTAACACTGAAGATCTCACCCTCCAAGTCAGGCACTGAAACCCTCACTGCAAATTCTCACTGAAATAACGTAGTCAAAGAGGGATACTTCATTGTAGGTGATGGGAAATGTATTGGCCAAGTGCCAAGATGTAAAATATGCTCCATAATCTTCCCCACTGATCTCCCAAAGAGAATAATGCTTCCTCCTCTGAAAATCTAACTCCGAAAGTAGGTTTCTCAACCCTCCACTACAACACCCTGCAACACAACACTATACTCTACAGAAATAATGACGTAGATAAAGGTTAAAGCTTGGCCTTAAGCCTGAGTGTGGAAAAATTAAGTACAATGCTCCCCCAAGAGGCCTCTCAAGAAATGAGATGGGATTCCTGCTTGGGAACACCCGATGCTAAGCAGCACAATAATCTCAACTAAACAGCTGAAGAATGCACAATAGTCATGTAGACCATAAAATCAATAATCAATAACATGCCTCACTATGGCTTCATTTCCCTCCTTATAAACAAGTGTGAGCCTTCTTACCTTGGGTCCCACTCATTAGGGTTTCCTCCACCAAGGAATATTCCTCCTACTATCATTGTGTTGTCTCCATTGGTGATCTCCACCCTTCATTCCAGCACTGTTGACTTGGTCAAAATTGACCTTGTCCACATGTATTTTCCCCTGTTCACACATGAGGGTGCAAGATCCAGCTACTATTATGATCCCTTTTCACATCATGAGGGATTTTATTCCTGTTTTAGATATGTATGGGCCTCCTTACCCACTTATTCATCTAACTAGGTGTGGGAAACAAAAATTAATATTCCCATTAGATGCATGCTAATTTAGGAATATTACATTATAAAGTTACATGTCATTAAAACTTAAATGGTTAATTAGATATGTGAATAGGAGATAAGTTTATTATATAAATTAGAATCCATATGAATTCTTTAGGATATATTAAGAATATCATTAAATCCTTTAAGAGGTTTTAGGTGTATACTTTTACTAAAATAAAAGATAGATGTTTCAATAATAGAAATGAATATTATAAATAATGTTAACCCTTGTGGATGTTAAGGGTGACATATAGTGTGGAAGTGGAATAAGGGATGAAAGTGGATGAAAATACAATTAAATATTTTAATGTACAACATAAAGGGTTATGTTACCATTTTATGCTAGAGTAAGTATAAAATTTTAAGGAAAGAAATAAATAGAAATCATAAATGCTATTATAAGGGAAACAAAGTGGTAAGGAACTGTCTTCTAGGACAGTCATTATAGAAAATTAATTGTGAATTCTTTAATAGGACCAAGGGATAATAAATCACAGAAAAATAGTATGTTCAATAAATTTTAATAAAAATAAATACAATGAAAGAGTTTCTTCAAACTGTGACGAAGTACATTAATGTCATTGATGAAAAATTAGTAATTATGTTATAATTAGAAAACAAAATATTTTGGTAAGTGGTGTTGTTACATCTAATAATATGTAGAAACTATACAAACATATGTATATCAATGGTTTCAATCCAATCAAGAAATGTACTAAAGCGAGATATTGAATCCTTCTATAAATGAATTGTGGAAAATAAACACAATCGCCAATCACAACAAGTGCAGAAAGAAACAAATCAAACCACAACACAGATATTTTTCCTAGGGAAATATTGCTTCTCAAAACCCCTCTATATTCTATTGTATATTCACCATGAAATCATAAAACAACTACAATGCACTCTTCTCACAAGAGTCTCATGCACTCTCACAACTGTCTCACACTCACCTGGAAAAAATAGACCAACACTTATCCAATTTCCTACCTATAATCATCCTACCTTTCTTGCGCAATTATTGATGAATGCAAACCTTATTATTTAGGAATTTTGGCCTTCCAAAATGTTGCCAGCATCATGGGAAATCCAATGGATGTATGTTTGCATGCGTGCAACCTACTAATGATACAACTGATAGTTAACCTCCCTTTAACCTTTGTCTCAATTGGGTCTCCACTGGAACTGAAATGCATGTAGCTATTAATATTAAATCATCAGTTGCATGGTAGATCACTCATCATGAATTAAATATGGTTTAATTCACTTGATCTCTCTCTAGTGCAACAAATAGTTACAACTAGTTCAACCGACTTTAACTCACTTAACTGAGTTAACTGATTACACATGCATTAAACTAATGCATGACCTAAAACTCGAACTCCATAACTAATAGAATCACTCTGCATGCCTCAAAAACCACCCTCAACTCAAAATTCATGATCTAGCTGAGTTTATCACACTCAGTTAACTATTACAAGTGATTATGAGATAACATTACATTTTATTGTCCAATTTAATTAAGGGATAATTAAATTAGACATTTCACCAATTTAATTAATTAAATTGGCTTTCACACTAATGTATCACTAGGACCTGTGGTCCCACACTAGTGTGTGTGCTACAATTTCTTTTTGAATTTCAACACCTGGACTATTAAAACAGAATCATGTTGGTCAGAAAGAATACCTTCAATTTCTATCATTGTTGATTGGTGTTCATCCTGTCGATCTTCTAATGCAACACTGATCTTAGGAATATTGTGAGAAATGTCATTTACTATAGTTTCTTATCGTATTGCTTGAATATTCTGGATTCTTCTAGTGTTGTGTGGGTAGTCCCACAACATGTGAGGCTTTCCATAACCCCAACATTTTAATGGTTCTTTTACTTTTACAATTCCTTCTCTTTTGTTGTTTGTTTCCATTGGCTTCGAACCAGTGTGGGATTGTGCGGTCTGGTTTTCCCCACTCTTGTTAAACTTCTTTCACTGGTTGTTTTTCCCAAAAAAATTCAGATAGGCTGGTTTTGATATTTTTATGCTTGACTCCCCTTTCCCTTTCTCTTTATTCTTATAGTTTTTTAGCTGATCATTTCTTCCTTTAAGCTGTTGGTAGCATAGTGTTTCTTTTCGAATAGCTTCATCCATTTTTTTTGCATTATAAAATTCAATTATTTCTTTATAGATGGTAGGTAGGAAATTCAAAAATCGATGTACTTTGGCATTTTCTTCCCTGATATAAGGCACATAGCCAAGTAAATTTCTAAATGTTTTCACACATTCATCAATAGTGAGTTTTCCCAGTCTCAACTCATGAAATTCCTTTGATATATCATGATAATACCTTTCACTAATCTATCTAGATTTGAAATTCGCTTGAAATTCATCCCATGTAATAGTTTTTTCATCAAGCACATGTACAATTTTTGTCTCTTCCCACCAAAGTGTGCCTTTACCCTGTAGCTGGTAAATTTCCAATCTGGCTTTAAAATTACTTTCATATTCATATGTCTGGAAGTGTTTAACCATGTTCAGGATTTAAGCTTCCACATCCTCCTCCTTTTCCCCATCAAAGGATGGATGTTTTATTTTATATAATTCCCCTTGCAACTCATTTTTCTTTCTGGACTTAGATGCATATTCTTCCCCACTCTCAGACCCTTCTGAATTAGGTTCCGTTTATTTTCTCTTTCTTGCTCAGTATTCACTTTGATGACTATACCAGGAGTTTAATTACCTTATCAACCTCTATTTCACTAGTCTGCAACAATCATTCATTGCTAGTTCTTAGCAGAATCATCTCATGTTGCATATTCCTTATCATTTCTAGAATTTGAGAATTTTTATCTAGTGGGTCTCCCTCACCCCGAGTTCCACATACAAATATTTTTTGTTATTCATAACAACACCTGTAACTATTTCTCTACTTCAGTCACTGTACAGAGAATTAAATTAGTATACAAAAAAAAATTATTTACTTTTTTATCACAACAGAAAAAAATTTCTTGCGTTGGGACACATAGGCCCAGAGTTTTCAACATGGGCTCTGATCCCATTTGTAACAACTCCATCTCACCAGTTTTTTTTTCTTTGTATATTAATTCTGGTCATGTTCAATGTCTTTTCCAACATATTCGTCATGACTAATTTTACACTAGCAGTGTAACTGTAAGGTGCCTTTATTTTTTTTCAATTGTTGTATTAAAATTTCTTGGTTGAGTTCCACCTTCATTTAAAACTTTTTCTTCTTAATAGATACATCTCTTTATCCACTGAGGGACCCTGTTAGGTTGATTAACATACATATTATACTATGTATCTAATACTTAATCCTAACACTTTTTCCTTATTATTATTCTCTATAAGGTACAACTTTCCTTAGTTAAAAACTTAGAATGATTTAACATTTATTACATCTAAGTTGTACTTATAATTCTTCTCCAACTACATTCTATTTTTCTTGAAGTTATAATTTATCACCTGTAACTTCCTAACTTATAGTATTATTATAGTATTGTAGATATATATCCTAACCACAACCATATATATCTACCTTAATTAAACTTATAATAGTGCATATCAACATAATTGAAATGTTATATTCCTCATATATGCATTATACTTTTATACTAAGGGGAAATATAAATTTGCGCATACATTGTCTCCTACCTCAGGATAGGTAAATGGATACATATATGTTTTACCCCACCCCATATATATACATCATTTTCCACATAGTACATATATGCACATAATCAAAATATTTAATTTAACTTTCCCTTAATTTTTATGAACTATGGAACCTTTCCATGTCACACATTCGAATTTCTTACTTTATGTTACATTGCTACATTAAAGTCCACTTGAAATATATGTGTGATTCGAATTGAATTGATGGGATGGAATCTGTAAGAGTTCATGTGTATTAAATCCTTATTGTTTCAAATTCTCAACCCTTTTAATGCATGTCCTTTTGGCCCCTGAAGGTCACATGGGTATCTATACTATTTAAGGACACATGTATGGTAGATCTCCGATTTCATCAATGGTGTTATTCTATTCTGGGTTTTTCAATACATTGAATGACTAGGGATTTTGGTTCCATCGTTTCATTTGTAATTTCATTTTTTTTTTTTGTTCTGATGGAGCGAACGGAGAATAGAGGAACCCTCCTCATGTTCTTACCATAAAATTATTTGTAATTGGTAAGCCTGGTATTCTTACTTCTTCAATATACCTATTCCTTTATGTGTGACCTTACTAGAGACTTGAATTGAACGTTTTACTTCACATTATGTGGTTTACATTTGTCTTTCACGTAAGAAACCCCACATTTAATCTTTGTGTCATGTCATCATTTCTCTGCATTTTCTATTCAGCATTTCTTTTAAATGTATTATGCTGAAGCAGAATCTCTGTCTCATTCTTGCATTGTTAATGTTGAAATTTACGTATCGGTTTCAGGGTTTCTATTACATTAGATATTATATCGAATTTACCTTCGTTTACAATATATTCCCTATGGGTGAAGAAGAGGTAAGGACCTTACTCCTTACACTCTTGCCCCATAATTTAACTGTGTGCATTATAATATAACATTTCACTTTGTCCTCAGATTTAAATTCTCGATTATCTGAGTTAGTCTTTTTTTTTGTATATGCATTTTTCCATTGCATATAATTTAATATGAGTTTCGATTGTGAAATTGGTTATCAATACATTTTGTTTCTTTATTCATTTCCAATTTGTATGGGTAGAAAGGGATTTTTCCCAATTGTCTCACTTCGATCCATATGTACTCGTTTCTCTGTAATAATTAATACAACCGTCTTCCTGTTGTTTTCAAATTGGGAAATTTCCATAACTTATATTGGTTTTTAATTACCATAGAATATTTTTTAATGACTTGTTTAAGGTCTATTACAACTTTTCCAATAATGTTTACAGGAATACGAATAAAGAAGGTATATCAATTTCTTCACAGAGATTTAATTTTCTCTGATTGACAATTTTTTTTTTTATCTTCGCAATGAATTTATGAAAATACATTATGAAATTGATAGCTTTATTAGAATTATATCATTACCGCTTCCACTAGATTATACTTCTCTGTTATCGAAATTTCCATTCCTCAATTTGTTCCGTTTACTTTATATATATATATATATATATATATATATATATATATATATATATATATATATATATATATATATATATATATATATATATATATTCAAATTAGATTTCCCTTGATATTGATGGTTTCATGGTATGAGAATGCCTCTTCTATGTGCTCCACTAGAGAATTCTCTGACCTCAGCATTGGTAAGAATTATTTCATTTTGTGTTATTGAAATTCTTCTGGTTAATTTGAATTCATTTATT
Source organism: Pinus albicaulis (assembly GCA_034641835.2). Taxonomy (NCBI): domain Eukaryota; kingdom Viridiplantae; phylum Streptophyta; class Pinopsida; order Pinales; family Pinaceae; genus Pinus; species Pinus albicaulis. Next base: position 106,649,398 of record CM076572.1, read on the forward strand.
TCTAATTTCAGTTTGACAGATATACATGTTGTGTCTTCTTTGTAATATGTTTCTTTAATATTTCATTTAGAACTCCAGTTCACATTGGCTTCCACTTTACATTGTCTTTAAAATTTACTCTTTGATTGCATTATTTTTAATAATCTTTAACATACATCTGTATAACGATTCAGAATAATTAATTTGTTTTACATTGGTACATTTCAACCATGTATACTGGTAATTTAACTCTTATAATATGATACCATTTCTAAATTGAATTTAGCTATTCTTAAATCTCATAATTGTATTTTTAATTCATATTAAACTCTACTCAAATAGAGTTATTAATAATCCTTTTCTTCTGAGTCCAATTCTGGAAAACCCTTTTTCCAAATTCGTATATTTTCCTCAACTATATCAACTCTGGTTATATGACGATAAAAATATTCCCTGAGGTCAGTACAGATGATATAATTTTTATTTTTTTAATTTTGGTCTTGAATTTTCGTTTCTTGTTTTCATCCTCTTGCACTAAAATTTTGTTTATAATATGTGTAGGAATAACTTCCACATTGAAGTTACTCTTACGTGTATTATTATTTTTATTATATGTTTACCTTCTACATTTTTCTTTGTTTTTCATTTCCTTCATTTATTTTCTGACTTTGATAGATATGTTTTGTTGTAGGTTTGTTCTATTACTTTGAATTTATGCTACGATTCCCTTACAACCAACTGTCAGAGGATTTGACGATTAATTCCACTTATTTCAGGTTAGTCAATACGAAAATAGAATGCTATGCCACCCTTCTATCCATTTACAATTTTCACTTTCATACTTTGTATTGGAATATTTTGGGATGACCCAATCACATTTGTAATTAACTATTGTATATAATTTTCAACTTGGAATTGTTTATAAAGTGGTTTTAATCCTCATCTCCACTGACTATTACATGTAATTTAATACATTTTTGTTTATTATATATTTATCACTATATGAATGAATATGCATATAATAGAAAGTGTTTCCTAAATTAAATCATTCTATACTTCTTGTTAACTTTAAATCTGAAGTGTATGTTCATCATTCAGATTTGTATTATTTTCATGCTATGTATCTAAAATATTTTCTGTTTAGAATTTAATCTGTTATTCATATAGCTGAGTTGTATTTGTTTCATGGTACATATACTGTAGTTATTCAATGAAAATTCAGATATTTAGATGGACTTAAACAACGGATTTAGACCCTTACCCAGGGTTTAGAGATTATGTATGTTTGTCCCTAGATTCAATATTGTATATGGAACAATACAGAAAGATTAAATATACCCATCTATGGCTAATATTCGTTAAATACATATGACAATTATTTATTTCTGAACTAAGCACAACATGTTATACATAATTTATAAAATTAATCTACAGAACTTTCAGCCACAATTTATAAAAATATATCCCTTTCTAACTACATCAGAATTATATAAATTCTAACAGAAATATAAAACATAAAACTTCACATAATGTGCATACCAATCTGGTAAAGACTATTTGTCTCCCAACCTTGAGCTTAATCAATAGCTCTCCCATGAGTAGAGACCCATTCTTCCTTAGTGTAGACAACCCCTTGTCTCACTAGAAATAGTTTATTTAAGATTTTTTTCCCTCAACATGTTTCCATAACTATGTCCAATTATATATGGATGTTTTTTCCCTTAGCCTAGGCTTTACTTTCTTTTTTCCACAAAATCTTCTTTAAAACTAGCTTTTCCTCTTTCTAGTTTTATTCTCATCTCTTCTCGGTAACTTTCCAATTTATTGAGGAATTTATTATATTCTTATCTCCCATCAAATATTTTTATTTTTATTTTATTTTTCTCCAAGGAATTTGGAAAATTTTGGGAAAGTCTTAGGATTCTATTCCATCCTCATGGATTTGAAATCCTGGTCTCCAATTTACTCTAGTATTTGCATAATAATAAAATTTCACATTTATTTATTTCAAAATAATATGTCCACATATAGTTTTCCCTTAGGTCTACTTGACCTTTAGAATTATTAACTGTCTATAAAAGCTAAAAAATAGGGATATTACAGTTGTGTAACTTGTGCATGTGTGATTTACTGCTTTATATTTTCCATTGTGCAAATTAGTTCCTGTTGATATTCCTAGTTTGGTAGCATCAGAGATTCTAATATTATAACCTAAACCCAAATCATGGAAATTTAACAATTCCCAAAGACTCATCTTACACAAGTAAAACATGTCATTGAAGAAATTATGAAGAATATCTCTTCAATTTTTTCTCTTTTGAGCCTCTATCCTAATTATGCACTATAGAATTGCAGAGGAAAGTAATCCTTTAAAAACAGGAAATAAAAGGGAGGTTGAAAAATAGGGTGGCCTGGATAAGGGAGGGAAATAAAAACACTAAATTATTTCACCATTTTTCATAATAAAAATGAAATGAAAAATCTATTTGTGAAATAAAGAGAAGGGATTTATCATTGGCTCTCTCTTTTGAATACGTTCCAACCAAAGGAATCAATCATTTTAAATCCATTTTTGAAGAGCCAATGACATGTCCCATCTAGGATATCCTACAAATTATCTCTATTCTTTCACCCTCTCTTTTTTGAATAGATGAATCAATAATTAGAAAAAAAGAAGTGTTTGAGCAAAAAATTAAAACACATTTTTTCTCAATGAAAAAAGTGAATATCCCTGGGCCTAATGGACTCCCTATGGAATTTTATATTGAATACTATGATTTACGTCAAAAAAAACTTCTTTTGGTGTTCCAAGAGTCTCATAAAATAGGAAGAGTCATGGGATCCTTTAATTCTACCTTCCTTACTTTCATCCCAAATAAGTTTGATGGCATAGCTTTTGATGGTTATGGGCATATTTCTTGTTGTAATGTCATCTACATGATCATTTCAAAGGTGATCACAATGTGCACTAATACTTCTCAATAAATTCTCCTCTAAATAACAATGAAGGTTTTTCGAAGGACAACAAATACATGACATGACAATATTACTAGCTCAAGAATCCATATATTCTTGCATTTGCATGAAAATGTCAGCCATATCCCTCAAACTAGACCTATAAAAATCATATGGCATGGTCATTTGGACTTTCATTTGACTAATCCTTATTAAGTTTGGGATTAATCTACATATTCTTAATTGGATTATGGGTTTCTTCAAGTCTTCTTCTTTCACATTTCTTATAAATTGTGCTCCTTCTTCTTTGTTTATAGCTTCCTATGGACTTCTCCAAGGGTGCCCACTCTCCCCATTTTTTTCCTCTAACATTCAAGGTGTTGAAAAAGATTATCTTTGATAACATTCACAATGGTTCCTTTCAATTTATTGAGGTTGCAACAAATAATTTCATTTCACATCTCCTCTTTGTCAATGATATCATAATATTTTCCCGTACAACATGAATTTCATTTTGTCCTTGATAAGGTCTATGGATATTTTATTCTTATAAACTAGAATGATTATTAATATAGACAAATATTATATTATTTATGATGAGATTCCAAATCATTGTTAACGTCTCCAATGTCTTCCCTTATGCCCATTCTTAATTGGAATTTGGTTTTAAAAACTTAGGCCTATTTCTCATGCCCATTGGATTGGATTATTGGGCTAGAGGCGCTCTACAACCTAATATGGGTATGGGGTAGATCTCATGTAAAACCATAAACATGTACAAATTTAATTTTTAATATAATGTCAGTCCTATTTAAAAATCAATCTAATTATTATTATGTATAAAGAGGGTTAAGAACACAAGATCTATTGTAAATAAATGAAACATATTTTTATAATTACTACAAAGGTATCGTAAATAAATAAAAATATAAATAAACTAAGGGTTTGGTAAATAAATAAAACATATTTTTATATTTACTCCATAAACCTTTGAAAACTCAAAAACCAAGTTTTATTTAGGTGAAGCCTATGGGTAAAATTCCATTTTAATACCATGGGCCACATACCATATTTATAAAAAATGTATGGTAAATAAATATATATATAAAGGAGGTATAAAGAGGTATGGTAAATAGATAATATATCAAATAATATTAGAAATCAACATCTAATGGTAAATAAATAAAACCTTCTTTTATATTTACTCCATAATCCTCTTTATATTTAGGAACACTCAAAAAATAGATCTTATTTATTATTAAAACCTAAAACCTATGAGCCAAATACCATGGGCCAAATTATTATTAATACCATGCAAAAAAACATTATTAACCCTAATATTAATATTAAATGATTAATATTATTTTTATTAAATCTAATATTCATATTAAATATTATAATATTAATATTATTAAATTTTCTATATTATAATATATATTAATATATAATGATATATATTAACTCTAGATATATATGGGAAGTAATAACAAATACATAGAGTGATAGATCTGACGAGATAGGTGGAGTCACAAGGGAGAGATGGAGATAAACTGGAGGAGAGGGGAAAGAAGGAATGAAGAGAGAGAGAGAGGGAGGGAGAGGGAGAGGAGTGAGAGAGGTAGATAAGTGTAAGAGAGGGAGAGGGAGACATAAATATGTAAGGGGGAGAGAGAAAATGAGAAAGGGAGGGAGATAGTGAGAGGATTGGAGGGTAGAGAGAGAGAGAGATGGGGGAAGAGAGAGGAAGGTAGGGGAGAAAGGTATAGAGAGGAAGGATGGGAGAGGGGACTTGAGAGAGAGGAGGAGAGAGAGGGGATAGAGAGATGGATTTGGAGGGGGGAATATGGAGGGAAGAAGAAATAAATAGAGGGTGAGAAGTGAAGAGAGAGAGGGAGTTACAAGGGAGATGTGGAGAGAGATTTTTCATGTTTAGGGGTGAGATAAATAGAAAAATAAGGAGAGATGAAGAGAATATGGGAGATAAGGGGAGAAGGAAATAAATAGTAACAGAGAGAGAGAGAGAGAGAGAGAGAGAGAGAGAGAGAGGATTTTAGGGTAAATAAAGAGAGAGAGAGAGAGAGAGAGAGAGAGAGGATGATGGGGAAGAGAGAGGGAGATAGGAGACAAAGGGAGAGAGAGGAAGGATGAGAGAGAGGAGTAGTGTGATGGGGTAAAAGAGAGGATTTAAGGGAAAAGAGAGAGAGAGAGAGAGAGAGAGAGAGAAAATGACGGGGAAGAGAGAGGGAGATGGGAGAGAAAGGGAGAGAGAGGAAGGATGAGAGGACTCGAGAGAGAGGAGTAGTGTGACGGGGGAAAAGAGAGGATTGAAGGGAAAAGAGAGAGAGAGAGAGAGAGAGAGAGAGAGAGAGAGAGAATGACGGGGAAGAGAGAGGGAGATACGAGAGAAAGGGAGAGAGAGTAAGGATGAGAGAAAGGAGTAGTGTGATGGGGGAAAAGAGAGGATTGAAGAGAAGAGAGAGAGACAGAGAGAGATGGGGGAAGAAATATGGAGGTAGGAGAGAAAGGGAGAGTGAGGAAGGATGAGAGAAAGGACTTGAGAGAGAGGAGGAGAGAGGGATGGATAGTGAGATGGAGTTGGAGGGGGATAGAGGGATGGAATAAGAAATACATAGAGACTGAGAAGTGGAGAGATATAGGGAGTGACAAGGGAGAGTTGGATATAGAGTGTGTACGTTTGGGGGTGAGAAAAAGAGAAAATTAAGGAGAGATGGACATAATGGGGGAGAGAAAGAGAGATGGATGGATATAGTAACATATTTTTAGTGTGAAGAGAGAGAAAGAGAGATGTGGGAGAGGAAGGGAGAGGAAGGAAGGAAGATAGATGATGTGAGAGAGTGGAGAGATGGAGGTAAGAAGAAAGAAATATAGAGGTAAAGGTGGAGAGAGAGAGAGTGTGTGTGTTTGATAAGGAAGATAGAGAGAGAGGTAGAGAGGACAAAAGGAGGAAAGAGAGAGAAGCAGGGGAGAAGGACGCAGAGGAGGATGGAGGGATAGATAGATATATTGGATAAATAAAGTGTATTTTTTTGGGGTGATAAAGAGAGAGAGAGGGAAATATAGTTATTGAAGGAAGTTGAAGAGATGAGAGAAAATATATATGTAGAGAGGGAGGGGGGGACAAAGAGATTGATACATATGGAGTGAGAAAGCATGTGTGTTTGGGGGGTGAGATAGAGATATGAAGATAGATATAGATATAGATGTATGAGGGGAGAGATGGAAGAATATTTCTTGCACTAGATGAATTTATTTTAGTGTAGATGGTAATTTCTAATCTTACTTGATTTCTTGCACTAGATCCATTAATTTTATTGTAGATGTTGATTTCTAATGATATTTGATTGCTTGCACTAGATGCATTGATTTAAATGTAGATTATTTTGAATCCTATTTGATTTCTTTCACTAAATTAATTGATTTCAGTGTAGATGGTGATTTCCAATCCTATTTTATTCCTTGCACTAGATGCATTGATTTCAATGTAGATGGCTTCTAATCCTATTTATTTGTTCCACTAAATGCATTGATTTCAGTGTATATGATTTCTAATCCTATTTTATTGCTTGCAATAAATCCATTGATTTAAGAATAGATGGTGATTTCTAATCCTATTTGATTTCTTGCACTAAATGCATTGATTTCAGTGTATATGTTGGTTTCTAATCCTATTTGATTTCTTGCACTAAATGCATTGATTTTCATTGTAGATGGTGATTTCTATTCCTATTTGATTGTCTGCACTAGATGCATTGATTACAATGTAGATGTTGATTTATAATTATATTTTATTGCTTTTACTAGATGCATTTATTTCAAAGTAGATGATTTCTAATCCTATTTGATTGCTTGCACTAAATGCATTGATTTTAGTGTAGATGGAAATTTCTAATCCTATTTGATTGCTTGCATTAAATGCAATGATTTAAGTGTACATTTTGGTTTCTAATCCTATTTGTTTACTTACACTAGATGCATTGATTTGAGTCTAGATTTTGGTTTCTAATCCTATTGATTGTTGGAATTATATGCATTGATTCCAGTTTAGAAGTTGTTTTCTAATAGTATTTAATTGCTTGCATTAGATGCATTAATTTCAACGTAGATTTTGATTTATGATTTGATGTAATTGGATGTATGATGGTACATTAACTTTAAATTTATTGGATAAACAATGAGCATTGATTTCAATGTAAGAATAAAACATTATTGGCAATGTACATTTATTTTTTTGATATATTAATTCAACCTATTAATATTGGAGAGCAAGAGAGACAAGGTATGATGTTTACTACAATGGCTTGAGCTAAACGTTTAAATTTCTTACAATTTCAACTGTCCTTTTCATATAGTCGATATGAGAAGATGAAAAAACTAACAAGGGTGACAATAAGAATAGTAGAAGAAAATAGTTTGAGATTGATGACAATGAGTATTATTTTTAATTGACTACATTATTATTATTCACATTTTCTATCATTCAACACTATTACATTATCACTTTGCATTCAAAAATTGTATTTCATCATTTTTCATCATTAAAGTTATTAACAATATTTATCATCTTAAAAGACTAAGGTAACTAAGAAAATTTAATACTAAAATGACCAGATTAATCTCAAACATATTTAACATTTTTAAAATGATTATATTAATATTATATTTATTTACATATTATTAATCAAATTAATCATATTCTCAATTGACTTTCCTTGGTCACACACGGCTGAAACCATCCTAGCTCCATCTTAAATTCATATCTATCAAGCGCTAAGAAGGATCAAATCTCGCTAGGTGTAAACCTTTCCTCAAGTTTTCACTCAAAAAATAGGTTTGTGCCTTGAGAGATATGATCCCTCTCACCACTTGATAAATTCACAATTAAGATGGATCTAGGCTGGTAAATTTTCCAATTGGATTTGGATCTACAAGAAGGTGGAAGAAAGGATAAATTTATGGGAAAATAGACTCCTCTCCTATGGAGGAAGACTTCAATTGATAAAATATGTTCTTGAAATTATTCTAGTATATTGGTGTTTAATTACTTCCATCACTAAAGTCATCCTCACAAAAAATTAGAAATATTTTTATTAATTCCTTCGGTAGGGAGGTAGACAACATAGTGGTATCCCATTGGTTAAATGAAATCATATTTATATGCCTAAAAAATTAGTTGGAATGGACTCAAGAGCATTTTTTCCTTTGGAAAGGATCTCGCTACCCATATCCTATGGTGTTTGATCCAAAAATATTCACTTTGGAGCTTGAATCTGAAAGAAAAATATCTCCCTTTGACTTGTTATGAGGAATGGTTTCATATGCTAAAAAAACAATCAAAAGGATCCATTGTATGGAGTAATTTTCTCAATGATTTCCTCCTCATAGGGAACTGCACTGTTTGGTGCATTGGGAACAAAAATTAAAATTGGCCTCAATCCATGGTTAGGGACAAGAGAAAATTATTGTCTATAAAATGAAGTCATTAAAGTTTTATGTAATGTAGGTTATTTCCTTCTAGAAGATATAAAGGAACATTTTCCTCAAGCTTAGGGTCATGAAGGCTATATTTCCACAAAAAATATGGGTGTCACTAATAAACTAGCAATATAATGGTACTCTTGTATATCCATTTTAGCCCAAAATTTATCCATCTTAAGGATGATGTGGAATATGATTTAATATGGTCAAATAATCCACATAATAGGAAATTTTCTACTAAGTTGGTATATGCTTATTTCATTGAGTTTGATTTCAGTGGTGAAAAAAACTGGTGATGGTCACCTCTATGGAAAATTCATCGTTCACTAAAAGGAAAAATCATTGTATGGCTAGACTTGAACAACAAAATTCTAAATTGGGATGTTAGCATAGTGCATGGACGAGTTATGTACATTCATTACTAATTATACAAATCTTGTATCAAATATATTGCACATATTTTTATATTTTGCTACTATACTTCATAGGTTTGTGGGAATGTCATTATATAAATCAGTTTTTCCTTTACTGGAACAAGACTATCCTAGAATAAAACTTCAATTCATGTATCAAGAATAGCTCAACTAGGAAATTTTCAGCATTTCCATGTATTTTGGTTAAAATTATTTGGTGGGCAAGGAATGTAAATAATTTTTAATCAAAGGACATTCCCATAGTGGTATTTGTGGGTCTCATCACAAAATTATGAAATGAATACAAAACTAATACCAAACCCAATATACCTCACAATCCTATTCAATCTCAAATCAATAAAGGAAATCCATGGGGATATTTTGATGATGCCTCACAGGGACACCCCCACCCCCAAAATTCAACATTGGAGTTATATTCCTCTTTAAAAATCACCACTTCGTTGTTATATATTTCCCACGATGGGGTCAAATAACCATGCACACACTAATTTTTGTTGTATCCAATAAACATGTCACAAATTTACAAATCATGGTTGATTTCAAGCTCATGATTAACTACCCTTTCAAAAAATTCGAATTTGAGAATATATATCTTTAGATGGTGGCTCAATACATCCATGAGGCTCTTCAATATTTTGAATGAACGTCGTTAACCCCATCCATTCAATAACTCAACACTGAAGCTATTTCACTATCCAAGGAAGACTTGGAGATGAAGATAAGAAAATTATTAATTATTGAAGTATTGGATGAGGAATTAGTGGATCAAATCCAAGGAAGACTTAGAGATGCAGATAAGCCAATTCTTAATTATTGACGTCTTGGATGAGGAAGTAGTGGATCAAATGAATATCCACCATTAATTTTTCACTCTTCATGTCATTCTCACACAAGTCCTTTTTGTTTCCAATTTTTTTTTTATGTAATTAGCTAAGGATAAAAACATTGTGAAAAGAGATATGATAAAGATGATGAAAGAAGTTATTAGTGTATGCATTTCAATGAGACACCTTAAAAGGGAACATTCCCTCATATAAAAAAGAAAGTAAATGTGTCCATCATAGGATAAGGAATGTAGATAATTGAAATAAGAATAGCATGTATATTCTTTTTCTTTTGAATACAAAAAAAAATTTCATATAAGAAAGAAAAGAAAGAAATAATTATGTTACTTAATATGGATATCAAAATATTTTATTTACGAAAAATCTCTGTTGGAGTAGGGTCTCCTACGAGCTGCGAAACTGGTCCGATTTTGTATATTTTTTATTATAATTAGTCTAGCACAGGGGTTTTGGGGTGGGTCAAAGCCCTGAAAGCATTGTAATGGGTCAAAGGCTAAACCTGGGGTCTGAAAACCACGATTTGCATACCATAGGAAATTTTAGACTAGATTATTATAAATAGATGAACATTTTGAATTGTAAGGTAGATAAGGGAAGAGCTATTGATGCGAATTGTGGTTTAGTAAATTTGTATGGGATTTTGGGGAAGGACTCTTGCTGGCTGTGTGCACAGAGATCTAGAGTCCTGCTGTGTGTGGACCCTGCTATTGTGTGCACAGGCTTAGACGGGTATTATAAGAGGGAATTGATGAATTGATGAGTAATAAAGGTTGTTTGAGAACTTAATCCATGTATAATGTTTGTGTGAATCATTGGTAATTGTTGTATTATGCGTATTATGTATTAAGCTGCGAAAGTTTTGTGTAAGTGTGTTTACTGTATCTAGATTTGTTCTGTTCTGTTTTATGAAATAGTGTGCTACTATCATAGAAGTATATAATTATCAAACACTGTAGATCTTGCACACATGGATGTGAAAAGAGACCTGTTTACCCTATGCAGAAAGAGGTGATATGGGTATCACAGGGCCAAATGCAGCTCTGCTTTCCTTACCTACACTTTCCCAGGGTGCGAAAACCTAGTTCCAGCACCCACCCATACTACTTTGGGTGATACTTTGACCTTCACAAGCGGTCATTGCCGAAAGGGCCAGTAGTATAGGGGTTTGTTGGCAAACCTTGAACTCTGAACCTAGGTCAGGACCCCTTGAGCCAAAAATTGGTTCTGTTGCCGGGACCGAGAGCATGTTGAGAAAGGGATCAGGTAATGCCAAGAGAAGTATTGAGGGCCTGACAAGGAAGAAGAGTAGATTCAAGTGAATGAGTTCCATTCTTGACGAAAGTACAACACAGAGCAGTAAGTACTATCGAACCAATCAAGAAGAGGATAAATGTGTTTATAGCCTGGTGAAAGGAGAAGCTGTGCAAATCTCGCCAGTTACACCGACGTCAGAACCATGTAATAATAAAACCTCACCCGAGACCCCTCCAGAAGGAGACATGGCAGTGCACTTGAAATTACCAACCTTTAAAGGTGTGGGAGATGAGGACATGGACCGATTTTGGTTTGTTGCAGACTCGGTATGGACTGTGCAAGGTGTGGTGAGTGATACTATGAAAAGGGCACAGATGTCCCTGGCCTTCGAAGAGAGAGCACTAGACTGGTATATGTGGTACATATCTCAAAATGGGAGCACATCCATTCAAGATATTAAGAACGCCCTAAAAGAGAAGTTCCAAAAACCTAATTCCTACTCTCAGATCGTAGCAGACGTGAAATATTTCAAGCAAGGAACAACTCAGTTTGTATGGGAAGCTGATCAGAGACTAAAAAAAGTGATCAGAGAGGGAGGATTTAAGTATGATGATAGAAAATACACTGAATGGTTCACCGCTATGCTGCTACCTCACTTGCATATACCTATGGACCACCAGACCTTCGAATCACAGGAAAAATCTTTGGAAGCCGCCATGAAACTAGAAGTCGCACCCAGAGAAGACACTTCTATAGGAGTACAGCAAATTCAGGAGTAGCACAAAGCCATGCACATGGAAATTCAGAACCTACGGAAGGAATGGGGAAAAGGAGCTAGTGCAGACCTATGGTGTATACGATGTCAGACGTTTAGACATGCGAAGGATCAATGCCCACTACTAGTAGATTACATGTAGGTAGGAGGCCCTAGTCCGCTACATCCAGGCTCAAGCAGGTCTGCGTTATGGTGCGATGACTGTCGGGTAGCAAGACTACACGATACAGCCCAGTGCCCTCGGCTAAGTACGAGTGAGCTAAAGCAACAATGGTGTAGATTCTTCCGGTCAGTAGGACATGATGAGCAGAACTGTCGCACTTATGAGCTAGTGATAGATCAAGGAAGCTTTTATAGGGTACAATAAGACCCTGCATTGCCTAGATCTCCCGCGAGCTTCGATGGCTCCCCAGCAAGGGGTAGGGGAGGTCGGGGGGGGAAGCATAGGAAGAGGATGTGGGCAGCTAATCTATTATAACTGTGGGGAGGTAGAACACTTTGCAAGGGACCGCCAAAACCCTACTAGGAAATCCTACAAATATTGCTGGCAGCTAGACCATGAGATTGAAGACTGCCCAATCTTGATATAAAAAATGCAAGAGAAACAACCAACACCAATGCAAAATGTACAAAGAGTTAAGGCCGAACTACAAGACAGAAATTCAAGTGCAACACATAGTAGGATGGCCACCAGGGAGCCTACGAAGGAAGATGCAAGGGGTCCTCTGAACCAACAAGCACCTGACAACCAAGAAGGATTGGACTGCTAACCGGGACAAGAAACAATCCACCATGATAGTACTAAGACAAGAAAATCTACTCTGTGGACTATACAAACACCTGCGCACCTAGGAGCAGATGACGAGGTGAGACCCTTCTTGCAGGAGTGTATAAAGATATTACGCCACCCACGGGCCGAAGAAAACATTCAGGAAGTAATAGATAGCTGTGCAGGATAGTCCCACCTATCTCCAAAAATTTGGGACGTACACAAGTTAGGCAGATATAGGAAACGTACTGGTAGGGAGATGAGATTAACTACCCAAATCGGTAATTATGAGATGGATCAGGTTGTCTTAGACTTGCGGTCAGATGCAAACGTGCTACCTAAGCAAACTTGGTAGCAAATGGGAGAACCCAAATTGGAGTGGTCCAAAATCCAACTGCCTATGGCCAACCAGCAGAATATTATACCTCTGGGGAGACTATCAAAACTCATGGTAGATATGGCTGGGGTCTGGGCCCAAGCTGATTTTGAAGTAATTCAGATTGTAGAAGATGCAGACCGATACCATGCACTCTTAGGACATGACTAGGCCATAGATATGGGTGGTATCTTCAACCTCAAGTAAAGAAGCATGGTATTTTAAAATAACGGAACAAGGGTGACAGTACCATTATATCCTACGAAAGGACAACGCTACACAGAGCCAGTACACAGTAACAAAGAGGTAGATCACATTTACAAGTTGACCGTGCAAAACGAAGATTGGACCAATCCCACGGTGGATGGGGTACTCTGCTGGGAAGCAGACAACAAATACTTCTCTGACTCTAACGAGGACATGGAGAATTGGAAACACCGGTTGCACGATGTCTCAGTGCTACAATGTCCTCAGGTCGTGAGGGACCTCTGCTGCATTTCTTCAAAGGTAAGATATCTACCCCATTTTGATGAGTCTAGTAGCATCCAAGAATTCCTGAGAACACTGGAAGCTATGGTTCCAAGGGAATGACGGCTCTGGGCCCTTAATCTAGCTATGCATGGGACACTTGTGTGATGGTGGGACACCAACAAGGAAGCATTCCAAGACTGGGAGACATGTCAGGATATGATGATCCTGTGGTTCGCACCCCCAGCTGACATACGCACCAAGATGTTCCTCGGACCTGGAGATCCCTACTCACATCTGCTCACCTAGATGGAAAAATGGTCTGGCCAGAATACAGAAGAGTGGGTTCATCTATTTATTCATGCCTTGGGTCCTATCTCCGTCACATGGTATTTATATGTGGAGCTACATCAGCGCACCCGCCACTGGGAAATACTAAAAGATGACTTTGTAGGAACGTTCAGACTAATTGGGGGGATGGAGGCGCTTGATGAAGCTCTATAGGACATCGATGCTTTTGTATTTAATGACTCACACCATCACGCCGCACCAGAGGTCCTGACATGGGAAGCACAAATGCAAGACATAGTCAACTGTCGAAGCTTGGCGATAGAAGAAGAGGAAGACAATCCTCGAAACGTCTATGTCCCAGAATCTGAGGGGAAACGCACTATCATTGGACCCCCACTGCAAAATATTGATGTGACTCAACCTCTCAAGCTACGCAAAGTTAATATCAGGACGGAAGAACATCCTAATTTGGCTAAAATTGGGGACTATTGGGACGAAGGAACCGTAGGCAAAATTGCAGAGCTACTTACAGAATATCAGGTCTTATTTCCGACAAAGTTTTCCGAGCTCAAAGGAATCACTGGGAACCTAGGCGTTATGCACATCACTCTAAAACCAAAGGCACGCCCCGTAAAGCAGCAGCCTTAACTGAACCCTAAATATAAGCAAAAGGTCAAAGAAGAACTGGACAAAATGCTTGCTACAGGTATCATTGAACCAGTTGAACAATTGGATTGGGTAAGTCTGATGGTCATCCAGGAGAAGAAAACAAAGGGGGAGATATGCATCTATGTAGACCTACGCAAGTTAAACAATGCCTGTGTCCATGACCCCTTCCCTACGTCCTTCTCAGATAAAATCCTTGATAGCGTGGGTGGACAGGAAGCCTATTCCTTCACCGATGGGTTCTGAGGGTACCACCAGATCCGAATTGCACTTGGAGATCACACTAAGACTACATTCACAACAAAATGGGGGTCCTTTCAGTATGCAGTCATCCCCTTTGGTCTCAAGAATGCACCCACTATCTTCTCAAGGGTAATAGTTGTTGTATTTAAGGAGTTTATCCATAAGTTCCTGGAGGTTTATTTTGATGACTGGACGATATTCAGCTTAGTAAAGGAGCATGTCTCTAACCTACAATTAATGTTGGATGCATGCTGAAAGCACCAGATTTCCTTGAATATCAAGAAGTGTATCTTCTGCATGCCTTTCGAAATATTTCTTGGGCACATATTTTGTCGACAAGGGCTGATGGTTGATCCTGCGAAGGTAGTCGTAATTATAAACCTTGTAGTCCCAACAACGGAGAAACAACTGCGTTCTATTCTCGAACACACGGGCTATTACAAGAAATTCATTCAGGGATACGCACTGATCACAAAACCCATGGAAAAATTTCTTAAAAAGGATGTTTCCTTTTTTGGAATGATGAATGTCAGAAGATTTTTGAGCTACTCAAATAGAAGATGATCTCTGCACCCATACTAATATTTCCTGATTGGTCAAAGGAATTTCATGTACAGGTGGATGCATCAGGCATCGCCTTGGGTTTTGTCCTAACTCAACCTGGAGAGGGAGATATTGATCACCCGGTTGCCTTTGTGAGTCGGAAACTCTTGGGCACAGAGTGCAACTACTCTACCACCGAACGAGAGGGACTGTCTATGGTATATGCATTACAAAATATCGACACTATCTGTTGGGCGGACACTTTAAGATTTTCACCAATCATTCAGCTTTGAAATACCTTATCAATAATCCTGTGTTGGGGGGAAGATTTGCCACTAGCTGTTGCTATTCTAGGAATATGATTTTGAGATCATCGTCAAGCCTGGAAGGCTGAATGCGGGTCTGGATCATCTGTCCCACATTGAGACAGGGGAAGAACCCACTAACTTGGAGGAAGGATTACCAGATGCGCATCTATTTTCCATTAAGGTTGTTGATGCACACTTCACTGATATCATTCAGTTCCTAACTACAGGCGTAGCCCCTGCAAAATATTCAGTGCAGCAGAAGAAGGAGTTGGTTACTCGGGTGGCGGACTTTACTATCATTGTCGGCCAGTTATACAATCTAGGTGCTGATGAAATACTGCGCAGATATGTCCTGGAACATGAACAACATAACGTTTTGGCGGAGGCACACGAAGGCATCACAAGAGGCCACCATGTAGGAAGAGCAATGACACAAAATATCTTGAGAGCTAGGTTATGGTGGCCTACCCTACATCAAGATTCTCACAACTATTGTAAAACGTGCGATACATGCCAGCGGATAGGACGGCCCTCATGCAGAGATGAGATTCCATTACGACCTCAAATGGCTTTGCAGGCCTTTGACAAATGGGCCATTGATTTTGTGGGACCCATAAATCTACCAGGCAAGAAGACAGGTGCGCGCTACATTATTATTGTCACTGACTATGTCACTCGATGGGCTAAAGCACAAGCGGTGAAGGATTGTACTACGAATATTGTTGCACACTTCATCTTTGAGAAGATTCTGACTAGGTTTGGCCGCCCAAAGATCCTAATGAGTGACAGAGGCACGCACTTCGTTAACGAAATGATACAAGCCCTGAATGAGGAATTCTGGATCCATCATGAGAAAATTACACCATACCATCCACAGGCAAATGGGGTGGTTGAGGCTTTCAACAAAATATTAGAGCAGGCATTGACCAAGGTCTGCAATGTCGATCGTAGTGACTGGGATGTATGCATCCCCTCTGTTCTGTGGGCCTACCGAACGACCTACAAGAATCTAACAGGAAGGAACCCCTTTCGGATGGTCTACGGCAAGGAGACCATTATGCCAATAGAATACATTGTTCCTAGCCTACGTATCGCAACATTTACAAATATGGCAGAACCTGATATAATGGAGGAACACCTTGCATAGCTTTTGGCATTGGAGGAAGATCGGTTTATTGCTAACTTTCATCAGCAAGTTCAGAAGGCTCGCGATAAAGCCTGGCATGATTGACATATTCGCCAAAAGGCATTTGTAGCAGGTGACCTAGTCCTCTTATACGATAGCCAATTTGTGAAACAGCCAAGGAAATTTTGGCAGCACTAGCTTGGTCCCTACACTGTTAAGGAAATCACGAATGGTGGAGCAGTCTTGCTAGCTACCCTGCGCGGTGACATGTTACCAGGCTATGTCAATGGTATTCAACTTAAGCCATATAGGGCTAAATGACTATATGGTCGGAATAATTTTCTCAAGCAAGATCGGCCCACCTGGGATAGGAAACTGATGCACAAGCGAGATACACACATTGGTCATCAAATAGCTTCAGGGGTGATTGGTATACCTACAGCCACAGTGACTTGAGACGAGTCACAAGATTTTGTTAGGGGACTGTTGGAATAGGGTCTCCTACGAGCTGCGAAACTGGTCCGATTTTGTATATTTTTTATTATAATTAGTCTAGCGTAGGGGCTTTGGGGTGGGTCAAAGCACCGAAAGCATTGTAATGGGTCAAAGGGTAAACATGGGGTCCGAAAACCATGGTTTGCAAACCATAGGAAAGTTTAGGCTAGATTATTATAAATAGAGGAACATTTTGACTTATAAGGTAGATAAGAGAAGAGCTATTGATGCGAATTTTGGTTGAGTAAATCTGTTTAGGTTTTTGGGGAAGGACTCCTGTTGGCTGTGTGCATGGAGATCTAGAGTCCTGACGTGTGTGGACCCTACTGCTGTGTGCGCAATCTGGGACAGGTATTGTAAGAGGGAATTGATGAATTGATGACTAAGAAAGGCTGTTTGAGAACTGAATCCATGTATATTGTTTGTGTGAATCATTGGTAATTGTTGTATTATGCGTATTTTGTATTTAGCTGCAAAAGTTCTGTGTAAGTGTGTTTACTGTATCTGGATATGTTTTGTTCTATTTTATGCAATAGTGTGCTACTGTCATAGAAGTATATAAGTATCAAACACTGTAGATCTTGCGCACGTGGATGCGAAAAGAGACCTGTAGACCCTGCGCAGAAAGAGGCGATCTGGGTATCACAGGGCCGGACGCAGCTCTACTTGCCTTACCTACCCTTTCTCAGGGTGCGGAAACCTGGTTCCAGCACCCACCCATACTACTTCAGTTGAAACTTTGACCTGCGCAAGCGGGTCACTACCGAAAGGGCCAGTAATATAGGGGTTTTTTGGCAAACCATAAATTCGAAACCTGGGTCAGGACCCCTTGAGCCAACAATCTCTCTATACAAAAAATAGATATAAAATTATGTTACTAAAAATGGATATAAAATTATGTTACTTAAGACATTGAAATATTTTATATATGGTTGAGAGTAAATTTTTTTTGGAATACTACATGTCAACTCTTACTCTATGTTAGACTTTGAGCAAGCCCAATTATTCATGTCTTATAATGTATTTAATTAAAACTATTACATTTTATTTTATAAGTATTTATTTTAATTTTAAAAGAATACTTATTAACTTTAAGTTGAGTGTAAAAAAATTAATAATTAAATAAATTTTACTTTTATTTAATTTTAAAAATGAAAAACATAATTTTTTCCTCATTGTACAAAATAAATTTAAATTTAATGAAATAATTCATTGATTTAAGTAAATAAATTATAAATACATAAATAAAAAATATAGAATTTCATCTTCAATCAAATATCTAAAACTTTATATATAAAAACTAAAAATAAATAATTTCGACATATATCTATATATATATGGTCTTCCTTTAGTATAGCTTCATTATCACATATAACATCTCAAAATTTTGTAAATATAATTTCTAGGTGGTCTAAACATTAAGCCAACACATAATTTTTCATTTAATATGTCTCATTTATTTATTTTTATTTTAGTTTTTTTATTATTTTTAATTTATTATATTTGGATACAATTGATTATAAGGTATTACAAGGAGATGATAAATCTAATTGTAACAATCATAATTACTTTTTTCACTTCATTAAAATGTTTTTAAGATAATTAAAAGTAAAACTAGACCTCAGTCAATTCCAAAAATACTTTACGACCAAAAGCACTTTCTATTAGAAGGCATTGCTCTTACTCACATCCATTCTAATTTTCAAAATCTTTGCCACACTACCAACCTTTTTGAATTGTTAAGTCAACAAAACTATAGTAATCTAAGAACATTTTTCTCCCTTCTTTTCAATCATAGAAATAAAATATTAAAGAATCTCAACTAAGCTCTTAGTTTAAAATATTAAAGAATCTCAACTAAGCTATTGATTTCTTAAGGCAAGACAGACCACATTGGTCTTAGTGTGCTTCAATCATCATCATCATATATTACTAAAAAAATTAATATATATTATATATTAATATTATTAAAAAATAAATTTTAAAATTTTATTTTTTTATTCTTATTTTTATTTGTATTACAAATAATAAATATTGTTTAAAAAAATTAACTTAAAAATTATCAGTAAATTTATAAAATTATGGGAAATCATTAAACCTTTGAATTATGAGATCATCTTTTGGATTAGTCATATCATTAAGTTATGGTTGAAATTTCGAACCATCTAATATGGTTCATCTTGATATGATTAATCTAGAATACAATCACATAATCAATATGATAAAAAATCTAAGATAAAAAATTATGCCTTTCATTAGTTGAAATCTATTTTATATGGTAGAATTCTCCAAAATAATATATTAATATTATTTAGTTATTTATTTTATTTTTATGATTTATTGAGTAGAGAGGTGCTCTATAGCATCTGAATTTTACATAACTTTATATAGAGCAAGAACTAAAAGTAAAAAAAAAAAATTCCCTTTTAGTAAGAGCAAGAAATGTAATTTATTGACTAATTAGTAAAAAAACTGAATTTACCTTCTAATATGGAGATGCTAGGAAATAATATTATTGATATTAAATGATATATAATTCATCATAGATTCATGATACATTTAGTTTCTCGATCAGAATATACACATCATACACATTCGTAATACAATAGCCTCATACAACAGAGGGATTGCCTTCTAGGGAAAAAAAACCTAAATTAAACATAACTTCTACCATGAGAACATCTGCCTAATGAATGGACTAGATTGAATATGAAATTAGAATATTTTACAAGGAAATTTTACATTCGTTTTTAGCGTCGGGAGCACTACCCCCAAAACCCCCTGCCAAGGGGGGCTCCAAAAGGTGGTTGTTGCCCCCACTTGGACCCCCTTGACGACAATCAAATGACATGTAGTGTTGCATCTAAATAAAGAAGATAATCAATCTCCAAAACCAACAAATATTTGGATATTTACTTCTTATCAGCTGGCATGATTATTAACATAGACAAATCCTAGCTTATTTATCATGATATTACAATTCCTATCACTTATGTCTCCATTTTCTTCCGTTATGCCCATAGCATCCTCACAAAAATTCATAAATATTGTTATCAATTCCTTTATTCATAAATATTGTTATCAATTCCTTTGGTTGGGAGGTAGACAATAGAGTGGTATCCCATTATTCAAATGCAATAATATTTCTATGCCTAAGTTAGGTGGAAGGCGTCTCAAAAACATATCTTCCTTCAAAAAGGATCTCGCTACCCATAGCCTACGGTGTTTAATCCAAAACTCTTCACTCTCAGGATAAACTCTAAAAGCAAAATATTTCCCTTTGAATTCTTATGACGAATGATTTCATATGAAAATTAAATCATAAAAAGGATCCATTGCATGGAGGAACTTTCTCAATGCTTTCCTCCTCATTGGGAACTGCACAGTTTGGCACAATGGGAACAAAAATTAAAATTGGCCTTAAGTCATGGTCAAGAGCAAGATAAAATTATTTTCTATCAAATGCACTCATAAAATTTTTACATAATGTATTTTTTTCTTCTATCAAATGTAAAGGAACATTACCTCAAGCCTAGGGCCGCAAAGGCTACATTTCCCCAAAAAAATACTTGTGTTAGTCACCAACTAGGAACAATGGTGCTCATATATATCCATTTTGGCCCAAAATTTTATCCATCTAAAGGAGGACATGGGATATGATTTAATATGGCCAAAGAGCCCACATAATAGGGAATTTTATACTAAGTTGGTATATGATTCATTCATTGAGTTTTCTTTCAATGGTGAACTGTAACACCCCTAGTTTTATGTTTTTCAAGTTAGACATTTGAACTTCAATCCAAAGGGGAGTGGACCCCAATGGATAGTTATGGTGTGGATGTAATTAATTATTTAATTATGAAAAATAAATAAACTATTTCTGTGCATATTGACCAAATGAGATTTTTGAGATCACTTGCCAAATCCATGAGGGATTAAAAGAGGCTAAGACTTTCCCCAAAAATCTTTCAAAAAAATCCTTGAAAGAACTTATTTCTAATTTAGATTTTGAGGAAAAATCTAGATTTCTCCAATGAGGTGGAGAGTAGTTGGGAAGAGGTAAAAAGCTAGAAAAGCAGAAAGCAGCTTTAAAAGTCCCTAAATAAGGGAAGCCTAGGCAAACAGGAATAAAATCCTCCTGTAATTCTAGACGTAGAATTAGAAACAGGCTTTGGGGAGCATAAGCTTAAATAAGCTACTCCGGAATAGATTGAGGTTGGTCTGTTCTAGGATATGATCTCAGCTCGGGGGTGAGTTCTAGAGATAGAAGAACTCTAAGGTTGGAAGGTTGGTCATTTGTAGAAGTGATATGCCCACAATTTTTATGAGTGGTTAAACTACCTGTTATTATGAAATATGGTTAATTATTGTAGATGTTATTATACTTCAAAATTTTGAAATTGGTATCCCTTACATTTAACAGAACTGGTTAGAAGAAATACATCCTCTAAATTATGTATAGTTGTAGGAATAGGAATTATGGGGAAAATCATCCAGAAGCTTTAAACCTGCTAATGGTTTAAATCTAGAGATTTATACTACTCCCATAAATCATTAAAGTTGTAATTTTAATTTGCTTCTGTAAATGTACAGATATAAAATCCTTCTATGATAACAAGGGGTATACATATATACATGCAGAACTAACTAGTTAAAACTCTGAGATTTTAGTTGAGTAACTAGTGTTAGAGAAATTTCAAGAATAAAGACTTCTAGAAAAATCATATAGTTATGTGGTAAGAAAAATATATCAAGAAAAGTCACTAATACAATTAGGCTAACCACATTGAACAATAATAGAAGCTACTATATATTTTGCATAAGGGAGAAAATAAATCTGTCTCTGTATGATTTAAATTAAATTGAGGGAAGCTGAAATCTCTACTTTGTGTGAACAAAATTATAGAAATTATGAATATGCAGAAGTACAGGAAAAATTTAAGAACATTCATAATGGAATGTATTATATTACCATTGCAGAAAGCAATGATAATATATATTATAAAAAGAAGCATATCAACTGAATTTACTAAACAAAATTATAATGATTAGTGCAGAAAATCAGAAGTGAAACATTTTAGTGGGATTTACTTCTGTTATAAAAGGGTATAAAATTTCAGAATAATTTAAATCAAAATAAATTTGATCATCATCCCATAAATTAATTTAAATATTCAGTTGAAGTTATTCGTAGAGATAATTCTAGTGTATATCCGAACATTTATTCCACAGAATATTGATAAGAAATATTCAACTAAAAATTTATTAAACCTTATACATATGTATATTTTCAACTAAACTTGGCAGAGAAGTATTCCATCTCTGTTGAAAAAATATATATATATAAAGTTCAGAATATATATACATTCCTAGAAAAATGTTCGAAATTAAAACTCAATTCAAAGATTATGATAGAAAATCTTCTATAGCTCTGTTATATAAATTACAAAATAATCGGCATTATTGTTCCCAGAGAACTCAGTTGGGGTTATTGTGATGGTTCACAATTAATATGAGTTTGTGGAAAATACTAAACAAGAAATCGGGAAAAATTATTTCCAATATAAAATTAGATGTCGACCTATGACAAACGAGAGGAGAATCGTTATCATTGGTCCATCTAAAAAGATACATACGTTTCCTTCCCAAAGAAAAAATCACTGAAGGGAGAAATTACCTGCAAAAATACAAAAGAGAAAATAAATAAGTACATGTTGACGTAAACCATTATAGAGTTCCATTTACAGAAAAATAAGAATCGAATAAGAAATTACAGAGACAGAGTAAGTCTAAATGTACCCAAGGTCAATAGCGAAATAGCTCGCAAATTTTCTAGGGGAAACCGAAATGAATTAGGTATATAAAATGTATAGTTTAGTAATATGGATAATACTGTGTGAAAATTTCTTATCATAAGTAAATACCTAAGAAACGAGTCTTTGTGGTCGCAGGAGAAACCTAACTAATATGAGAAATTCTCTGCGTGAGATATGATGTTATCATTGCAATATTTAGGTTCATTTCAAGTTATAAATCGAAATTCTAGAGGGGAGTAAATTAACACAGGAAGATAACTCTAAATCGGACCTGTGACTATGCGTTAAAATCACCATGAGCGACTAAGGGAAACTTTGTGATAACAATAATAAGGCAGACGCTGAGAATATATACTTATAAACATATGAAAAAAAATATTAGATGGATATATTGAATCTCTCAACAACCCAACGTATAAAAATGAGGGTTTTACTTCATAACGACTCAGTTAGCAATGATATTTCATATGAAATGAAATTTCACATGAAGTGGAAGACAGCTCTATATTGCTACGCCATTATGGAAAAATACTCAAACAAAAGAGAAATTGAAGCCAAGATAGAAAACAAATTTTATTATTTCTCCTTAACTTACATATATAGTCGATATGTTTATGAATACGAAGGTTAACACACAGGAATAAAACAAACTGAGAAGAAATCGAATGAACCAGACGTTAAATCGAAAGTAGCAGTATACTCTATCTTCATACACATCTTGGAAAGAGGAAATACAAATCCATTAAGCCCGAAGCTTATAAAAATAAACATTATAAAGGTTACCTAGAACGTTGAGCGTTTGGTACGATAGATTCTGCACGAGATTAGTGTAATGGAACTCCTGAGAAATAACATTAAACGTAGAAGAACAAAGAGACCTCTGCATCCTCTGATAAAATTCTCATGTGACAAATAAAACTACAGAGTGAAGAACCCGCATGATATACCGAGCCAAACCCTATTTCATCGCTCATATCCACCGTCCACGTGGAGAGAGATACCCAACTCAAGTCGATACCAATAGAAAAAGGGCCTCTAATGACAAGGAAATATTCACAGTACAAGCTTATAGATTGACGAGTTAATACAATAGTACTCACAAAAACCAAAAACCATACGAAACTCCATAAAGAATGACACATACGTCGATCCTCATAAATGGTAACTTGCCCGAGACACATCGCTACAATCCTTGAAAATTAATGAAGTATCAATGAAACGACTTAACATTAAAAGGGAGAATAAATGATAGAAAGAATTGTACTGGCCTTAGGACTATTCCAATCCTTAAACATTATATTTACAAACCAAATGAGTAAAGACGTCTTCGTTGGGATGGAACAATGGCAAGTACAACGATTTGATATACTTACCACACGAAAAAAATATTAAACCATCGTGACAACAAAGGTATTCATATTCGAATTTCTATATGTATCACAATCTTGAGTTAAGGTTGAATTCGTTGATATATATATATATATATATATATATATATATATATATATATATATATATATATATATATATAAATATTCCCCTACCCATTATATTCAGGTATTATAATATCAAAATTCAAAGTATGGTAATGTATATTATATTCTAAGTTAAATAAATTCACTATAAGTATAATGTAAGGGTTAGTAAGATAATAACCCTGAATTTTAATGAATAATGTTATAAAGGAATTCAATAAGAGAGAGATGTGTCATAAAAATTACAATCTATAAACCCATATATATAAAACAAATAATAGTATATGGGAAATACCTAATGGCACACAATATTAAAGGTTAGACATATTGAAGAAAAAAAAATTTGGTTAAGTGGAGAGAAATTACAAATGGTATCAGAGATCATGTTTGAAAAACTGGGCTGTTGTTGTGCTCACTATATAACTTATTTCTTGTTGAAAAAAAAAAAATCAGATGTTGTTTTGTTTAGTGTACAGTGTTACTGGAACTGAAAATTCAATGACTGAAGGAGATGAAAATTATGTTGATCTGTGTGATGAATATAACATGCCAGATCCCAACGCTCCTTTGATGGCTATGTTTCACACGTTGCAACGGGATATGGCTGATCTAAGAAGCCAGAATGACAGGTTGTCATTAGCCAGTGAGGAGAAGGAAAAGCTCATAAGAGAACTGACTTCACGGAACATCCAAGAGGGTGAAGGTTCCGGAAAAGTGAAGAAAGGAAAGTTCTCTGATGATTCTGAGGAAGATGACACTACTAGACATCATTCTAAATAGAAGAAGGAATTACAGGGGGAATTCCAAAAAATTAAGCCTCCCTCCTATGACGGGGAGAAGGAGGAAGATGTTGAGGCATGGTTGTTGAATATGATTAAGTATTTCCATGTCTATGAATATGAGAGAAATCTGAAGGCCAGATTAGCTGTCTACCAGTTGCAGGGTAAGGCTACCTTGTGGTGGGAGGAGACCAAAATGGTCCATGCCATTGATGAAAAAATAGTGACTTGGGAATATTTCCAAGTCAAGTTTAAAAACCTCTATTTGAACGAATGTTATTATGATGATAAAGCAAAGGAGTTCCACGAACTCATATTGGGACAGCTCACCATAGATGAGTTTGTCACCAAGTTTTCAAATCTGCTAAGGTATGTTCCTTATATTCGTGAAGAGAAGGCAAAGGTACAAAGGTTTTTGAACTGTTTGCCTGCTGTGTACAAGGATAAAATAGAGTTCAATAATCCAAAAACTATGGACAAAGCAGTGAGGAAAGCTAGATTATGCTACCATCAGTTTAAAGGAAAGGGTGAGCATGGGAAAAGCTAGGTAAATAAAGGTGAATTCAAAGGAAAGAAACATAAACCAACTTACTTGAAGAACTTTGGTAGAGATCATCAGCAGAAAAAATTTAACAAACCAAAAGAAAGTCAAATTGCTCAGTCCCAAGTTGGTTCAAAAAAATTATATGGAGATAATAAGAAGGAAGGAATAGTTAAAATGCAGGAGCCTTTGAAATGTTCGGGTTGCGAAGAACCTCATCTTTTGAAGGACCGTCCACACCAAAATATTCAGATGATTATGAGGGATCGGGAAGCTACCACAGTAAATGATATAGCAAGGAATATACCCACTATCAGTGCAGCCTTGGAGAACCGACAAGAAGAACACCAGGCTACTATGGTCGAGATGGAAGGTAAGATTGCTGACCAATCTATTAGAGTTTTGATTGATCTGGGTGCTTCTTTGAGTTACATTAGTTCACAATTTGTAGAGAAATGAAATCTCAAAACTGAAAAATTCCAGCAGTCTTGGTTGGTCCAATTAGCCACTGGCACCAAGAGAAAATTAACTCATAAGTTACCTCAAATAGAAATTAAATTAAATGATTTTCAGACAGAAGTAAATTTAAACATTCCGCCCTTAGACTCATATGATTTTCTGATAGGAATGGACTGGTTAGAAAAGAGAAAGGCTATGATGAACTACTGGGATAAAACTCTGGATTTCATAGATGAGGAGGGTAGACCCTTTATACTCAGAGAAAAACCAAAACCAACTTCTCTAAGACAAATATCAGCTCTGCAATTAAAAATAACAGCTAGAAAAGGTTATCAAGTATATCATGTACATGTTTAAGAATTAGGACAGCAACCTAAAGAAAACCTACTAGACACTTTACCAGTGGTAAGGGATTTCAAAGAAGTTTTTCCAAATGAGATTCCTCATCTTCCCCCCAAAAGAGAAATTGATTTTTCAATCGATTTGGTGCCTGGAGCAACACCCGTTTCCAGAACCCCTTATCAGATGAGCCCCCCTGAACTCATGGAGTTGAAAATTCAATTGCAAGAATTGTTGGATAAAGGTTATATTAGACCGAGTGTGTCTCCTTCGGGAGTACCGGTGCTATTTGTGAAAAACAAGGATGGAACCTTTAGAATGTGCATTGACTACCAACAACTGAATAAGTTGACAATAAAAAACAGATACCCATTACCCAAAATTGATGACCTTTTTGATCAGGTAAGAGGGGCTTCAGTATTTTCTAAAATTGATCTGAGGACTGGTTATCACCAACTCAGAATTAAGGAGGAAGATATTAGTAAAACAACTTTTTGAACCAGGTATGGTCACTACGAATTTGTAGTCCTACCTTTTGGTTTGACAAATGCCCCTGCCACTTTTATGTGCTTAATGAACAGTGTTTTGAACAAGTACTTGGATAAAGTCATACTAGTGTTCATAAACGATATTCTGGTTTATTCAAAAAGTGAGGAAGAGCACAAAGAACACTTAAGGATAGTTTTGCAAACTTTGAAAGAAAATCAGTTATATGCCAAATTCAGTAAATGTGAATTTTATAAAGACAAGATTCAATACTTGGGGCATATTATTTCTGAAAAAAGATTGGTTGTTGACCCTGAGAAAATAAAGGCTATTAGAAAATGGCCAGTGCTGACTGATGTTTCAGCAGTGAGATCATTTATGGGAATTGTAGGTTATTATTTGTGGAAATATTTTCTGCAATAACATATCCCATAAATTCACTACAGAGAAAGGGCACTAAATTTGAGTGGACTGAAAAATGCCAAAACAGTTTTGAACAACTAAAATTAAAACTCACTACAACCCCTATCCTGAAGATTGCAGATCCTGACAAAGAGTTTGTTGTGTGTACTGATGCATGTAGAGAGGGATTGGGAGGATTGTTGTTGCAAGAAAATTCTGTTATTGCATATGAATCTAGAAAACTTAAGAAACATGACGAGAATTACAGTGCATATGATCTGGAATTGGCTGCTATAATTCATGCCTTGAAGATGTGGTGACACTATCTTCTTGGAAAAAAATTCACATTGATGACAGATCATATTAGTCTCAAGTATTTCTTTTCTCAAATAGATTTGAATGCCCGACAAGCCAGATGGTTGTCTTTTCTGAGTTAATTTTATATGTACATAAAACATATCAAAGGAAAAGAGAACAAAATTACTGATGCGCTACGCGGAAATGCTTGCCAAAACATAAGTAACATTGGGAGTAGTGCTAGTTTTGTTTTAGAAGAACTAGTTAAAAAGGTAGCAGATCAAGATCCAAACTATGAGAAGCTAAAAATGAAAATGCTGAAGAAAGAAATGGCTGAATACACCCAAAACCAGAAAGGGTTGATCTGCTATAAAAACAGATCATATATCCCCAATGTAGAGTCTTTGAAAAAAGAGATCCTAGATGAATATCATAAACAACCATATGCAGGACATCTGAGATATCAAAAAATGCTTACAGCCTTGAAAAAAAAAAAAAATTGGCCAGGAATGAAAAAGGATGTAGCAGACTATTTAGCTAGGTGCGTGGAATTTCAACTAGTTAAAGTTGAACATCAACATCCAGCTGGTCTTTTAAATCACTTTCCAATTTCATAATGGAAATGGGACACTGTTTCTATAGATTTCATAACCGGGTTACCGAGAACAAAGTACCAGCATGACTCAGTGAATGTAGCGGTAGACACCTTAACAAAGGTTGCACACTTCATCCCTGTAAAATCTACTTTTGGGATAGCCCAAGTAGCAGATGTGTTCCTAAAAGAAATAGTCAGGTTGCATGGGGTCCCAAAAACGATTATTTCAGATAGAGACGCTAAGTTCACAACCGCCTTCTGGAAAGGTTTGTTTGGGGGCATGGGCACTAAACTAAATTTTAGTACTGCCTATCACCCTCAGACAGATGGTCAGACAAAGAGAACAAATCATATTTTGGAGGATATGCTGAGAATGTATGTAATGGACAGGCCATCAAAATGGAAAGACTACTTTCATTTAGCTGAATTCTCTTATAACAACAGCTATCAATCCTCCATAAAAATGAGTCCATTTCGAGCACTCTATGGAAGGAAGTGTCGTACTCCTTTAAGTTGGAGCCAACCTGAAGATAAGCTAGTATTGGGACCAGATACTTTACAAGAAATGGAAAGGATTGTTAAACAAATACAAAGAAACATCAAGACAGCACAAGATCGACAGAAAAACTATGTTGATAAGAAGAGGGTGCATCGAGAGTTCAAAGTGGGTGATCATGTGTACCTGCGTATTAAACCCAAAAAGAGCACACTTTATGCTGGAAGTTGTGAAAAATTGGATCCTCGATATTGTGGGCCTTTTGAGGTGTTAGAAAGGGTGGGACCAGTGGCTTATAAGCTGGCCCTACCACCCCATGTTAAATTTCATGATGTGTTTCATGTTTCGTTATAAAAAATATATTTACATGATGCTTCTCACATTGTTGATTAGAATGTGATATAGGTGGAACCAGAAGGGGAGTTCCTTCCAGAGCCGCTTCAAATATTGGAGCGGGAAGAAATTGAATTGAGAAACCAAAAAGTAGCAAGAGTAAAGGTGAAGTGGAAGCACTTTACTGCTGAAGAAGCTACATGGGAAAGAGAAGCTGAGATGATGGAAAAATATCCATCTCTATTTTAAAAATGAACTCTAGTAGTTATTTTTTAACACCGAGGACGGTGTTTGTTTTCAGAGGGGGAATATGTAACACCCCTAGTTTTATGTTTTTCAAGTTAGACATTTGAACTTCAATCCAAAGGGGAGTGGACCCCAATGGATAGTTATGGTGTGGATGTAATTAATTATTTAATTATGAAAAATAAATAAACTATTTCTGTGCATATTGACCAAATGAGATTTTTGAGATCACTTGCCAAATCCATGAGGGATTAAAAGAGGCTAATATTTTCCCCAAAAATCTTTCAAAAAAATCCTTGAAAGAATTTATTTCTAATTTAGATTTTGAGGAAAAATCTAGATTTCCCCAATGAGGTGGAGAGTAGTTGGGAAGAGGTAAAAAGCTGGAAAAGCAGAAGGAGCTTTAAAAGTCCCTAAATAAGGGTAGCCTAGGCAAACAGGAATAAAATCCTCCTGTAATTCTGGACGCAGAATTAGAAACAGGCTTTGGGGAGCATAAGCTTAAATAAGCTACTCCAGAACAGATTGAGGTTGGTCTATTCTAGGATATGATCTCAGCTTGGGGGTGAGCTCTAGAGACAGAAGAACTCTAAGGTTGGGAGGTAGGTCATTTTCAGAAGTGGTATGTCCACAATTTTTATGAATGGTTAAATTACTTGTTATTGTGAAATATGGCTAATTACTGTAGATGTTATTATACTTCAAAATTCTGAAATTGGTATCCCTTAAATTTAACAGAACTAGTTAGAAGAAATAAATCCTCTCAATTCTGTATAGTTTTAGGAATAGGAATTATGGGGAAAATCATCCAGAAGCTCTAAACCTGCTAATGGTTTAAATATGGAGATTTATACTACTCCCATAAATCATTAAAGTTGTAATTTTAATCTTCTTCTGTAAATGTACAGATATAAAAATCTTCTATGATAACAAGGGGTATACATATATACATGCATAAATAACTAGTTAAAACTCTGAGATTTTAGTTGAATAACTATTGTTAGAGAAATTTCAAGAATAAATATTTCTAGTAAAATCCTATAGTTATGTGGTAAGCAAAATATATCAAGATAAGTCATTAATACAATCAGGCTAACCACATTGAACAATGATAGAAGCTACTGTATATTCTGCATAAGAGAGAAAATAAATCTGTCTCTGTATGATTTAAATTAAATTGAGGGAAGATGAAATCTCTACTTTGTGTGAAAAAAATTATAGAAATTATGAATATGCAGAAGTACAGGAAAAAGTTAAGAACATTCATAATGGAATGTATTGTATTACCATTGCATAAAGCAATGATAATCTATATTTTAAAAAGAAGCATATCAACTGAATTTACTAAATAAAGTTATAATGATTAGTGCAGAAAATCAGAAGTGAAACATTTTAGTAGGATTTACTTCTATTATAAAAGGGTATAAAATTTCAGAATAATTTAAATCAAAATACAGTTGATCATCATCCCATAAATTAATTTAAATATTTAGCTGAAGTTATTCGTAGAGATAATTCTAGTGTATATCCGAACATTTATTCCACAGAATATTGATAAGAAATATTCAACTAAAAAGTTATTAAACCTTATACATATGTATATTTTCAACTAAACTTGGCAAAGAAGTATTCCAATTCTGTTGAAAAAAAATATATATAAAAAGTTAAGAGAATATATATATTCCTAGAAAAATGTTTGAAATTAAAACTCAATTCATAGATTATGCTAGAAAATCTCCTATAGCTCTGTTATATAAATTACAAAATAATCGGCATTATTGTTCCCAGAGAACTCAGCTGGGGTTATTGTGATGTTTCACAATTAATATGAGTCTATGGAAAATACTAAACAAGAAATTGGGAAAACTTATTCCCAATATGAAATTAGATGCCAACCTATGACAAACGAGAGGAGACTCGTTATCATTGGTTCATGTAAAAAGATACATACGTTTCCTTCCCAAAGAAAAAATCACCGAAGGGAGAACTTACCTGCAAAAATACAAAAGAGAAAATAATTAAGTAAGTGTTGATGTAAACCATTATAGAGTTCCATTTATGGAAAAATAAGAAGCGAATAAGAAATTACAGAGACAGAGTAAGTCTAAACGTACCCAAGGTCAATGGCGAAATAGCTCACAAATTTTTTGGGAGAAATTGAAACGAATTAGGTATATAAAATGTATAGTTTAGTAATATGGATAATACTATGTGAAAATTTCTTATCATAAGTAAATACCTGAGAAATGAGTCTCTGTGGTCACAAGAGAAACCTAACTGATATGAGAAATTCTCTGCCTGAGATACGATGTTATCATTGCAATATTTAGATTCATTTCAAGTTATAAATGGAAATTCTAGAGGGGAGTAAATTAACACAGGAAGATAATTCTAAATCGGGCCTGTGACTATGCGTTAAATCACCATGAACGACTAAGGGAAACTTTGGGATAACAATAATAAGGTAGACGCTAAGAATATATACTTATAAACATATGAAAAAAATTATTAGACGGATATATTGAATCTCTCAACAACCCAACGTATAACAATGAGGGTTTTACTTCATAACAACTCAGTTAGCAATGATATTTCATATGAAATTAAATTTCACATGAAGTGAAAGACAACTCTATATTGCTATGCCATTATGGAAAAATACTCAAACGAAAGAGAAATCCAAGCCGAGATAGAAAACAAATTTTATTATTTATCCTTAACCTACATATATAGTCGATATGTTTATGAATACGAAGGTTAACACATAGGCGTAAAACAAACTGAGAAGAAATCGAATGAACCAGACGTTAAATCGAAAGTAGAAGTATATTGTATCTTCATACACATCTTGGAAAGAGGATATACAAATCCATTAAGCCCAAATGTTATAAAAATAACCAGTATAAAGGTTACCTGGAACGTTGAGTGTTTGGCACGATAGAGTCTGCACAAGATTAGTGTAATGAAAATCCTGAGAAATGACATTAAACGCAGAAGAACAGAGATACCTATGCGTCCTCTGATAATATTCTCATGTGACAAATGAAACTACAGAGTGAAGAACCCGCATTATATACCGAGCCAAACCTTATTTCATCACTCATCTCCACCGTCCATGTGGAGAGTGATGCCCAAATCAAGTCGATACCAATAGAAAAAGGGCCTCGAATGACAAGGAAATCTTCACAGTACAAGCTTATATATTGACGAGTTAATACAATAGTACTCACAAAAACCAACAACCATACAAAACTCCATAAAGAATGACACATAAGTTGATCCTCATAAATGGTAACTTTCCCGAGACACATCGCAACAATCCTCGAAAATTAATGAAGTACCAATGAAATGACTTAACATTAAAAGGGAGAATAAATGATAGACAGACTTGTACTGGCCTCACGACTATTCCAATCCTTAAACATTATATTTACAAACCAAATGAGTAAAGACGTCTTCGTTGGGATGGAACGATGGCAAGTACAACGAGTTGATATACTTACCACACGAAAAAAATATTGAACCATCGTGACAACAAAGGTATTCATATTCAAATTTCTATATGTATCACAATATTGAGTTAAGGTTGAATTCGTTGATATATATATATATATATATATATATATATATATATATATATATATATATATATATATATATATATATATATATATATATATATATATATATATATATATATATATATATATATATATATATATAGAAGTATCTCCCCTACCCATTATATTCAGGTATTATAATATGGAAATTCGAAGTATGGTAATGTATATTATATTCTAAGTTAAATAAATGCACTATAAGTATAAGGTAACGGTTAGTAAGATAATAACCCTAAATTTTAATGAATAATGTTATAAAGGAATTCAATAAGAGAGAGATGTGTCATAAAAATTACAAACTATAAACCCATATATATAAAACAAATAACAGTATATGGGAAATACCTAATGGCACACAATATTAAAGGTTAGACATATTGAAAAAAGAAATTGGTTAAGTGGAGAAACATTACAAATGGTATCAGAGCTCATGTTTGAAAAACTCGGTTGTTGTTGTTCTCACTGTATAAATTATTTCTTGTTGAAAAAAAAAAAAATTTGATGTTGTTTTGTTTAGTGTACAGTGGTACTGGAACTGAAAAGTCAATGGCTAAAGGAGATGAAATTTATGTTGATCTGCATGATGAAGATAACACGCCAGATCCCAATGCTCCTTTGATGGCTATGTTGCACAAGTTTCAACGGGATATGGCTGAGCTAAGAAGCTAGAATGATAGGTTCTCATTAGCCAGTGAGGAGCATGAAAGCTCATAAGAGAATTGACTTCGCCGAATAGCCAAGAGGGTGAAGGTTCCGGAAAAAGGAAGAAAGGAAATTTCTCTGATGATTCGGAGGAAGATGACATTATTAAACATCAATCTAAATAGAAGAAGGAATTATAGGGGGAATTCCAAAAAATTATGCCTCCCTCCTATGACAGGGAGAAGGAGGAAGATGCTGAGGCATGGTTGTTGAATATTATGAAGTATTTCCAGGTCTATGAATACAAGAGTAATCTGAAGGCCAGATTAGCTGTCTACCAGTTGCAGGGTAAGGCTACCTTGTGGTGGGAGGAGACCAAAATGGTCCATGCCATTGATGAAAAAACAGTGACTTGGGAATATTTCCAAGTCAAGTTTAAAAATCGTTATTTGAACGAACGTTATTATGATGATAAATTAAAGGAGTTCCACGAACTCAGATTGGGACAGCTCACCATAGATGATTTTGTCACCAAGTTTACAAATCTGCTAAGGTATGTTCCTTATATTCGTGAAGAGAAGGAAAAGGTACAAATGTTTTTGAACTGTTTGCCTGCTATGTACAAGGAGAAAATTGAGTTTGATAATCCAAAAACTATGGACGAAGTGGTGAGGAAAGCTAGATTATGCTACCAGCAGTTTAAAGGAAAGGGTGAGCATGGGAAAAGCTGGGTAAATAAGGGTGAATTTAAAGGAAAGAAACAGAAACCAGCTTACTTGAAGAACTTTGGTAGAGATCATCAGCGGAAAAAATTTAGCAAATCAAAAGAAAGTCAAACTGCTCATTCCCAAGTTGGTTCAAAACAATTATATGGAGATAATAAGAAGGAAGGAACAGTTAAAATTCAGGAGCCTTTGAAATGTTGGGGCTGCGGAGAACCTCATATGTTGAGGGACTGTCCACACCGAAATATTCAGATGATTATGAGGGATCGGGAAGCTGCCACAGTAAATGATATAGCAAGGAATATACCCACTATCAGTGAAGCCTTGGAGAACCGACAAGAAGAACACCAGGCTACTATGGTTGAGATGGAAGGTAAGATTGCTGACCAATCTGTTACAGTTTTGATTGATCCGGGTGCTTCTTTGAGTTACATTAGTCCACAATTTGTAGAGAAATGAAATCTCAAAACTGAAAAATTTCACCAGTCTTGGTTGGTCCAATTAGCCACTGGAACCAAGAGAAAAGTAACTTATAAGTTACCTCAAACATCAATTAAATTAAATGATCTTCAGACAGAAGTAAATTTAAAAATTTTGCCCTTAGGGTCATATGATTTGCTGATAGGAATGGACTGGTTAGAAAAGAGAAAGGCTATGATGAACTATTGGGATAAAACTCTGCATTGCATAGATGAGGAGGGGAGACCCTTTATACTCAGAGGAAAACCAAAACACATTTATGTAAGACAAATATCAGCTCTACAATTAAAAAGAATAGCTAGAAAAGGTTATCAATTATATTTTGTACATGTTGAAGAATTAGGACAGCAACCTAAAGAAAACCTACTAGACACTTTACCAGTGGTAAGGGATTTCAAAGAAGTTTTTCCAGATGAGATTCCTCATCTTCTCCCCAAAAGAGAAATCGATTTTTCAACCAATTTGGTGCCTGGAGAAACACCCGTTTCCAGAACCCCTTATCGGATGAGCCCCCCTGAAATCATGGAGTTGAAAATGCAATTACAAGAATTGTTGGATAAAGTTTATATCAAACCGAGTGTGTCACCTTGGGGAGCACCGGTGCTTTTCGTGAAAAACAAGGATGGAACCTTTAGAATGTGCATTGAATACTGACAACTGAATAAGTTGACAATCAAAAACAGATACCCATTACCCAAAATTGATGACCTTTTTTATAAAGTAAGAGGGGCTTCTGTATTTTCTAAAATTGATCTGAGGACTGGTTATCACCAACTCAGAATTAACGAGGAAGATATTAGTAAAACAGATTTTCGAACCAGGTATGGTCACTACGAATTTGTAGTCCTACCTTTTGGTTTGAAAAATGCCCCTGCCACTTTTATGTGCTTAATGAACATCGTTTTCAACAAGTACTTGGATAAATTCGTACTAGTGTTCATAGACGATATTCTGGTTTATTCAAAAAGTGAGGAAGAGCACAAAGAACATTTAAGGATAGTTTTGCAAACTTTGAAAGAAAACCAGTTATATGCCAAATTCAGTAAATGTGAATTTTATAAATTCAAGATTCAATACTTGGGGCATATTATTTCTAAACAAGGATTGGTTGTTGACCCTAAGAAAATAAAGGCTATTAGAGAATGGCCAGTGCCGACTGATGTTTCAACAATGAGATCATTTATGGGAATTGCAGGTTATTATCGAATATTTGTGGAAATATTTTCTGCAATAGCATATCCCATAACTTCACTACAAAGAAAAGGCACTAAATTTGAGTGGACTGAAAAATGCCAAAACAGTTTTGAATAAATAAAATTGAAACTCACTACAGCCCCTATACTGAATATTGCAGATCGTGACAAAGAGTTTTTTGTGTGTATTGATGCATGTAGAGAGGGATTGGGAGGAGTGTTGTTGCAAGAAAATTCTATTATTGCATATGAATCTAGAAAAATTAAGAAACATGAACAGAATTACAGTGTATATGATCTGGAATTGGCTGTTGTAATTCATGCCTTGAAGATGTGGCGACACTATCTTCTTGGAAAAAAATTCACATTGATGACAGATCATATTAGTCTCAAGTATTTCTTTTCTCAAACAGATTTGAATGCCTGACAAGCCAGATGGCTGTCTTTTCTGAGTGAATTTGATATGGACATAAAACATATCAAAGAGAAAGAAAACAAAATTGCTGATGCGCTAAGAAGAAATTCTTGCCAAAACATAAGCAGCATTAGGAGTAGTGCTAGTTTTGATTTAGAAGAACTAGTTAAAAAGGTAGCAGATCAAGATCCAAACTATGAGAAGCCACAAATGAAAATGTTGAAGAAAGAAATGGCTGAATACACCCAAAACCAGAAAGGGTTGATCTAATATAAAAACAGATTGTATATCCCCAATGTAGAGTCTTTGAAAAAAGAGATCCTAGATTAATATCATAAACAACCATATGCAAGACATCTGGGATATCAGAAAATGCTTACAGCCTTGAAAAATAAATTGTTTTGGCCAGGAATGAAAAAGGATGTAGCAGACTATTTAGCTAGGTGCATGGAATGTCAACTAGTTAAAGTTGAACATCAGCATTGAGCTAGTCTTTTAAATCCCTTGCCAATTGCAGAATGGAAATGGGACACTCTTTCTATAGATTTCATAACCGGGTTACCTAGAACAAACTACCAGCATGACTCAGTGATGGTAGTGGTAGACACCTTAACAAAGGCTGCACACTTCATCCCTGTAAAATCTACTTTTGGGACAGCCCAAGTAGCAGATGTGTTCCTAAAAGAAATAGTCAGGCTGCACAGGGTCCCAAAAACGATTATTTCAGATAGAGACGCTAATTTCACAGCCGCCTTCTGGAAAGGTTTGTTTGGGGGCATGGGCACTAAACTGAATTTTAGTACTGCCTATCACCCTTAGACAGATGGTCAAACATAGAGAAAAAATCATATTTTGGAGGATATGCTGAGAATGTATGTAATGGACAGGCCATCAAAATGGGAATACCACTTGCATTTAGTTGAATTCGCTTATAACAACAGCTATCAATCCTCCATAAAAATGAGTCCATTTCGAGCACTCTATGGAAGGAAGTTTCGTACTCCTTTAAGTTGGATCCAACCTGAAGATAAGATAGTATTGGGACCAGATACTTTACAAGAAATGGAAAGGATTGTCAAACAAATACAAAGAAACATCAAGACAACACAAGATCGACAGAAAAACTATGCTGATAAGAAGAGGGTGCATCGAGAGTTCAAAGTGGGTGATCATGTGTACCTACATATTAAACCCAGAAAGAGCACACTTTATACTGGAAGTTGTGCAAAATTGGCTCCTCGATAT
Organism: Pinus albicaulis; assembly: GCA_034641835.2. NCBI lineage: Eukaryota > Viridiplantae > Streptophyta > Pinopsida > Pinales > Pinaceae > Pinus > Pinus albicaulis. The sequence continues at coordinate 106,687,005 of CM076572.1, forward strand.
TGTGGGCCTTTTGAGGTGTTATAAAGGGTGGGACCAGTGGCTTATAAGCTGGCCCTACCACCCCATGTTGAAGTTCATGATGTGTTTCATGTTTCGTTATTAAAAATATATGTACATTATGCTTCTCACATTGTTGATTGGAATGTGATACAGGTGGAACCAGAAGGGGAGTTCCTTCTAGAGCCGCTTCAAATATTGGAGTGGGAAGAAATTGAATTAAGAAACCGAACAGTAGAAAGTGTAAAGGTGCAGTGGAAGCACTTTACTGCTGAAGAAGTTGGAAAAAGAAGCTGAGATGATGGAAAAATATACATCTCTATTTTCAAAATGAACTCTAGTAGTTAGTTGTTAACACCGAGGACGGTGTTTGTTTTCAGAGGGGGAATATGTGACACCCCTAGTTTTATGTTTTTCAAGTTAGAAATTTGAACTTCAATCCAAAGGGGAGTGGACCCCAATGGACAGTTATGGTGTGGATGTAATTAATTATTTAATTTTGAAAAACAAATAAACTATTTCTGTGCATATTGACCAAATGAGATTTTTGAGATCACTTGCCAAATCCATGAGGGATGGAAGGAGGCTAAGACTTTCCCCAAAAATCTTTCAAAAAAATCCTTGAAAGAATTTATTTCTAATTTAGATTTTGAGGAAAAATCTAGATTTCCCCAATGAGGTGGAGAGTAGTTGGGAAGAGGTAAAAATCTGGAAGAGCAGAAAGCGGCTTTAAAAGTACCTAAATAAGGGAAGCCTAGGCAAACAGGAATAAAAGCCTCCTGTAATTCTGGACGCAGAATTAGAAACAGGCTTTGGGTAGCATAAGCTTAAATAAGCTACTCCATAACAGATGGAGGTTGGTCTATTCTAGGAGATGATCTCAGCTCGTGGGTGAGCTCTAGAGAAAGAAGAACTCTAAGGTTGGGAGGTTGGTCATTTGCAGAAGTGGTATGTCCACAATTTTTATGAATGGTTAAATTACCTGTTATTATGAAATATGGTTAATTACTGTAGATGTTATTATACTTCAAAATTCTGAAATTGGTATCCCTTACATTTAACAGAACTGGTTAGAAGAAATACATCCTCTCAATTCTGTATAGTTGTAGGAATAGGAATTATGGGTAAAATCATCCAGAAGCTCTAAACCTGCTAATGGTTTAAATCTAGAGATTTATACTACTCCCATAAATCATTAAAGTTTTAATTTTAATCTGCTTCTGTAAATGTACAGATATAAAAATCTTCTATGATAACAAGGGGTATACATATATACATGCAGAACTAACTAGTTAAAACTCTGAGATTTTAGTTGAGTAACTAGTGTTAGAGAAATTTCAAGAATAAAGACTTCTAGAAAAATCCTATATTTATGTGGTAAGAAAAATATATCAAGATAATTCATTAATACAGTCAGGCTAACCACATTGAACAATGATAGAAGCTATTGTATATTCTGCATAAGAGAGAAAATAAATATGTCTCTATATGATTTAAATTAAATTGAGGGAAGTTGAAATCTCTACTTTGTGTGAACAAAATTATAGAAATTATGAATATGCAGAAGTACAGGAAAAAGTTAAGAACATTCATAATGGAATGTATTGTTTTACCATTGCAGAAAGAAATGATAATCTATATTATAAAAAGAAGCATATCAACTGAATTTACTAAATAAAATTATAATGATTAGTGCAGAAAATCAGAAGTGAAACGTTTTAGTGGGATTTACTTCTGTTATAAAAGGGTATAAAATTTCAGAATAATTTAAATCAAAATACATTTGATCATCACCCCATAAATTAATTTAAATATTCAGCTGAATTTATTCGTAGAGATAATTCCAATGTACATCCGAACATTTATTCCATATAATATTGATAAGCAATATTCAACTAAAAAATTATTAAACCTTATACATATGTATATTTTCAACTAAACTTGGCAGAGAAGTATTCCATCTCTGTTGAAAAAATATATATATAAAAATTTCAGAATATATATATATATATATATATTCCTGGAAAAATGTTCGAAATTAAAACTCAATTCAGAGATTATGCTAGAAAATATCCTATAGCTCTGTTATATAAATTACAAAATAATCGGCATTATTATTCCCAGAGAACTCAGGTGGGGTTATTGTGATGGTTCACAATTAATATGAGTCTGTGGAAAATACTAAACAAGAAATCGGGAAAACTTGTTCCCAATAGGAAATTAGATGCCAACCTATGACAAACAAGAGGAGAATCGTTATCATTGGTCCATGTAAAAAGATACATACGTTTCCTTCCCAAAGAAAAAATCACCGAAGTAAGAACTTACCCGCAAAAATACAAAAGAGAAAATAATTAAGTAAGTGTTGACGTAAACCATTATAGAGTTCCATTTAGATAAAAATAAGAATCGAATAAGAAATTATAGAGACAGAGTAAGTCTAAACGTACCCAAGGTCAATGGGGAAATAGCTCGCAAATTTTCTCGGAGAAACTGAAATGAATTAGGTATAAAAAATGTATAGTTTAGTAATATGGATAATACTATGTGAAAATTTCTTATCATAAGTAAATACCTGAGAAACGATTCTCTGTGGTCACAACAGAAACCTAACTGATATGAGAAATTCTCTGCCTGAGATACGATGTTATCATTGCAATATTTAGATTCATTTCAAGTTATAAATTGAAATTCTAGAGGGAAGTAAATTAACACAGGAAGATAACTCTAAATCGGGCCTGTGACTATGCGTTAAAATCACCATGAGTGACTGAGGGAAACTTCAAGATAACAATAATAAGGGAGGCGCTGAGAATATATACTTATAAACATATGAAAAAAATTATTAGATGGATATATTGAATCTCTTAACAACCCAACGTATAAAAATGAGGGTTTTACTTCATAACGACTCAGTTAGCAATGATATTGCATATGAAATGAAATTTCACATGAAGTGGAAGATGGCTCTATATTGCTATGCCATTATGGAAAAATACTCAAATGAAAGAGAAATCCAAGCCAAGATAGAAAACAAATTTTATTATTTCTCCTTAACTTACATATATAGTCGATATGTTTATGAATACGAAGGTTAACACATAGGCGTAAAACAAACTGAGAGGAAATTGAATGAACCAGACGTTAAATCGAAATTAGCAGTATATTGTATCTTCATACACATCTTGGAAAGAGGAAATACAAATCCATTAAGCCCAAAGGTTATAAAAATAAACAGTATAAGGGTTACTTAGAACATTGAGCGTTCGACACGATAGAGTCTGCACGAGATTAGTGTAATGGAACTCCTGAGAAATGACATTAAACGCAGAAGAACAGAGAGACCTCTGCATCCTCTGATAAAATTCTCATGTGACAAATGAAACTATAGAGTGAAGAACACGCATGATATACTGAGCCAAACCCTATTTCATCGCTCATCTCCACCGTCCACGTGGAGAGATATGCCCAACTCAAGTCGATACCAATAGAAAAAGGGCCTCGAATGACAAGGAAATATTCATAGTACAAGCTTATAGATTGACGAGTTAATACAATAGTACTCATCAAAACCAACAACCATACGAAACTCCATAAAGAATGACACATACGTCGATCCTCAAAAATGGTAACTTTCCCGAGACACATCGCAGCAATCCTCGAAAATTAATGAAGTACCAATGAAATGACTTAACATTAAAAGGGAGAATAAATGATAGACAGACTTGTACTGGCCTTGGGACTATTCCAATCCTTAAACATTATATTTACAAACCAAATGAGTAAAGACGTCTTCGTTGGGATGGAACGATGGCAAGTACAACGATTTGATATACTTACCACATGAAAAAAATATTAAACCATCATGACAACAAAGGTATTCATATTCGAAATTCTGTATGTATCACAATCTATAGTTAAGGTTGAATTCATTGATATATATATATATATATATACTCCCATACCCATTATATTTAGGTATTATAATATGGAAATTCGAAGTATGGTAATGTATATTATATTCTAAGTTAAATAAATGCACTATAAGTATAAGGTAAGGGTTAGTAAGATAATAACCCTGAATTTTAATTAATAATGTTATAAAGGAATTCAATAAGAGAGAGATGTGTCATAAAAATTACAAACTATAAACCCATATATATAAAACAAATAATAGTATATGGGAAATACCTAATGGCACACAATATTAAAGGTTAGACATATTGAAAAAAAAAAAAATTGGTTAAGTGGAGAGACATTACATGAACAAAAATGGTGATGGTCACCTCTATGGAAAATTTACTGTATGGCTAGCCTTGAACAATAAACTCCTTAATTGGGATGTTAGTATAGTGTGTGGATGGGTTGGGCCGAGTCATTGCTCATTATGCAAAACTTGTAGCAAAAATATTCCACATATTTTTATATTTTGTAAATATATTGCATAGATATGTGGAAATGTCATTACCTAAATCGGGTTGTCCTTAATTTGGAAGAAGTCTAGCCTGGAAGATAACTTCATTTCATGGATCAAGATAGGTCAAGTAGGAAATTTGCATCATTCTCTGTATTTTGGTTCATACTATTTGGTGGGCAAGGAAAGAAAATATTTTTCAATTAAAGCACATTCCCATAGTGATATTTATGGGTCTCATCACAGAATTATGCAAATAATACAAAACTAATACCTAAACCAATCTACCTCACAGTAATTTTCAACCTAAAAACAATAAATGAATTTAATGGGGATATTTTTACAATGCTTCACAATAACACCCACCCGTCCATCCCCCCCCCCAAAAAAAAAGTGATACTGCAGTTATACTTCTCTCTAAAAAATCATGTTAGATATTGCCAAGGAGGGGGATCAAATATTCATAACCTTGCATAGACTAGTTTTTTTTGTATCCCAAAAACATGTAACAAAGTTACAAATCATTGGTTATTCCCAACTCATAATTAACTAGCCATTTAAACAAATTGGAAGTTGGGAATATATATCTTCATGCTGAAGACATCATCTATGAAGCTCTTCAATCTTTTGAATGGACATCTTTAACCCACATCATTTAATAACTCAAGACTCAATCTATTTCACTATCCAAGGAAGCCCTAGATATGAAAATAGGAAAATTCTAAAATATTAAAGTCTTGGATGAGGAAGTGGTAGATAATAAATATCCACTTTTAATTGTTCACTCCCATGTCATTCTCATACAAATCTTTTTTGTTTCCTATTTTTTTCTCCGTATATAATGTAATGAGCTAAGGGTAACCAGATTGAGTTAAGGATAACAACATTGTAAAAAGAAATATGATGAAAGAAAGTATTTTTATACCTTTTTGGAAAGTATGTCCTCTCGGAAAAAGACACTCAATCTGTCCATTACCCAATAACATGTATATTCTTTTCTTTTTTAATATAAAAAGTTTTTGTAATAGGAAAGAGAAGAAAAAAATAATTATGTTACTTACTAAGGATATTTAAATATTTTTTTTTATTCCTTAATAAATATTTAAAATAATTTGAAATAATTAATTATACTTAATTAAAGGTTAATCATAATTATTAAAATAACTTCAAAATTAATTTTAAAAAATTAGAAAAAAAAACTTGGTTAAGGTCAAAATGATATTTAAGAAATTTTAAATAAATTAAGTAGAATAAATTGGAATAAGGTTAATAATTATTAAAATAGATTTAAAATATTAATTAATAAATGAAAGTGGCAATTTAGCAAGTCCCAACTCTCAAACAAGGCGAGGATGACAATTAAATGATTAGAATAAATTGGAATTAGGTTAATAATTATTAAAATAGATATTAAAAAATAATTACAATATGAATCTGGTAATTGACCAAGTCTCAATCAAAGTTACTATGATATTATGGATCAGAAGTTTACAGTCTCAAATCATAAATTTAATTTTTAATTAATTATATATTTCACCAAAATTACAGCAAAATGCCAATGCCCTTATGATTCCAGATCCGTGGAGAGAGTCAAAAACCATTTCCAACTCCCGTATTCTGCCCTTAAGTTGTGCCTCTTTTTCTTCTGATACCAAATTTCTTCTCTCCAGTTCAACATTGGTCTCCTCAAGGAACGTTTTTTCCTCTGAAATTTCTTGCAATGACTCAACCATGTTTCGACGTTCTTCATTCTCTTTCAACAACGCGATGAATTTGTCCTCCAACTTTCTATGTTTCTCGGCCAACTCTGCATGAAGTGATTCAAACTCCTTTCCATGCTCTTCGTTTTCTTGCACTAGTTTAACATTTGTCTCCTCTAACAATACAAATTTTTCATTTAGTTCCTGAATTTGCGTCTTAGGTCTCCCATTTTCAGCCATGGATTCTTCAACTCTGATATTTGTCTTCTGCAACTCTCCAAGTTTTTTATTTGGTTCCTGAATTCGCGTATTAGTTTTTCCATTTTCAACAATGGATTGTTCAGCTGTCTAAATTTGGGTTTCAAGCAAACAACTCGCACTCTCTACCTCCTGTATTATTTCATTTTGTTGTTTGTGACAATCTCCTTCTGCAACTCGGATAATTCAAATTCTTTGCCCGATTGGCATATTTTTTCTTGGTCCCACGAAGAGTAACAAGGTGCAACTTCACTATTTTCTAACGGGGGAAATTCTTTCCACCCGCTGTCGCTGTAGCATCTGCCTCCGGCCATCTTGTTAAACAAACAAAAAAGTCTGCAAGTTCGGCAAACCGCTTGTAGAATCTGCGGCAGGACCGCTGAACTGAAGATTACAGCTTCTCTACCAAACGGCCCATACAAACAGCAATTCCCTTGGGTTTAGCGATGATGTTCCTATGCAATGTTGAAGCGGCGATACGATGGAAAATTTAGAGTAACAAGCTGCAACTTCACTATTTTCTAACGGGGGAAATTCTTTCCGTCGGCTGTTGCTGTAGCATCTGCCTCCGGCCATCTTGTTAAACAAACAAAAGAGTCTGCAAGTTCGGCAACCCGCTCGTAGAATCTGTGGCAGAACCGCTGAACTGAATATTACAGCTTCTCTACCAAACGGCCCATACAAACTGCGATTCCCTTAGGTTTAGCGATGATGTTCAACTGCACGCAATGTTGAAGCAGTGATGCGATGGAAATTTAGAGTCACACTGAAAATATACGAAAATGGTGATGCGGAAAATATTGAGTGACATCGAAAATGCACGAAAAAATGTTGATGTTATACCCTGTCTTTCAACCTAAATTTTTTATGTTGGCCACCAAGATTTGATGGCTTTTTTTATTAATTATTGGGTCCCTAAGATGGATCATTTTTAGTCTTTTTGGTTGTGATGCTCATGGAGCTATTTTCAAATTTGACCATGGTCCATTGTTTTAATGTGTATTTGAAAAGGCTAAAAATAATTTTTGAAGAATAGAAGAAAAAATAAATATATGCCTTTTTCTAGTGTGTAACTAAATATGTCATATCATCAATTTATACCGTGAATCGTTATGGTTCAGCTATCATACTCTTACATATATTAAAACTTATGAAAAATACTCTTTGCCTCCTAAACCAGAAGTATTTCAAGAGATGAGCATATATTAAATCTTGGGTAGAATACTCTTTTCCTACTAAACAAAAAGTATTTCAAGATATGGAAAATAAAATCATCCTTTTCCACTCTTCCGTGGAAGTTGAACTTGTATTTTAAAAAATGTTGACACAGGATTAATTTATTTTTGATAAATATCATTTCTTATTGCGAGAAAAGAATATTAGAGACTGAAATTTAGAAGTGTGTGGCACCATGTGGGTGATAGAAATACCAATTTTTTCCTCAAACAAGCTAAAAATCTAAAATTCTAGAAAGAAAGAACACAATACAAGAAATTATTGTAAATGGAATCAAGGTGGATGACTTTCAACAAATCAAAGATCCTATGGCATACTTCAGCAAAATCTAACCCCAGAGAAATCCCACCTGCAATGAAGCCAATGAAGCTAAAGGCTATATGTTAGAACAAATCCCACAATTGATACTAAAGTTATGAATAGGTAAAATCATGGAGCTAGGTTACACCTCTTGGTAACTAAAGGCTTTTTTTAAGTGAAAAAAGAACTTGATCCAGTCACTTTAAACACTCTATAAAGCCATTTTTAAACGTTGAATCAATCTCCTTGAGCACTAAAAAAAAATATCTTAATCAAAGATTTTTAAAAACCTTTGATTAAGCTTTTATTTAACTCGACAATAAAAAATCTATCTAGCATTACAGCTCAATCAAACTTAGAAGCTTGATGGAGCTTTAGAGCTCAATCTAACCCTTATTTAATATTAAAAGGCGCCCTTATTTCCAAGCTTGATTGAGCTTTAGAGCTCGATATAACCCTTATTTAATATTAAAAGGCACCCTTATTTTGTATTAAAATGTGTGGTCAAGGTTTGGGCAAGTCATTTTTGGGCAGACCAAGGGAGCTCAAATGAGACTTTTAGGGCTCAATCCAAACAACTTCTCCAACAACCCCTCTAACTTCCTAGAGGCTGAAGCCAAGGTAGATTTCCCATTTTTTTATCTTTTTTATTTAATTTTTCTTGAAAAATTAAATAAATTAATTTGAAAACAAAAAAAATTATCACAAAAAATCACCAAATAAATATTTCAAAACAACAAAAAAAACAACTTAGAAACAACAAAAACAACACCAAGAAAAAGTTTCAAAACCACCAAAAAGAACTCTATTTTAGCTTTTAATTTTTTTTTCTTACTTGCAATGGTAGCATGTTTATTATGAAATTTTTAGTTGTTTTTCATTAGTAATTTAGTGAAATAAGTTTTTTTTTTAAATGATTTTTTGTTATTTAAAATGAATTTTAAATTTCGAACAATTTCACCCAAAATATACTCAAAAAACTCCAAAATAGAAAACAACCAAACTATAACCAATATATAAATAAATTAGGAGTTTCAGATTGACAATTCTTGCTGAGATTGTAACATTGTATTTTTTAATGCAAAAATGGATTTATTTTCTTGGAAATCCATTTAGGCACTCGAAAATATACAAGTAGTTAGACTAAGAGAAATGTTTTAACCATAAGATTTTCCTTATTTTCAATTAATTTATATAATATATACCTATTTGACACTAAAATATTTTTTTCAACACGAACATTAAAATATATTTTTACACCTTAAGGCGTCCTTATTTTAGAATAACTTTCCTAACTGCCACTCTGTATGGTTTTGCAACCTTGGATATAGCGTTAGACGATTGGAAAAAGGTTAACCGTTAGATCCAACACCAAATCCTATTTGAATTATGAACTAGTTTATTTCTTTATCCTATTTGAATTGTGAACTAGTTGATTCTGTTATCAACTAACTCATTTTTCATATTCGCTTTTCAACCAACTCACGGCTCCTCTCGCTTTTAAACTTCTTCAACTGTTCAGATTTCCATTGTTTTTTCCAAAGGAGGTGAGGTGAGGTTGTTTTCAATTCATCTGTTGCTATTAGAATTATTTCCTGGCAATTAAATTTCTTGATAATCTTGAAAATAACAGTATTCTTTTTATGGAAACGGATTTCCATTGTTTCTTCCAAAGGAGGTTTCTTTCAATTTCTATTGGAGTTTCTTGCTCGGTTCATCTGTTGCTATTAGAGTTATTTCCTCTTCTTGAAGAAACTAATTTCCATTGTTTCTACCAAAGGAGGTTTTTTTCAATTTCTATTGGAGTTTCTTTGCTCGGTTTATCTCTTGCTATTAGAATTATTTCCTCTTCTTGACGAGGTGGCTTCTCCTCTTCAGTAATCTCGAGACAGAACAACTATTTCAGGTTTTTGAAATCGTTTTCTCTGCTGGAAATTAAATTAAACAAGAAGTATTAAGAAAAACACCTTTTTCTATCATTAGTTTACAGAAATCTGAATTGTCTTGGACTTCATGGCAAGCGGAATCCTAGGCACACGACACAGAAATATCCTCGACATTGGCATTACCAGGTATGAGCTAACCCTGTAACGATTCACCTTCATTGCCATCATTTATTTATTTGTTGGGTTATGTATACATATCATGTGTTTTACAATTTCATTGTACTGAATTGAAACGCTAATAAAAGCCTTCTTATTTGTTTTAGAACTAAATCGATTTCATTCTTTGGATTTTTTCCATTGGAAATTGATCATTCAGGGTTTGAATATTCTCTCTTTGCATTTGGAATTTTGATCATTTTGTTTAATCTTGCCCTCTGTGGTAGATATGGCTCTCAGATACCGAATGATCGAACTCATCCCAGGTGTGTTCTTGTAATATCAGTTATTTAACTAAGATTTGTAATATCGTTTTTGACACCCTCCATTTTTCTCTTAAATACGTTATTTCTAAATCCCCATTCATAACATTTTGAATTCGATATTTTTCCTTTTCTCCTGCGATTCTCGAAAGGCTTTCTTTGTGTTCGTTTTTCTACTCTAATGGACACGAGGTTAATCGTAGGTCTGCAACTATGCTTAATATGGGGAAATCGAACTTTCGATTTGTGTCCCAGTTTTCCATCCTCATTTTTCACAGGTAAATTCTTATATATATATATATATATATATATATATTTGTTGATAAATTATAATGTCGTGCTCCTTTGTTTCCAGATATGAATTTGGAGTTTTCCTAATCCTTTCAATTGATGATTTTGCAGGTAAAACTTCTAAGAATAGGCTCATCTCAGTTGTATTTCTCGGCAATTTTTCTTCATTAAATCATCGAACCTAACTCACTGCTACTGTTCCAGGTTGGTCCCCAACGTTTTTGCACGAAGAGCCAAGCTTCCATTGTTCAAGTCTGATTTATATATTTATGTTTGAATACTCATAGTTTAGAATCCGTGAAGATATGTTGGCCTCCTCGAAATTTGTGAAGTTGACTGTAAATTTAACAGATGCTCCTCTTTCATGAGGTTGATAACTGACTGTGAAATTCTCCTTTTTCTATTTTACCATCCAAAGACCTCGTATGGTTTTGATATTTCTATTTGTTTCTAATGCACCATATATCACATCTGTGATTTACACAATGAATATACTAAACTATGATTTCCCAGTAGGATATTTATTTTAAAGTTAATCATAGTGCTAGCTCTTGATTTTATGATACATATATAGACATATACAGTGAATGCCTCTATTTAAATTTTTAAATTTATATATCAGTTTCCTATTTATTTTACATAGGGTGTCTACACTATTAACTGTCAAAAATTTATTAAAGGATACATCGGTCTTGGATTTTGTTTATTAAAATATTTCTTATGTAGGCTACCTTCCAGATTTCAAAAAGGAAGGGATTTAGTTTTGTTTACTTCACATATTTTTATGTATATAGAATGATAATGGAAATATATATATATATATATATATATATATATATATATATATATATATACTTCCATCTTATATACATATATATGGGTATATATCTATAGTTAGCTATCCTTATCCATTTCATATTTTACAGAAAATTTATTTCCGGTCTACTATATGGAAGAGTTGATACATCCATATAAATTTGTTAGTATTTCTCAAAAAGGGTAACTGACTATTTTGTTAGTTCTGTATCAACTTTCTATTCCTACTTCTTAATTTCAGTAAGGAACAAACACAGTGGCATTTGTTTACTTAAAGTGGAACTTCTCGTTTATATCCACTATATTTTCTATTCAGCATACATGATTCATCTATATTCATAAGCTAGATTTAGAACTTTATGCACAGTAATATAATTGTTATTCTTCTCAACAAACATCAATTGAATGCTTTGAATAATAACTCTTTTACTTTTTTGATACAACAATTTCTTCAAGGATTATTCCATTTATTTTTGTATAGTAAGTTGGTACTTAGGTACAGATTATATGGAAGTACTAGAATTCATAATAGAATGTAACTACAGAAACTTTGATGTAGTCTTATGGATTATTTAACATATTTTATTGTTTTTGTTTTATTAATGTTGTATATACTAGTAATAATTATCATAGCACAGAATAGATAGAATAAATCAGTATTCTCTTACAGATAAAATATTATGGTCCACTTGTTACTTTATTATTTCTTTTTCTTATATCTACACACAAAAATAAAATTACTCTCATTCACTACATAAAAGTAAAATCTTCTCTGAGAGATAATGATCTCTAGATTTAAACCAGTATTTGTTTTAGACATTTTGGTAGATGGACCTCATCAGACTTCGCCCATACAACCATACAGATCTGAAGTATCACTACTTACTTTAAGTCTATTAAATTTATGGGTATCAATAATTTCAGCATACTACACTTTAAATTACTCAATAAAATCAATATTGTAACTCACCATGAGCACATGAAATTATAATTAAATTTTAGTTCAGTGCGCATACCAATTCAGATGACTAGTCCTCCCAACCGTAGAGTTCTATCTCCTTAAATCACCCCCGAGCTGAGATCCACACATCGAGTATTAGACCAACCTCTGTCTCTCCTGTAGTAGTTTATTTAAACAATGCTTCCCCAAGCCTATTTCTAATTTATGCGTCCAGAAATTCTAGGATGCTTTATTCCTGTTTTTTCCTAGGCTTCCCTCAGCGAGGTACTTTAAAGCTGTTTTTCCACTTTTCCATATTTTATTCCTCTTCCCAATTACTTTCCTCTTCATTAGGGAAATTAAATTTTTCTCTCTCAATCTAATTTAGAATATTCCTTTGAAGGTTTTTCTGAAAGGTTTTGGGAAGACTAACCTTATCCATATCCTCATGGATAAAGGTTTAGGATCTCCATCTCAATCTAGTCATGTTGCACACAGAATTATTCTATTTATTAATAAATATTTACATAAAATACACACATTTTTTCTCCATTGGGGTCTACTTCCCCTTTGTATTTGTTCAAATGTCAAATTAAAAAGCATATAAATTTGGGGTGTTACACATTCCCCCTCAAAAAACAAACACCATCCTCACTGTTGACAAAATAACTTTACACAGTTCATTGTGAAAATAGTGCTGGGTACATTTCCATCATCTCAATTTCTCTGTCCCAAGTAGCTTCTTCAATAGTAAAGTGATTCCATTGCACTTTTACTCTGGCTACTATTCGATTCCGCAATTCAATTTCTTCCCGCTCCAAGATTTGAAGCGGCTCGGGAAGGAATTCCCCTTCTCGTTCCACCTGAATCACATTCCAATCAATAATGTGAGCAGAATCGTGTACATATTTTTTCAATAGAGAAACATGAAACACATCATGAACCTTAATATGCATAGGTAAGGCCAGTTTATAAGCCACTAGTCCCACCCTTTCAAGTATTTCAAATGGTCTGCAATATCTAGAAGCTAATTTTGCACAACTACCAGTGTGCAAATTTCTCTTCTTAGGCTTAATCCGCAGATACACATGATCACCGACACTGAAATCCCAGTGTATTCTCTTCTTTTCTGCATAAATTTACTTCCGATCTTGAGCTTTCTTGATATTTTTCTGAATTTGTTTGACAATTCTTTCCATTTCTTGCAAAGTGTCCTGCCGAAGCACTAATTTATCTTCAGGTTGGCTCCAGCTTAAAGGAGTGTGACATTTCCTTCCATAGAGTGCTTCAAATGGACTCATTTTTATGGAAGTTTGATAGTTGTTGTTATAGGTGAATTCTACTAAATGTATATAGTCTTCCCATTTAGTTGGCATATCCATTACATACATCCTTATCATATCCTCCAAAATAAATTCTTTTTCAAAGCTGTGAGTAGTTTCTAATATCCAGGATGTCTAGAGTAAGGTTGTTTATGATATTCATCTAGGATTTCCTTTTTCAAATAGTCTACATTGGGGATGTATAATCTTTCTCTATAACAAATCAGTCCCTTCTGATTTTGTGTATACCCTTTCATTTCCTTTTTCAGCATTTGAATTTGCAGTTTTTCATAGCTTGGATCTTGATTTTCTACCACTTTAACTAATTCTTCTACGTCAAATTTAGCACTACTCCCAATGTTGCTTATGTTTTTGCAAGCATTTCTGCTTAGGGCATCAAAAATTTTTTTTTCTTTTCCTTTTATATGTTTTATCTCCATATCAAATTCACTCAAAAAATACAGACATTTGGCTTGTCTAGCATTCAAATCTGTTTGGGTGAAGAAATACTTTATGCTGATGTGATTTGTCATCAAAATAAATTTCTTCCCTAAAAGATATTTTCGCCACATCTTGAGTGCGTGAGTTATAGCAGCCAACTCAAGATCATACACACTGTAATTCTATTCATGTTTCTTAATTTTTCTAGATTCATAAGCAATAACAGAATTTTCTTGCAATAATACTCCCCCTAATCCCTCTCCACACGCATCAATACATACTACAAACTACTTATCAGGATATGAGATCTTCAGAATAGGGGCTATAGTAAGTTTTAATTTTAGTTGTTCAAAGTTATGCTGGCATTTTTTTGTCCATTTAAATTTTGTACCTTTCCTTTGCAATGAAGTTATGGGATAGGCTAAAGCGGAAAATATTTCCACAAACCTTCTATAGTACCCCGAAATCCCCATAAATGATCTTACCGATGATACATCAGTAGGCACAGGCCATTCTCTAATAGACTTTATCTTCTCAGGATCAACCACTAATCCTTGTTATGAAATTATATGTCCCAAATATTGAATTTTATCTTTATAAAATTCACATTTGCTAAACTTTCCATACAAATGATTCTCCTTAAGAGTCTGCAACACAATTATAAGGTGTTCTTTATGTTCTGCCTCACTTTTTGAATAGATTAAAATGTCGTCAATAAATACTAGTACAAACTTATCTAAGTATTTATTCAATACACTATTCATTAAGCACATAAACGTGGCAAGTACATTTTTCAACTCGAATGGTAGGACTACGAATTCATAATGTCCATACCGGGTGCGAAATGTTGTTTTGTCTGATATCTTCCTCTTTAATTCTCAACTGATGATAACATGTTCTTAAATCAATATTAGAAAACACAGAGGCTCCCCTAACTTTATCAAAGAGGTCATCTATTCGGGGTAATGGATACCTGTTCTTGATAGTCAACTTATTCAGTTGATGGTAATCAATGCACATTCTGAAAGTACCATCCTTATTTTTTACAAAAAACACCGGTGCTCCCCAAAGAGACACACTCGGTCTGATGTAACCTTTGTCCAACAATTCCTGTAATTTCATTTTCAACTCCATTAGTTCAGGGGGGCTCATTCGATAAGGGGCTCTAGAAACTGGTGTTTCCCCTGGCATTAAATTGATTGTAAGATCGATTTCTCTCTTGGGGGGAAGATGAGGAATCTCATCCGAGAATACTTCTTTACATTCTCTGATCACTGGTAAAGTATCTAACAAATTTTTCTCTGGTTGTTGTTCTAATTCTTCAACATGTACAGCATATACTTGATACCCCTTTCTAGTAGTTATTTTTAATTGAAGAGCTGAGATCTTCCTCACAGAGACAGGTTTTGGTTTCCCTTTTAGTATGACTGGTTTTCCCCTTATATCAATGCAGTGTAATGTTTTTTTTAAACAGTCCAACACAGTTTTCTGTTTTTCTAACCAAACCATTCCTATCAGTATATCATATGAACCCAATGGCAGAATATTTAAATTTACCTCTGTTTGGTAATCATTCAACTTCATGACCATTTGAGGTAACTTATGAGTTATCTTACGTTTGGTACCAGTGGCTAATTGGACCAACCAAGATTGTTGAAACTTCTCTGTTTTGAGTTTTCATTTTTCTACTATTTGTGGCTTATATAACTCAAAGATGCACCTGGATCTATTAAAATTGTAGCAGATTGGTTTAGAAATCATACCTTCCATCTCAACCATAGTAGACTGATGTTCTGCTTGCCAATTTTCTAAGGCTGCACTAATGGTGGGAATGTTCCTTGCTATGTCATTTACTGTAGTGGCTTCTTGTAATACTTGCACTATCTGAATATTTCGATATGGACAGTCCCTCAACAAATGAGGTTCTCCACAATCCCAACACTTTAAAGGCTCCCAAATTTTTAACAGCTCCTTCCTTCTTATTATTCCCATTTATTGGTTTTGAACCAGTTTGAGATTGAGTAGTTTGATTTTCACTCATTCTGTTAAATTTCTTTCGCTGATGGTTCCTACCAAAGTTCTTCAAATAAACTGGTTTCTATTTCTTTCCCTTGAATTCACCTTTGTTTGGCCAGTTATTTCCTTACTCAGTCTTTCCCCTAAAATGTTGGTAGCATAATCTAGCTTTCCTCACCACTTCGTCCATTGTTTTTGGAGTATCGAACTCTATTTTCTCCTTGTAAATAGTAGGCAAACAGTTAAGAAATCTCTGTACTTTTTCCTTCTCCTCACGAATATAAGGAACATATCGTAATAGATTTATGAACTTCGTGACAAACTCATCTATGGTGAGCTGTCCCAATATGAGTTCATGAAAATCTTTGCCTTGTCATCATAGTAGCGTTCGTTCAAATATCGATTTTTGAACTTGACTTGAAAATCTTCCCAAGTTATTGTTTTTTCATCAATGGCGTGAACCATTTTTTTTTCCTCCCTCCACAAGTTCGCCTTACCTTGCAGCTGGTAAATAGCTAATCTGGCTCTTAAATTACTTTCATATTCGTAAACTTGAAACTACTTGATCATATTCAGCAGCCATGCCTCAGCATCTTCCTCCTTCTCTCCATCATAGGAGGGAGATTTTATTTTCTGGAATTCACCCTGTAATTCCTTCTTCTTTCTAGACTAATGTATATTGGCGTCATCTTCCTCAGAATTATCTGAGGAATTGACTCTTCCTTTTCTCTTTCTTCCAAAACCTTCACCTTCCTGCCTATTCCATGAAGTCAATTCTCTGATGATTTTTTCTTGCTCCTCACTGGCCAAAGATAGCATGTCGTTGTGGCTTTTAAGCTATTCCCTTTCTCGTTGCATTCTATGAAACATAGCCATCAACGGAGCATTTGGATCTGGCGTGTTTTCTCCACCACCCAAATCTACATACAGCTTGTCCCCTTCATTCATGGTTCACAGCTGTACTCTTCACACTATTCACTGTTCAACATAACAACATCTAGTAAAACTTAAAATTCATAAAATTTTACAACAGCATATTGTTTCTGTGTGAGCACATAAATTGCCCAGTGTTTTTCCAAAAAGCTCTGATACCATTTGTAATGTCTCCCAAATTTTTTTTCTATGATACTCATTGAATCATTGGATACATTTTTCTTCGATTCCCTTCTTTTTCGATTTAAAGGACTAGATGTTTTTCCTCTTTTGTTTTCTTTTTTCTAACCTCCTTAGTCTATAATGGTTAGAATTCTTCCTGTTCTTATGTCTAATATGTAACCCATATTTCCTAACATATTTAATTTCCTCATAAATTTCTCATTCCTCAATTATGTCTTATCACTTATTATTACCCTAAATAACCAAAGACTATCCCTATACATTTTTCACATGGATACGTATAATTTCATATGGAGCTCTATGCCTATATGTTTTCACACCCATACATTATATGAAATTTTGTTTCCTTTCATATATATATATATATATATATATTCTGAAGTCCATTTTTGTATTTATTTCGTATCTAAACTCTATCTACTTTCCTATCTCTATTTCCTATCTTAACCTATTACTCATGATATATTTCTACCCTAATGTATTAGTTTTATTTCCCTCTATATATCTGAAATTTTGTACAAATTTATATTTTTCCTCACCAAGAAATATTCTACGCAACATATGTCAATTGAGTTTAAATGTTGGGGATGCCAACGCATTTACGTGAGACACTTTAACACTCTTGGCATATAATTGTTATCACTGGTACGAAATTATCTCATACATCGTTCTTGGGAGAAAGAGATGCCACCTATATCAGGATTTAATGACTAGGTTGTTGGATATTAAATGAAACCAGCTACCACTCAATTGTGTCGAACCCAATGTAATATTCATCCGATATGGGTTACTCCCAACGTATATTCTATTAATTGTATGGTACCTATCATTAAGATTTTGGTGTACACATTTCTCAGACCTCGTTTTATTCCCTGATGATTTCTCGATCCACATGATGCGAGTTTATCTGGCGCCACTTATAGGGTTGTGATGAACTAGGGTTTCTCATGCTGTAGTTTTTAAAGTTTGAAATTTAATTTACGTTTCATTGTTTACATTGTATGGGTTTGGGATTTCTTTCTTCTTCCAGCTTTCTTTCCAAACATTACCCAGATTGAAGGGATTCCACCGTTCCTCATCCGGGTGTTAACAACATGGTACACATGTATGAGCTAACCCTGTAACGAGTCACCTTCATTGCCATCATTTATTTATTTGACTGGTTATGTATACATATCATGCATTTTACAATTTCATTGTACTGAATTGAAACGCTGATAAAAGCCTTCTTATTTGTTTTAGAACTAAATTGATTTCATTCTTTGGATTTTGTACATTGGAAATCGATCATTCAAGGTTTGAATATTCTCTCTTTGCATTCGGAATTTTGATCATTTTGTTTAATATTTCCCTCTGTGGCAGATATGGCTCTCGGATACCGAATGATCGAACTCATCCGAGGTGTGTTCTTGTAATATCAGTTATTTAACTAAGATTTGTAATATCATTTTTGACACCCTCCATTTTTCTCTTAAATACGTTATTTCTAAATTGCCATTCATAAAATTTTGAATTCGATATGTGTATTCTACTTCTGCTATTCTTGAAAGGCTTTCCTTGTGTTCGCTTTTCTACTCTAATGGACACGAGGTTAATTGTAGGTCTGCGACTATGCTTAATATAGGGAAATCAAACTTTCGATTCGTGTCCCAGTTTTCCATCCTCATTTTTCACAGGTAAATTCTTTTATACACACACACACATATATATATACTTGTTGATAAATTATAATGTCGTGCTTCTTTGTTTCCATATATGAATTCAGAGTTTTCCTAATCATTTCAATTGATGATTTTCCAGGTAAAAATTCTAAGAATAGGCTCATCTCATTTGTAGTTCTCGGAAATTTTTCTTCATTAAATCATCGAACCTAACTCACTTCTACTGTTCCAGGTTGGTCCCCAAATTTTTTGCATGAAGATCCGAGCTTCCATTGTTCAAGTTCGATTTATATATTTATTTTTGAATACTCATAGTTTAGAATTTGTGAAGATATGTTGGTCTCCTTGGAATTTGTGAAGTTGACTATAAATTTAAAAGAGCTCCTCTTTCATGAGGTTGATAACTGATTTTTATGTATATATATATATATATACATGGACTTTGAAATTCTCCTTTTTTATTTTACCATCTGAAGACCTTGCATGGTTTTGATATTTCCATTTGTTTCTAATGCACCATATATCACATCTGTGATTTACACAGTGAGTATACTAAAATATGATTTCCCAGTAGGATATTTATTTTAAAGTAAATCATAGTGCTAGCTCCTAATTTTCTGATACATATACAGACATATACAGTGAATGCCTCTATTTAACTTCTGAAATTTATATATCAGTTTCCTACTTATTTTACATAGGGTGTTTGCACTATTAACTGTCAAAAAGTTATTAAAGGATACATCAGTCCTGGATTTTGTTTATTAAAATATTTCTTATTGAGGCTACCTTCCAGATTTCAAAAAGGAAGGGATTTAATTTTGTTTAATTCACATATGTATATGTATACATAATGATAATGGAAATATATATATATATATATATATATATATATATATATATATATATATATATATACTTCCATCTTGTATACATATATATGGGTATAGATCTATAGTTAGCTATCCTTATCCATTTCATATTTTATAGAAAATTTATTTACAGTCTGCTATATGGAAGAGTTGATACATCCATTTAAATTTGCTGGTGTTTCTCAAAAAGGCTAACTAACTATTTTGTCAGTTCTGTATCAACTTTATATTCCTAGTTTTTAATTTCAGTAAGGAACAAACACAATAGCATTTGTTTACTTAAAGTGGAACTTCTCATTTATATGCACTGTATTTTCTATTCAGCATACATGATTCATCTATATTCATAAGCCAGATTTAGAAATTTCTGCACAGTAATATAATTGTAATTTTTCTCAACAAACATCAATTGAATGCTTTGAATAATAACTCTTTTAATTTTTTGATACAACAATTTCTTCAAGCATGATTCCATTTATTTTTGTATAGTAAGCTGGTATTTAGGTACATATTATATGGAAGTACTAGAATTCAGAATAGAATGTAACTACAGAAACTCTGATGTAGTCTTATGGATATTGAACATATTTTTTTACTTTTGTTTTATTAATGTTGTATTTACTGCTAATCATTATCATAGCATAGAACAGATAGAATAAATTAGTATTCTCTTACAGATAAAATATTTTGGTCCACTTGTTATTGTATTATTTATTTTTCTTATATCTACACACAGAAATAATATTATTCTCGTTCACTACATAAAAGTAAAATCTTCTCTGAGAGATACTGATCTCCATATTTAAACCATTATTTGGTTTAGACATTCTGGTAGATGGACCTCATCAGACTTCGCCCATACAACCATACAGATCTGAAGTATCGCTACTTACTTTAAGTCTATTAAATGTATGGGTATCAATAATTTCAGCATACTACACTGTAAATTACTCAATAAAATCAATATTGTAACTCACCATGAGCACATGAAATTATAATTAAATTTTAGTTCAGTGTGCATACCAATTCAGACGACTAGTCCTCCCAACCGTAGAGTTATATCTCCTTAACTCACCCCCGAGATGAGATCCACACATCCAGTATCAGACCAACCTCTGTCTCTCCTGTAGTAGTTTATTTAAACAATGCTTCCCCGACCCTGTTTCTAATTTCTGCGTCCAGAAATTCCAAGATGCTTTATTCCTGTTTTTTCATAGGATTCCCTCAGTGAGGTACTTTAAATATGTTTTTCGCTTTTCCAGCTTTTATTCCTTTTCCCAATTACTTTCCTCTTCATTGGTAAAATTAGATTTTTCTCTCTAAATCTACTTTAGAATATTCCTTTCAAGGTTTTTCTGAAAGGTTTTGGGAAGACTAACCTTATCCATATCCTCATGGATAAAGGTTTAGGATATCCATCTCAATCTAGTCATGTTTCACACAGAATTATTCTATTTATTAATAAATATTTACATAAAATCCACACATTTTTTCTCCATTGGGGTCTACTTCCCCTTTGGATTTGTTCAAATGTCAAATTAAAAAGCATAGAAATTTGGGGCGTTACAAATTGCACCACATGTTGCAAAAAAAACGTCGTAAGGCAATACCATAGGATACCATATGAAAAAATAGCCTTGAATTACCATAGGATACCATAGGAAAAAGTAGCCTAGAAGAAATAAGTTGTTGCAGAGAAGCAGCCATTGTAAAGGAATGAAAGGCAATTTTTGTTTCCATGCAAGTAAGTCGTGGAGGTTTCAAAAATATCGATGATAAGAGTTATCACCAGAAAATGTTGTTATATATATTGAAATAGGAAATTGTGGGTGAAAACATATATATAAACCAACATAATCAGTTCACATATATAAAAAAAATTGTTATAGATATTGGAATAGGAAACTGGGGGTGAAAATCCTTTGGTGATTAATAATCCTCCAAAACAAGCATGAAATGAGCATGTAACTCAAATCCGATATTTTAAATACATTCAAGTACAATCTATCTACCATAGATGTACATAAGGATAATTTTTATTAATAGATATAGAGTTTACTCCAAGTTCATCTACATATCCCAACGCTAATTTCATGCTTGTCAGAAATTGTATATTTTATATGAATAAAAATAGCCTTGGTATACAAGAAATTCGATATCATTTTAAAATGGAGACATTTTTGCCAATATATGTAGATTTACTAAATCTGGCAACATTGTAAGTTGTTTTTAAGTTGCTTAATTTTAACTTAATAATTTATTAACGGAGAAATGAATTATTTATCTTTAGCACATTCATCCACAATCATGTTTTTTTAATAACAAAGCCATAACAAAGCTTAATTAATTATTTATTAAATTTCAGCATTAAACCAATACTCAATTACATATGAAAGAAGACATTATTGTTCAAGGATTTGAACAATTACACTTTCTTAATGGAGAAATGAACTATTTATCTTTAGCACATTCATCCACAATCATGTTTTTTTCATAACAAAGCCATAACAAAGCCTAAGTAATTATTTATTAAATTTCAACATTATTATTTTAATAACCTCCTCAACATCCTTGAATTCAAGAGATTCAAATTTTGGCTTCAACTTTATCTTCTTATAATTGATCCAAAATCACTTGATGTGGGTCACTATGCCAAAATTTTATATTCTTATAATTGATCCAAAATAATTTGATGCAGGTCACTATGCCAAAATTATTCAATGCATCTGAATGAAACCGAAGAGATCTATATCAATTGCAACAAATGTTGAATCACAAATAAATTTGGTGTAAACAAATAGGGTGTGGATAAATTCCAATCATTTAAATAGGGAAATAATTTAAACACAAGTGTTGTTAGTTAAAATATATATGTCTCTTTAACCAAAATACCAAATTGAGATCTTTTGGTCGATAATTGCTAAGGATAGATATCTTTTTTATCTTTAGAGTGAGTGAACCTTTGGGAAATACACTAAATAACTATAAAGAGAGAACCTAAGACTGGATACTCATGTCATGTGAATGATGCAATCCATGATACCCTCTCTTTAACTAAGATCCAAAAGTCTACTTACACCCTTTTGCAACATATTGCCACACTTTCACTTAATGTTGCTCTTTCCTACACTACTGCCTTAAGGTGTTTCTTTTGCAACATATGGTGCAATTGCTATTTTAATTATTTTATATAATATATAAGAGACAATATGGATATAAAAACATTTTATTTAAGGGTTATATTAAAATACTTTTAAAAAGTAAGAGAATTACCCATATTCCGCATACTCATATTTATTTTATTTTTATAATTGTCAATTATCCCTTTCTATATATATAAATACATGTGAATTTGATTTTGAAATATATTAGTTAACATATATATTCAAATATGGTATATAAATTCTATATTAAAATATATTTTTAAATAAACAATTATATATCCTCCTCACATTCCCTAAACTAGAAATAATTATAATATTTTTTTACCTTCAATAACTTTACCTATCCATATAAAGTTGATATGGAATTAAGTTACTTTATATGGACATAAAAATGTTATATTTATGGTTGAAATCTCTATATAAAAAGTCTTTGATATAGAATTATGTTACCTAGTGATATAGATACGAGCGAAGGATTGAAGTTAGAGGGAGTCATGAGGCTAGGGATATGCCCTACAGCTAGGTTACAACATTTTTCTTCATTATACATTCCATTATTTTATTGTAGGTACTAATTTTCATGCACCTAGATCAAAACATCGACCTTACCTTGCATTCCACCCACATATCTCTCCTCTCCAGTGATGGGTTACCTATCATATTTTCTAGCAATCTATGAACTAGACAAAATTGTTGGATGATGATATCCTCAATTTCACGGCCAACCCAATGTAATATCCTATATTCAGACCACAGTCAAATTATATGGAAAATATTCCTACCGTTAATACATCTAAAACTTCTTTTAAACCTTTATTTTTTGCACCTCTAGAGCCACTTGTTCTTCAACATTCACTCCCTCGTATTTTTCACCTTTGGTCACTCTATGCTCCTCAGCCACTTTTCCCAAAGTCTTAACATCCTACCCTTCTCCTCTACAACTCTCTTTTCCACCTCCACTGAAGGGACCCTTCACCCACCCCCCCCCCCCCCCCCCCCCTCAACATATACCTCTCCTTCCCAATCCATCCATCCTCGTTTATGATTTCACCACTTGGATCCAAGCCTATCACCACGAAAAAATTTAAGGATGGAAAATTATCTTGAAGTTTAAAAATATTGGTGAATCTCACTAGTTCCTTATATGCAAACTATAAAATGTGTATTTGTTTATTTGTAAAATTATTCAAATTTATATTTATTTTATATATACTCTCTCTCTATAATGTTGGTGATTTTTAATGTAAAATAATTTTATATTGTAAAATTTGCATGAATCTTTTTTATAAAAAATGGAAATTGAAAAATATTTTTTTTGTTAAAATCATGGAAAATTAGCCCACCTACAAATATTATGCCATAATATTTTCCATTCCTATCACCCCAAAATTATAAATTGTATTAGGAAAAATCTCCAGACGATTTCAATGGTGGTAGGTAGGGATATTGGTGTTGATATGATTCCCAATTTCTACATCGAACCCTAATGGGAATATTCTATAACAAAGAAGTTTCAACTAAAAGCCTTCAGGGATGGATGGAATCAACATGGGCTCCATCTCTTGAATAAGTTCCAATGGCCTTCATCTTCGTTAAGGGTTGTCTCACAATTCCTTTTACAAACAATTGTGATGCCTCAAAAACATTTTTGGGTTCTTTGTCATGGGGACCATATGGTCTCACCCTCAAGCCCTCATTAATAGATTTTGATGTGGCCCATGAACTAGTGCCTCTTCAAAAAATGTGGGATATAATTCCAAGGCTCCCTTTGGTATTTTAATCAAAGGTTCTATTATCAATTGGAACAAAAATAGTCTACTTTATAAAAATTGACCAGAATTGGAATTCTAAGTCTAACTGTTAATGGTGTTGGATACAAGTAGAAGTTGACCTACTCGAGAGTTTGATAGGGGTGGTAAATTTTGTTTATGGGTCATTAACATTATCCTATATTATATATTATTTTTTCATCCCTTTTCATTGTAATTAATTCCATTAGGTGGGACATCTCAAATACTTATGCTCCTCTTTTGGTCCTCTCGGTAGTAGTTTTCAAAAAAATGGAAACAATCACTACACATTGCAGAAAATTTCACAAAAAAGTTTTTAAAAACTTCTCAAGTTCAAAATATATTGTACACTCAAAAAGGATCATAGCCTTCAACAACTTTCCATCGTCTCTAGCCAATTATTTCCTCCCATGTAATTCAACACCCCATGTTCCTCCTAGTGATTCCGTTGTTGCACATATCCCCCTAATTTATTTTTAGATCATAAGTATTATTGGCTTTTCTTGGTTTAAAGCATGTTAATATCATTTAGTATCCCTCCTCTTCCTCCCCCTCTCTTAATTTGTCCCCATTTTCCCATTTACCTTCCCCCCTCTCATCCCAAGCCTCATAATCCTCATGGGATTTCGTAACCTACCCCTCTCTCCCCCCTTCCTTATATCCCTAAGCCCCTATAAGTAAATCTATGCTTGAATGGAAGCCTTATGAACTACATTCTTGGGGTCATCCAAAAGATTCATGGGCATCCTTTAGAGGTATATAAAAAGCACAATTCATCCCCAACTCCATTGACCATAAGTCCAACCTTTTGAAAATCACAATAAAAGGTGGCGACAAATATCAATTCTAGAAATAAATATATCATCTCTAGAGTCCTTAGAGTAGGTAAAACCCTTTGCTCCTCCAAGCCATGAATTTTCTCTCCTTTGTTGCTCAAAGGTTAGGGGGTGCCCCAAATTTCCTATCCCTTAAATGACAAATAAAATACTCATTCTCAAACATCCTTTTGATTCAAGAAAAAATGATAAGTTGTATTCATTCCATTTCTACAATTAAACCATGGCTCCTAAATTGGGCCTTTGTAGCCATAAATTCATTGACTTTATCAGGAGGCATCATTACTGGGTGGAGTCTGATCTTCAATATATTTGTTTTACTAAATGTCCTTTTATTATATATATTTCTTTGTAAGCTAAGAAATTTGGATTATCTTTCATGATATTAAACATCTATGACCCTTTTGAGGAAAAATTCACTTTCCATGATGATTTTTCATCTAGTGGCCTCCTTTATGGGCCCAACCTTATCTTGGGGGAGCTTTAAACCTCACATTATTTGCACAATATTTTTAGAGGAAAAGCATCATGTTACATCCCTTTGGTAACTTCTCCAATTTTTTCTCTCATCTTGGCTTGTTCGATATTAAGTCAACCAATATCATTTCTTCCTAGCACAATTGATGATCCAAAAAAAAATATATATATAAAAATAGTTAGATCCCTTCCTCGTTTATGATTCATTAAGCACTTAAAATATACTCATTCAATCATGGATTGATTCAAGTGGAATATTCAAGCATCTCCAAATTTTATTTTGACTGGATACCAAAAATATAAAGCTCCCCATCCCTTTTTTATATTCAATCACGGTTCCTTGATATGGGATTCCAAAAATTGGTGGAAGAGCATTTGATCCACATCTCCCTTTAAAATCCTGCCCCATGTATGGTCAAATTTTTAGATAATATCTTGCACCTCAAGATCCATGTAACAAGTTGGAACCAAAAGAAAAGAGATGCATGTTTATTTTTTAGTAGCTTGGGAGGTACTCCAAGCCCTAATGTTTTGGGTTTGGAGGGAAAATTGCGATCTTGGAACCCAAGCTTGGGGTTTTTCACCCATCATTATTTGGACCAAAACCATGGAGAAATTTGGACATGTGATGGGATAAGATGATAGATGGAATAAAGGAGAATCCAACACTTTCAGAATCGTCAAATGTTGAGTTGTCCTTAGTGAGATATAAACTTGTGAAGTTGTGGAGTCGGTTTGCACCAAATGTGTTAAGGTAAGTTTGAGTTTAGTAAGCCTCTTAATATTTGTACAAGCCCCATCATGGATTTTTTTAGGATCCCTTGTATATCTATAAATACAACTTGAATTGGAGTCATTTTAGACATCCATTTTGTGCAACACATTACAAGAAGATAGCTCATTGAGGAGAAAAGAAGCATTTTGTCTTGGTCGTCGGTAAAGGAGGCTAAATAAAAAGGAGGAGAGGGAATCTTATGACACTCTTGATGACTGTTATGAAGGATGAGTTGTTTTTATATAGGGCTGAGGTAGAGGAGCTTAAGGACAGGATTGTTTGAGGGCTCATTGAGGGTGGGATGACCCTAAATTAGGTTTTAGTAGGCTTGTATAGCCTTGTTGTACCATGTCGTAGGGAATTTGAAGGAGGGTTGAGTTGTGTTTAAGGGCTAGGAAAAACCATATTTGGAGAAGCCCTCCTCGGCCCCTCAAGGAAGGGGAGCCACATTCATCTAGAGAAATTCTTGAAATAATTTAAGGCTAGAAAAGGGACTATATTTTGTACCCTAACCAGGCCTATATTGCAGCAGTGGAGAAGACCTCAAACAATGAGCTTCAGGTATGTATTTTAGTGCATTATTTTAGGTGTTGAATCCATGTGTTGGATCAGTCTTGGATCTGTTGGAAGAGCATCATCTAGGAGCCAAATTGAAGGCTTGAATTGGTGATCAGGAGCCTTTATAGGATCAGATCCTACAGTGAACTGTTGGGTGCCATTGGTCTGGTGGAGGGCAGCATGTTGGCTACCCAAAATAGCCCTCAACAATAAATCTTGAAGTGATGAATACAATTGAAGGTTGGGTGAGTTATGGTTCTTAATGTTCAACACTTTGATGGATGAAATTGACTGCTAGATTGGTGGATTGGAGCTCAAGGATTAGCCATACTAGAAGAGAATTTTGGATCAGCGTGCATAAATGTAGTCAAAGTGACTTGCAGCAATGTTAGGTGGCATCCCTCCTGGAGTCTTTATGTGTTGTGATTTGAATAACCAAGGGGAAGATAGAGACCAGTATGGAAGTGAAGGATCGGTAGGAAAAGATACAACATATAAGTTGCAACGAAGGTTGTGATTGTATATTGGATCCCATAAAATTTTATTATTCATATTGGTTTAATATAATGAGGATTGGGTTGTACATTATTGTACAATATTTGTTAAAAATTTTGTATATTTTTGCATGTGTAGTTTACTACTTTATATTTTCCGTTGTGAAAAAGTAGTTCTTGTTGAGATTCCTAGTTTGGTAGCACGAGAAATTCTAAGATTCTAACCTAGACCCAAGATTGTGGAAATTAAAAAATGCCAACATACTCGTCTTGCACAAGTAGAACATGTCATTCAAGAAAATTATACAAAATATCTCTTCAAAAAATTCTCTTTTGAGCCTTTATCCTATCTATGCACTATAGAATTAGAGAGGCAAATACTCCTTGAAAAAAAGAAGCAAAAGGGAAGTTGAAAAATAGGGTGGTCTGGATAAGGGAGGGAAATAAAAACACTAAATTATTTCACCATTTTGCATCATACAAATGAAACTAAAAGATATTTGTGAGATAAAGAGAAGGGATGGATCATTGGCTCTCTCTTTTGAAGATGTTGCAATCAAAGGAATCAATCATTTTAAATCTCTTTTGGAATAGCCAGCGAGATGTCCCATATAGGATATCCTAAATATTATCTCTAGTATTTCACCCTCTTTTTTCATAATAGATGAATCAATAATTAGCAAAATATGTGTTCAAAAAATTAAAACATATTTTTTTCTCAATGCAAACAGAGAATATCTGGGGGCCTAACAGCCTCCCTATGGAATTTTATATTGACTACTATGACTTCCTTCAAAACAATCTTCTTTTGGTGTTCCAAGAGTCCCATAAAAAAGGAAGATTCATGGGATCCTTCAATTATACCTTCTTGACTTTCATCCTGTTAGGAATCTGTAATTAGCAAGATTGGCAAAGTCCAATTACAGAAACCACATCGTTTCAACCACTTTGGGATTCTAGGATCTTGCCCTCCTAAATCCGGAGAGGGATCTCTCCAATGAGTGCAAAGATGGATTTGTCTTTGAAGTTTAGGGTAATGATATTAGGCTAGTTATGAAGACCAAGGGTTTTGTTTGTTTTGGTTGGACAAAGATAAATGAAGGTGAAGGAAGTCTAAATGAAGGGTGAAGATGAATGAAAGCGAAAATTGATTCAGCTAAGAGAAAGAAACAGCTTCAATCCATTGGGCTATGGAGTCATAGTAAGGTTTTAATTGGAGTAGCAAGAGGCAAGAGTGGTCCATGGGGAAAGTCATCTATGTCTAAGGATCTCTTTAAAGTTTGATTTATGGAATGGAGTGATACATCAAGAAGGGGAAATAAACAGATGCAGAACGAAGAGTAGCCTAGGATCTGATAAGTATTTTTAAACCATTCATCCTTTGACAAACACTTAAGAAGGACATGGAAGCAGACTAGGATCTGGTAAGTACTTTTAAACTAGCCATAATTTGACACACTTTCAATAGAAAACATACAAAACAGGGGGAAACACAAAGATAACACAGAATGGTCTAAGATCTGGTAAGTACTTCTAAACTAGCCAACTTTTAACACATTCCAAGGGAAACATTCAGACAGTCTTTGGGGATGAAACTAGGACCAGGGCGCACCATATCTTCCAGTGTTCATCTCTACTTAAATAATACTGAACATAACATTCAAGACTGATATTCATCTAAACAATCAGATGAGGGAACGCCAGCATTCCTATGCTTAAACTGAATCAAATCATTCTCAAATAACACAGATTGGAAGAAAACATTCAAATAAAGATTTCTCAGCCAGAGAAGGTTACTAATATACAGTAGGTCCTAACCCCATTTAAACTGTTCTTTACAGTGGAAAATGAAACAAAATGAAAACAGAAATAAAATAACAATTTAAAAATGAGAATAACATCACCGTCAACATAGACCAGGATCCCATAAATCATCTTGTATTGATGTTCCAAACCAGTTACAATCTTTAAGTCCAATGGTTCTTTATAGCTTCAGGCTTCTCAGCTCAACTTAGGTATTTTCTCTTACAAACAGAGCTTACAGCAGCTTCAGAAAACTATTTACATGCTACAGATATGCAGTTACCAACAGTTTCTCATCTTCTACAGAAGTATTTATAGAATAATGAGGAGAAAAGATCTGAGGAAAATACCTCTCAGGACAATTAATACAGGGTGATGACTTCTCGGCCTTTTGAGGGGCTCGATGGAGAAGCTTACAGGTGTTTCACTGTATTAACTGTTTTACAATTAATATAAAAGCTCGGTGGGAGCTTTATTTGACTTTGAGGCTCTGTGTACGTTTGGAGTAACTTCTGCAGATAGTTCTGCATTTATTTCCTGGCAGAAATAACTCCCTGGCTGTGCTAGAGGAAAAATATTTGTCTCTGTAATAAGTTTAGCTTCTGTTCAAAGGCTTTGAGGCAACAGGTGGATTTTATGGTAGCTGAGGAATCAATGCGCCTCAAGTATGGCGGTGGAGGTCCTTTCTGTCTGATAAACACTTTAGGTTTTCTTTAAATCTTGTTTTTAAATCGGGGATTAGGCTTTTGATAACAGTCTTAGCCATAATCCCCATAAAACTGTCTCCAATCCTCTGTACTGGCACATTTCTGGTCTTCTACAACTGATACTCTTTGACTGTGCCGGATTCTTGGTGCTTTGCTGTTACACAGGGCTGCGCAGGGTTATATGGCATCAATGCCTCATGAAACAATGATGACAGCATGAATTTAACACCTGCGAACGATTTCCTTTGATGTATTCGAAGGCCAGAGGATCGTCATCCTCGGCCTACGAAATTTCTTCATTTAAGTGGAAAAACATTAAACCCTGCAAAAAACAAACAAATTTTATGAAATCCTGAATTTATAGTTCAAACTGCATTGGAGGGTGTGCAGAGGAAGCAGGGCCGTGGGAAGGCATCATCCAACGGTCGGGATTAATCGAATGGAGTTAAAGGGGAGGCGAAAAGGTGATTAAATTAGAGCCGTCGATCACGCAAGATCGACGGTGGGAATGTGATTTCCACTGTACAATAGCTTGGTTATCGCGTGGGCACTTTGGTTAACCAGCAGACAACTTCGGCGATCAACAACCGTTGGATGACGGGCCATAGATCGGACGGCTGCGGTAAATTTCGCTAGGCATCCATGTTCTTAACGTTAATGCGTGGGGGACTACGGTTATACGGTGGTTTTGAAATAGTACAAGGGACACGCGTCGCTGGATGTATGGATTCAACGGGAAACGGGGAAAAACCACCACCCGCCCAAAGGCGGTGCGGAAGAAACCGGCGTGGTTATGTGAAAACAGCGGAAAAAGAAATGAAATGACGTAAAGAGGGGTCAGGTGGGAGAATGCGCGGAGGACCGTTAGATCATGGAGCGGGGATACAGATCAACGGCGGAGATGCGGCGTCGGGATATAAATGAAAAAACCCTTGTAAACAACAAAAATTGACATTTCTCCACTTTACAAAGGAAAAAGGATTTTTTATATGAATGGCGGGGGTGTCATACGGTGGACCCGGTGGGGTCGATCGCAATCGCAGAAAGTGCGATGGGAGGACATATGCGATGGGCGGAAAATGTGATGGGGCGATGGGTTGATCGCATCGCATAAATTTCCGATGGATCACTGGATGTGAAATAAAAAATATGCAACTTGCAATATGCGATCAGGCGAAGAAATGCGATTTGCGATCTGGCGGAACGATCGCATCACAAGTTTTTGCGATGAGTCGATTTACTGACCCATGGAAAATGCGATAATGCGATATTGCAATTTGCGATAAGTGGTGGGCCATAAATTATATGATATTAAATTTATAATAAAGTTTATACAATAACGTATGGCGGGGTATAAAAAGGGGAAGAAGCTAAAGAATGAGTCTTTAACCTTAACAAAGTGGATTTTCATGAATGAGAGAGGGAAACTCATGAAAAATAGAGGAATTTTATGGAGAAAAGGGGGAAACAAATGAAGGTTAGTTCTAAAGTGGGGGGAGGTAAAAATGGCCTTTGCAGCAGTGATATGGCTTGGAACTCAGCAGGATTTCAGAGGTTTTTAGGATGTAAATAGCAGTATGGGATTTGGACAGAGGCATGAGGCCTTCAAGAGTCTTCAAGAGCCAACAGTTTTTAGATAGGGAAAAATTGTTCCTTGAAGGCTCAAAATAGATTTAGCCACCTTTTTGTATAACAAAATATTATAGGTGGCTAACAGTGGCTCCAGTTGGGGATGGTGCCTTCTTGAAGGCATCAAGAATTCAGACTTGATTTCACTGGGAGGCTGACTTGTGCCTAATCCATTATTTTTTCTGGGATGCTGACCATGTGCCTCATCCTTTGGGTTGCTCTTCTTTTTCTGGATGATCTTGCTTTGAAAAACAATTTAACAGCGATAGAAACAATGGATCTTTCATCAATCAAGCTTTCTACCTACCCAATCCTACTGATCTAACATTTTTTCTTCATCAGACTGCACTTGGATTGGCAAACTCTTTTCACAACATTTTATTCTTTTGAAAGCATAAAAACTAATCTAATTCTACCCCTTATTTCTCCGTGAACTCAGATTAAACAGTTGAGCTCAGATATTTCTCTACCTAATCTACTGTCCGTTGGGATTAAACTGTCCAACAGACTTTCATTCTCTAAATTCTACAACAGAAATTTAAAAACAGTCAAGTCAAGATTAAGCTGTTTGACTTGCTATGATCTATGGCATAAAAACAAGCTGCACATAGATTATTTTGCAGAAAATTAAATCAAAATGGAAGGCTTAAGATCTGAAAGTTCAAAGTATTTCCTTCATCTTTTTGCAGCTCTATTTTTTGCCTTTGTTTGAGCTGTCTTTGCTTTTCTTCTGGTTCAGATTGAACATATTAGAACCAGTTTTACACTTTTTGACTCAGAAGATAAAACATTTTTGAGTCATCTCCTTTTGGAAACTTTGGTTCATATTTTGAGTTTGTTTTAACCTTCATTTCTATCCTAATCTATCTACTGATAAGCCAAGATTGAACAGTTTGGAAAATTGAATTCACTATCCTATCAGCAGAAAATTTAAAGCTAATTAGTCAAGATTAGGCTATTTGACTAACTAGAAGGGTGTTTTTCAGGAGTGGCATTTAAGCTTGCACACTTTCAGAATTTATTTCTCTTTTTTCGCATGGGGCTCTGCCTTTCTTGTTTTCATTTCCGCCCTCTTTTCATTCTTTCTTTGTTTTTGTATTTTTGAATTTTTCATTTTTCTTCAACGTAGAAAAACAAAAACTAACTACATGCCCAGAGGTGAGCTTTATTGACATTCCTATATAACCTATTCTAAACATGGATTATTTACTTTCATCATATGATACAAAAGTGCCAATGCAGCCAGCTGAGTAATGTCAAGAAGAAGAAGAAAATATGGCTGCTTGGCAGGGGTGTCCATAGAACATATTGAAGATTAACCTTCAATATCAAGGCTATCACGGAAGGTGACAGCTTCTCATGTCTCTGGCTCTTGCAAAGGATCACTACTTGATAATTCGAGCCAGTCGGAATTTACACACACTCTTCCATAGGATCAACAAAGAAAAGATGCAGATTCTCTTCTTTTTGGCCCTCCACGTCTGGTAGATTGTCTGCTTCCAATGCTTGAGCTTTGAGGAGTGTATCTTCAGGAATTTTTTTAGAAGGTTCGTCATCTTTAACCTGCACAATAGCAAACTGTGAAATATTTTCTTTGTCTAAATATATGCTTGCTTCTGATACAAATTCAGGCTCTTTGGATGACAGTTTGTCATTAATGAAGGGAG
Organism: Pinus albicaulis; assembly: GCA_034641835.2. NCBI lineage: Eukaryota > Viridiplantae > Streptophyta > Pinopsida > Pinales > Pinaceae > Pinus > Pinus albicaulis. The sequence continues at coordinate 106,720,650 of CM076572.1, forward strand.
AAGTTTCTTCTTGGGAAGATGGTATATCCACAGCAGGATAGTCTTGTATTTGTTTTTCTCCCTCATCTTCTTTGTTATCTGAACTAGAGGATTCATCATATTTGGCAGTGCTGTCCTCTTGTAGCCCTGATATGCTTGGAATCGGTGGGCTGAATTTTGTGAAGAGGTTATTATATTCTTGAGTAGGGGTGTATTCAACGTTTTCCTCTCACTCAAAAATTTCTTCATTGCTCTTCTCTTCACTTTCTGAGTTGAAAATTTGTTGATTCCCAATTATGTGAAAGCCATTTATGATGGATCGAAATGGATGATTGCGGCTTTCAAGTTGACGATGGTGAAACTCATAACACCAATCAAATGATGGTTGCCGTGCATGATTAATTTCTGCTTGACACTCATCATCATCATCAGACTGATCAAAATTCAGAAAATCATCAGAATAGACAATTTCATCATTCGAACATATTGGGTTATCAGCTGGTCCTTCCTTATTGTGATCTACAAAAGAACTTTCTAAATCTGTACAACAAATTTCTCTATGTGAATGGGCAAGAGTGTTTGTTATGCAGACATTTTCAGAGACTGACTGTTTATTTATAATCTGATCTATCTCCTTTTCTGTCAAAGGGGAAGATGTTATTATGTTCCTTTGAACAGGAGTACAACAGTTCTCTGTCTCTTGTGAAGACTGCTTTTGAGGTTGGATGTCTTCTTGAGCCTCAGCTATAAGGGATGATGAATCAATATTTGAATTTTCAGGGATATCTTGAGGAATGTCTATTATTTATTGGGTCATCTCTTCCTCAACTGATTCATCTATATTCTTAAAAATTTTCAATAGGAGATTAAACTCATGAATGGTTGTTAAAAGATCTTCAGGATGCATCTCTTCCAAAGCTTCCTCATTATCTATAATGTGTTGGGTGATGTTTCGTGATGGATCATAATATATTGCACCCAATGATAATGATGTAGTGTTTTCTTCATAGTTCTCATAGAACACATATTCAAGGTCTCTTAAAGAAAACAAACTACTAGATCTTAAGCATTCATACCAATCCCTAGCTTTTCTTTCTAATGTTAACATGAACATTTTCATTAGGCAGTCTTCATGCCATTCAACTTTCAACCTCCATACATGTATATTAAATTTGATGAGGTGTAACAAAGGGTCATCAAACTTTTTACCTTGAAAAATAGGCAGGTTGTCATCTCAATTCACCTGGGGCATCTTATGTGGAAACCCAGGGATATGATCTCTGCTCATTGGGGCGTATCTTCGTTGTATTCTTGGAATCATGTTTCTAAATCAAGAAAGAGGCCACTGTGTCTGGTCAATCAGTTCAGGGTCTTCTACCAGTGGAGTCATTTGGTCTTCTGGGAGTTTCAGAGTGTGGAGTCGCCAGGTGGAAGATTTTTAGCTCGTAAGGAGTAAAAAATGTTTTAATGGTCCACCACCATGTTTATTAGATACCAATCTGAAATATTTTTGGGTTTTTCTGAGTTTTTGTGGTTTTATGGAAAACCAAAAGAGTCTATAAAAGTTGTCCAAGCAACTATGAACTCAAAATTTTCCCCAGCAGAGTCGCCAGAAATGTTAGGAATCTGTAATTAGCAAGATTGGCAAAGTCCAATTACAGAAACAACATCGTTTCAACCACTTTGGGATTCTAGGATCTAGCCCTCCTGAATCCGGAGAGGGATCTCTCCAATGAGTGCAAAGATGGATTTGTCTTTGAAGTTTAGGGTAATGATATTAGGCTAGTTATGAAGACCAAGGGTTTTGTTTGTTTTGGTTGGACAAAGATAAATGAAGGTGAAGGAATTCTAAATGAAGGGTGATGATGAATGAAATTAGATTAATTAGAAGATAAGGCAAAAAAGAAACAACTTCACTCCAGTAGACTATGGAGTCATAGCGTAGGGTTTTTAATTGGAATGAAAAATGAAATTGGTCCATGGGACGATCCATCATGTCTAAGGATCTCTTTAAAGTTTGATTTATGGAATGGAGTGATACATCAAGAAGGAAATAAGCAGTCTGACGAAGAAGCGACCTAAGTCATGATATTCCTTTAAAACGGTCGACCATACAATAAACACTTAAGAAGAGACCTTTCAGGCGGTTAGGATCTGGCATTCAATCACTTTTAAACTAGCACTGACACACTTACAATAAAGCATTACGAGGAGATACAAAGATAACACAGAATGGTCTAAGATCTGGTAAGTACTTCTAAACTAGCCAGCTTTTAACACATTCCAAGGGAAACATTCAGACAGTCTTTGGGGATGAAACTAGGACCAGGGCACACCATATCTTCCAGCGTTCATCTCTACTTAACTAATACTGAACATAACATTCAAGACTGATATTCAGCTAAACAATCAGATGAGGGAACGCCAGCATTTCTATGCTTAAACTGAATCAAATCATTCTCAAATAACATAGATTGGAAGAAAACATTCAAATAAAGATTTCTCAGCCACAGAAGGTTACTGATATAAAGTAGGTCCTAACCCCATTTAAACTGTTCTTTACAGTGGAAAATGAAACAAAATGAAAACATAAATAAAATAAAAAGTTACAAATGAGAATAACATCACCGTCAACATAGACCAGGATCCCATAAATCAGCTTGTATTGATGTTCCAAACCAGTTACAACCTTTAAGTCCAATGGTTATTTACAGCTTCAGGCTTCTCAGCTCAACTTAGGTATTTTCTCTTACAAACAGAGCTTACAGAAGCTTCAGAAAAATATTTACATGCTACAGATATGCAGTGACCAACAGTTTCTCATCTTCTATAGAAGTATTTATAGAAGAATGAGGAGGAAAGATCTGAGGAAAAGATCTCTCAGGAAAATTAATAGAGGGTGATGACTTCTCGGCCTTTTGAGGGGCTCGATGGAGAAGCTTACAGGTGTTTCACTGTATTAACTATTTTACAATTAATATAAAAGCTCGGTGGGAGATTTATTTGACTTTGAGGCTCTGTGTACGTTTGGAGTAACTTCTGCAGATATTTCTGCATTTATTTCCTGGCAGAAATAACTCCCTGGCTGTGCTGGAGGTGAAATATCTGTCTCTGTAATAATTTTAGCTTATGTTCGAAGGCTTTGAGGCAACAGGTGGCTTTTATGGTAGATGAGGAATCAATGTACCTCAAGTATGGCGGTGGAGGTCCTTTCTGTCTGATAAACACTTTAGGTTTTCTTTAAATCTTGTTTTTAAATCGGGGATTAGGCTTTTCATAACAGTCTTAGCCGTAATCCCCATAAAATTGTCTCCAATCCTCTGTACTGGCACATTTCTGGTCTTCTACAACTGATACTCTTTGACTGTGTCGGATTCTTGGTGCTTCACTGTTACACAGGGTTGCGCAGGGTTATACGGCATCAATGCCTCATGAAACACTGATGACAGCGTGAATTTAACACCTGCGAACGATTTCCTTTGATGTATTCGAAGGCCAGAGGATCTTCATCCTCGGCCTATGAAATTTCTCCATTTAAGTGGAAAAACATTAAACCCTGCAAAAAACAAACAAATGTTACGAAATCCTACGTTTATAGGTCAAACTGCATTGGAGGGTGTGCGGAGGAAGCAGGGCCGTTGGACGGCATCATCCAACGGTCGGGATTAATCGAATGGAGTTAAAGGGGAGGCGGAAAGGTGATTAAATCAGAGCCGTCGATCGCGCAAGATCGACGGTGGGAATGAGATTGCCACTGTACAATAGCTTGGTTATCGCACGAGCACTTTGGTTAACCAGCAGACAACTTCGGCGATCAACAACTGTTGGATGAGGGGCCATAGATCGGACGGTTGCGGTAAATTTCGCTGGGCATCCATGGTCTGAACGTTAATGCGCGGGGGACTACGGTTATACGGTGGTTTTGAAATAGTACAAGGGACACGCATCGCTGGATGTATGGATTCGCTGGGCAACGGGTAAAAACCACCACCCGCCCAAAGGCGGTGCGGAAGAAACCGGCGTGGTTATGTGAAAACAGCGGAAAAAGCAATGAAATGACGTAAAGAGGGGTCAGGCGGGAGAATGTGCGGAGGACCATTAGATCGTGGAGCGGGGATGCAGATCAACGGCGGAGATGCGGTGTCGGGATATAAATGAAAAAACCTTTGTAAACAACAAAAATTGACATTTCTCCACTTTACAAAGGAAAAAGGATTTTTTATATGAATGGCGGGGGTGTCGTATGGTGGGCCCGGCGGGGTTGATCGCAATCGTGGAAAGTGCGATGGGCGGACATATGCGATGGGCGGAAAATGCGATGGGGCGATGGTTTGATCGCATCGCATAAATTTGCGATGGATCACTGGATGTGAAATAACAAATATGAGACTTGCGATATGTCATCGGGCGAAAAAATGCGATTTGCGATCTCGTGGAACGATCGCATCGCAAGTTTTTGCGATGAGTCGATTGACTGACCCATGGAAAATGCGATAATGTGATATTGCGATTTGCGATAGGCGGTGGGCCATAAATTATATGATATTAACTTTATAATAAAGTTTATACAATAACATATGGCCAAGTATAAAAAGGGGAAGAAGCTAAAGAATGAGTCTTTAACCTTAACAAAGTGTATTTTCATGAATGAGAGAGGGAAACTCATGAAAAATAGAGGAATTTTATGGAGAAAAGGGGGAAACAAATGAAGGTTAGTTCTGAAGTGGGGGAAGGGAAAAATGGCCTTTGCAGCAGTGATCTAGCTTGGAACTCAGCAGGATTTCAGAGGTTTTTAGGATGTAAACAGCAGTATGGGATCTGGACAGAGGCATGAGGCCTTCAAGAGTCCTCAAGAGCCAACAGTTTTTAGATAGGGAAAAATTGTTCCTTGAAGGCTCAAAATAGATTTAGCCACCTTTTTGTATAACAAAATATTATAGGTGGCTAACACATCCCAAAGAATTTTGATGGCACACATTTTGATGCTTATGGGCTTATTTCTTGTTGTAATGTGATTGATAGGATCATTTCAAAGGTGATCACCATGTTCATTAATCCTTCTTAGTCAATTATTCTCTAAATAATAATTTAGGTTCTTTCAAACACAAAAAATACATGACATTACAATATTACCAGCCCAATAATCCATAACTTCTTACATTTGCATGAAAATGTTGGCCATAGCCCTGAAACTGGACCTATTAAAATCATATAACAAGGTCATTTAAACTTTCATTCGAATAATCCTTATTATTATGGGGATGAATCTACATATTATTAATTGGATTATGGGTTGCTTCAAGTCTTCTTATTTCACACTTCTTATAAATTGTTCTCCTTCTTCTTTGTTTATAGATTCCTATGGACTTCACCAAAGGTGCCCACTCTCCCCATTTTTTTTCCTATAGCATTCAAGGTGTTGAGAAACCTTATCTCTGTTAACATTCACAATGTTTCCTTTCAAGGTATCAAGGTTGCAACAAATAATTCCATTTCACATCTCCTCTTTGTCAATGCTATCATATTATTTTCTCCTACAAACATGTATTTCCTTTTGTCCTTAAAAATATCTATGGATATTTTATGCTTATAAACAAGAGTTATTATTAATATAGGAAAATAATATCTTAATATCATGATATTCCATATCATTTTTAAGGTCTCCACTCTCTTCTCTTATGTCCATTCTTAATTTGAATTTGGTTTTAAACACTTAGGCTTTTTTCTCAAACCATTGGATTATAAATTTTCCAATTGGATTTGGATGTACAAGAAGGTGGAAGAAAGGATAAATTTATGGAAAAATAGACTCCTTTCATAGGGATAAATACTTCATCTCATAATTTTATTGAAATTATTCTAGTATATTGGTGTTCAATTACCTCCACTCCTAAAGTCATCCTCACAAAAATTTAGAAATCATGTTATTAATTCCTTTGGTCAGGAGGTAGAAAGCAAAGTCGTATCCCATTGGTTAAATTAAATCATATTTCGATGCTTAAAAAATTAGGTGGAAGGGACCCAAGAGCATTTATTCCTTCAGAAAGGATCTCACTACCCATATCCTATGGTGTTTTATCCAAAACTCTTCACTTTGGGGCTTGAATCTAAAATTCAAATATTTCCCTTCAAATTATTATGTGGAATGGTTTCATATGCTAAATAAATCATAAAAAGGATCCATTGTATGGAGGAATTTTCTCAATGATTCCCTCCTCATGGGGAACTGCACAATTTGGTGCATTGAGAACAAAAATTAAAATTGGCCTCAATCCATGGTTAGGGACAGGAGAAAATTATTGTCTATCAAATAAACTCATTCAAGTTTTATGTAATGTCAGTTATTTCCTTCTAGCAGATATAAAGGCACATTATCCTCAAGCCTGGGGTCGTTAAGGCTATATTTCCACAAAAAATATGGGTGTCATTGATTAAATAGAAATATAATGGTACTCTCATATATCCCTTTTGGCCCAAAATTTATCCATCTTAATGAGGATGTGGAAGATGGTTTAATATGGCCAAAGAACCCACATAATTGGAAAATTTATACTAAGTTGGTATATTCTTCTTTCATTGAATTTGCTTCTAGTGGTGAACAAAAATGGTGATGGTCACCTCTATGGAAAATTCATTGTCCACTAAAAGGAAAAATCATTGTATGTCTGGCCTTGAACAATAAACTCCTAAATTGGGATGTTAGCATAGTGCATAGACGATTTAGCCCCATTCGTTGCTCATTATGCAAATATTGTAGCAAATATATTGCACATATTTTTATATTTTGCAACTATACTTCATAGGTTTGTGGAAATTTCATGATCTAAATCACTTTTTCCTTTATTTGGAACAAGACTAGCCAAGAATAAAACTTCAGTTCGTGGATCAAGAATAAATCAACTATGAAATTTGTAGCATTTTCATGTATTTTGATTAATATTATTTGGTGGGAAAAGAATGTAAATATTTTTTAATCAGAGGACATTTCCTAGTGGTATTTGTGGGTCTCATCAAATAATTATGGAAAGAATACAAAACCAATACCAAACCCAATCTAACTCACAATACTATTCAACTTCAACTCGATAAAGGAATTCTAGAGGGATATTTTGATGATGCCTCACACCCCCACCCCCATACTCAACATTGGAGTTATATTCCTCTCTAAAAATCACCACTTCCTTGTTATATATTTCCCAATATGGGGATCAAATAACCTTGAACACAATACTTTTTGTTGAATCCCAAAAACATGTCACAAAGTTACAAATCAAGGTTGATTCCCAGCGAATGATTAACTAGCCTTTCAAAAAATTTGAAGCTGAGAATATATATCTTCAGATGGTGGCTCAAGACATCCATGAGGCTCTTAAATTTTGAATTGATTCCATTAACCCACGTCATTCAATAACTCAACAATCAAGCTATTTCACTATCCAAGGAAGACTTAGAGATGCACATAATCCAATTCTTAATTATTGATGTCTTGGATGAGGAAGTGGTGGATCAAATAGATTAATATTTCTCACACAAGTTGCTTTTGTTTCCAATTATATATATGTATATATATGTATATATATGTATATGTGTATATGTATATGTATATATGTATATATACATATGTATATATACATATGTATATATACATATGTATATATATATATATATATATATATATATATATATATATATATATATATATATATATGTATGTATGTATGTATGTATATGTCTATGTATATGTATATATATGTATATATATATGTATATATATATATATATATATATGTATATATATATATATATATATATATATATATATATATATATATATATATATATATATGTATATGTATATGTATATATCTACATATATATGTATGTATATATGTATATGTATATATATATATGTATATGTATATGTATATGTATATGTATATGTATATGTATATATATATTTATATATATATATATATATATATGTAGATATGTATATATATATATATATATATATATATATATATATATATATATATATATATATATATATATATATATGTATATGTATATATATATATGTATATATCTGTATATATGTATATGTATGTATGTATGTATGATGTAATTAGGTAAGGATAACAACAATGTGAAAAGATATATGATAAATATGGTGAAAGAAGTTATTTTTTTATGCAGTTATGTGAGAGACGGTAAAAGGGCATGTTCCCTCATGGAAAAAGAAAGTAAATGTGTCCATCACAGTAAAAGGAAGGTAGATAATTGAACTCAAATAACATATATACTCTCTCTTTTTTAATATAAGAAGAATGGAAAGAAAGAAAAAGAATTGTTACTCAATATGGATATCAAAATATATTATTTATGGCTAAGCTCTCTATACAAAAAATTGATATAAAATTATGTTACTCAAGATAGTGAAATATTTTATTTATTGTTGAGGGTGAATTTTTTTTGGAATAATACATGTCAATTCTTATTCTATGTTAGACATTAAGCCAACACAATTATTGATCTCATATAATGTATTTAATTCAAACTATTTTTTGTTTGTAAGTATTTTACTTTTTTATTTTTATTTTAAAAGAATACTTATTAACTTTAAGTTGAGTATAAAAAAAATTACACATCTCAATTAAATATAATTTATTTTTATTTAATTTACAAAAATAAAAATAAAAACATAATTTAATTTACAAAAACAAAAAAACATATTTTTTTTTGTCATGGTACAAAATAAATTTAAATTTAATGAAATAATTAATTAATTTAAATTAATAAACTATAAATCATTAAGTAAATACATTAATGGAAAACATAATTTAATCTTCATTAAAATATCTAAAATTAAAAATAAATAATTTCCCTACATAATTGATATATATGGGGTAATAATATAATTTTACATAGTAGGTAATGATATATTTTTTAATTGTAAATTTGTTTTTCTTTTAGTAGAGCTTCGGTGTCACATATAACATCTCAAAAACTTGTAAATATAACTTTTAGGTGGTGCAAACATTAAGCTAACACAATTTTTCATTTAATATGTTTGATTTATTTATTAGTTATTTTATTATTTTTAATTTATTGTATTTATATATAATTGATTATATTATAGGAAGATGATAAACCTAATTGTAATAATCATAATTATTTTTTTGAATTCATTAAAATAATTTCAAGATAAGAATCAATTCTCATGAGCTTAAAAGTAAAACTAGAAGTTGGTCAATTCCAAAAATACTTTGGGACAAAAGGAACTTTCTTTTAGAATGTCTCGCTCTTACTCACATCTATTCTAATTTTCAAAATCTTTTCCACCCCACCAACCTTCTTGACTTGTTAAGTAAACAAAACTTTAGTAATATAAGAACATTTTACTACTTTTCGATTATAGACATAAAATATTAAAGAATCTCAACTAAGCTCTTAGCTTCTTCAGGTCCCACAAACCATATTGGTCTTAGTGTAGGTCAATCATCATCATATGTTAATAAAACTTTAATATATATTATATTTTAATATTATTGAAATTTTAATTTTAAATTTTAAATTTATTTTTTTATTTTAAATCTGTATTACAAATAATAAATATGGTTTAAAAGCTAACTTAAAAATTATTACAGAATTTACAAAATCATGGGAAAGCATTAAACCTTTGGATTATGAGATTGTCTTTTGGATTAATCATATCATTAAGTTATTGTAACATACACTGATAACTTCACATGGAAATGCGAGGAGCTAAAAAAAAAAAATTATACACGTTACCCACGGGTAACTATCCAAATCACTATTAAATATTCCTTACTCATCATTACATGGAATGTTCACCAATTCATAGTGTAACCTTAGTATAAGAATAGTAAGTTTCTTAACCAATTAACAACCTCTATTGTTGTACATTAAAATATAAATGTATGATGTAACCTTGCATTCATTTCGTTATTCATGTAGTCATGACATACTTGACATTATGAACATCGCAACAAGAAAGGAATCAACATCATCTATTCGACACAATAATCAATCACATCATTGAACACCAATATACCCTAGAAACCTCGTAGGGTGAAAACCAGCAAACGTTTAATTTTATTATTAAACGCTCATGACGATGTTCAGCCCTCACTCAATGGCTTATAAGGGAGACCATCCCTTAACCATTGTTATAAATATTGCAAAGAAAGATACAAATATCTAGCTTAAATCCATTACAATAATTATGATAGCATTTACACACTAATATTCATATATTCATATCTTGGTGGCATGGATGTACCTACAATGTACTATCGTACAATGGACCATCTTGCATCTCGCACTTATCCGCATGAACCATTAATCATTTACTTGCCACCATGTTAATCATAATATTTCATTTTCATAAGTCACCATAATTTCCTTTCATTGATGTCATCAACAAGCTTTTATAGCATGATTATATAAAGGCTCAATCAATAAATAATCAATCATTAAGCGATCCTTTAACACTTATTCATGTGCATACATGAGATGTAAATGGAATATCACATCATGCTTCCTTCTAACATCTCTACCTTAGTGTGAGCAAGTAATTATCAATTCATGTCAAAATAATTCCCACATTATTATGACACTTCTCGCACACGCTCACATTCGTACAAGAAAAATCACTACAATTGTCCAAGAATTCCTTTAATGGAAAATGACACAATGTGCATTTGAGTTACTTAAACTTTAACAAAAGAACGAGCCCTTCAGCTATTGCTTTTGGATCATGAAAATATAATAAAGCTAACTCGTTGAATGTTGTTCCTATGCATGCAATTCTTATATTTTCCAAAAGAGTCTTCCCAAAGGAATTCTTAACACAATAGAGCATCTAAACACATGTTTTCTATTCTGTAAAAACTAATGCAACTAAACCATACAAATACATGTCTTAATTTTCAAATATTATACTATCAATATTTCGCAATGTGGTCTAACACAACATACTATCTTTTCCCACATAAAAATATGTATATTCTTTCAAAAGAAAGGTAATACCAATATTGTATGCATATGCAGAAACTAACATAATAGTTATGATAGCATAAAGTACTCACAAATAATTCTTCCTAAATAAACATTATAACTCAATATTTCTTCTATCCATACAAAGATTATAAATCTCCAACATAATCACTATTGTTTGTGCATGCAAGAGCTTATCATAATATCCCTTATTTAACGTAGGCAACATGTTATTACCTTCTTAGAACTCTACCATCATTAACTATTCCTTTCATGTAAAAAATGCATACTTCATTTGCATTGGGAAGTTATCATAACTTAGTTTTGTTGTCTTTATACTTGAAAGCTTCTTATGTTTCCCTTTCAATAAATTATCACAAATAACCTTCTTTTGTGCATAAAGCTAGGAAACAATACAAAGGTTAGCTTAACCTTGTATACATCCAAATTAAGAAGTCAACATGCACTCCTTTCAAGAAGTTATTCTTTTCAAGTAAGAAAAACATATATAAAACAACATAATATTTATTATTCTTTTCACACAAGCTTCAACATGATCTTTCCCAAAGAAACAATTATGAGAAAACTATTATGGGTTCTTCATGACTTTTCTTCCAAGAAACTCATTAACTTACCCTCTTTAATATATATTCTCTTTTGAGGAAATAACTTGGATTTCATTATCATTTCATACACGTGTACGAAATCCCCCCCCCCCCTTTTTTTAAATAATAAGCAACGTATCTTTTATTACATAAGATGCATATGTATAAAGACAAGAAAATTTACTTATTTATGTTTTACTACTACTGACATCTTTCAAGATACATAATAGAAATCTTTGCAAGAACTCACATGGTTTCTTCTCTGCAAAACTAGCATAGTAAGTTTGTCTCTTACCATGGTATATCTCTAAGAATAATATAGTTCTAAAATATTAACATAATAGAAATATTTTCAAGAAATTACATCGTAAGTTTGTCTTTTACCATGGTATATATCTAGGAACAAAAGTGACTATTCTCATACAATCTTTTGTTTTCTTTCAAAAGCCTAGGTAAAAGATTAGTATGCAAAATATTGAATACTTTTTATTTTGTTCCAAGAATATGGTAAAAAAAACTAGTATGAAAAATATTTTTCTTTCTAGAGTACTTATCTTTTAAATCTTCGAATCTCTTAGCCCAAGTATACTCGTGGCCTTTCTCCCATTAGTTCTCCAATAACTTTTCAAACATGCCATTCCTCCATGATAAGAGTGTGATTCCAATTCTTGATAATGAGATCTAGTTCGTAATCGTGCTTCTGAACTTCGTTAGCACGAAGGGAGAGGAAATATGAAGCAGAGAATGGCGAGAATGACCACCACCATGGAAAAATGTCTCTCATGCATGTTCAATGTGATAACAACCACCATCATGGCAGCCATGCCCAAGAAAATGACATGTGGGTGGAAGAGAATATAAAACTGGCAGAATAATAAAATGGCACGCAGGTGAAAGAGAATATAAAACTAGCGGAATAAGAAAATGGGAGCGGTGGAGGTTACCCTTTGAGTTACCCCACCCTATTCAAATTTCACCATTAAACAATACTTATCACGCATTGTAATGGAAAATATAATAATAATCATCACACCTCCCTTTCTTTCCATTGCGACTCCCATGTTGGATATAACTGTCAAAAAACCCAACTACTTCTTGAAAACTAATTCTATTAAATTAATTATATTTTTTTGATCAACGATAAAAGTAAAGGTGTGAGTCTATGGATGTTACATACTCCCCCCCTTGAAGACAACACCGTCCTCGGTGTGCTTCTCTCACTGAAACTTAAACTTATAGTCATGATATAATAATATAAACAACCCAAAGGGGGTCCTTCCCATTCGCAATGAAACACTTTCTTTTCCTTAAATTCCATTAATTGAAACAGTAATGATTTTATCCATAGTCATAAGCATGTATAGCTTAAAGAAAATATTCCATTTCCATTTTTAACCACTTATCCATTATTCAAATTCATAAAAATATAGAAAAATTCTATACCAACTTACCATTATTTACCAATTACTATTGGAAGTAATGATGACTTTTACACAAGCTCTCTGAGAATGGTTGAACAACCCATCAACACTCCATGGAAAGAGCTTGTAATGTATGAATAACAAATTCAATCACACTATTCACATAGTTTCAATCCAATGAAATACTTGCAACTATAAAACATTCATGCAATATCAAGAGATATTTTTATCAGAGTACTTCCACAAGTACTCAGAGAGCACCAACCCTATAATCAATGCATCACGTACACGTTGTCTTAGCTCCTGCTAAAGACATCCACATAGTACTTCAAAAAATACTCAAAGAGCACCTAGCTCTCTAATCGTACCAATGGTCAATCAATGCACCATGTGCATATTTCCCTACCCTCTGTTAAGACATTCAAACAAATTAGTAACAAAATAAATGAACTTAAACATTCAGTAATTCATTTTCTGAGTGCTAAGCTCCTTTCCTCTTAATATCTACATAAGATATTTACAGAATCATATAAAAAATTATTTTAATATAACACATAACTTATTACTTAACTTGTTCCACTATGAGAACCACAATGGTAAACAAAAAGTTCCTCCCAACCCATGGGAGTTGGTTTCCACAATCAAATCGAGTCATTTCACATCCAGATAGCTATTTGACAAAAAACCATTCCAGGTTCAGTATGGAATTCCTCTGGCAAACCAGCTCAATAATTCCAATGACCACTCAAGGTATAGTATAGGATTCCTCTTGGCAACATCATGCCTATTCCTCTGACAGCGTCCTGTCTATGAGGAATTTTGGACCTCCTCCAACAAGCTCCAAAATAAATAGATTTGCCTCAGGTTTTCCCCTCTTCACCATATTGGCCAACTCTTTTCCCTTAATGAGATCATATATCTCTTTCACAATTGTTCACAACTGTCTGGTATATTAAACTTCTCTTTTAGCATTTTTTCCCATAGTAAATTACATAGTGAACTATGTACACATTATACATAAATAAAAAGTAACTTTATGCACATCATACATCATACTTGGCCCTCCACATGGGTCTGATATCTAGATTAACAGGGAGCATGAATAAGAAACACGTGTTATACATTATTATTTCCCAAATAACACAATCATGCACATTATAACATGATACTTTATCAATTACCATTGCAATTTTTCCATGGCACTATTTTACTTTCACAGGTTTTTCTTGTTGCGATTAAGCTAACCATGCTTAATCTCATCAACGACACTAATCATAAATATGCATTGTTAAAAATAAAAAATATTCATTTTCAAATTAATTTTAGTTTCATGCATACAATGTTGTCATGCATACTATTATATACAAATATTCATTAATGTGTATATATCAATAATTATTAGGGTAACAGTCCCATGGGTAACAATCCAACATTTTCCAATTCCACTAGTGTATTGTTACCAACAGTCTGACACATGAAGTAACTACTTGTTCACAACTTGCAATAATCTTTAATAAAAAACCCATTCATGCAGAGGTTGTATTATTTAGTCATACAACACTAACTAATTAATGCCACTAATAATCTTAATGCATCCATGACACGACTCATTCAAAAACTAGTCATTATAGTCAAGTCTCACTACTTGACCCATTGTGTATTTTTAACATCTGAAAGGGTTCATTCAATTTCATTTTAACACACTCTCATCCTCTTCAAGGACTTTCCCTATCCTTTTCATTCATGCATTATTTTAACACACCATCACTATACACATTCATATTTTTCAAGTAGTGCATGGTAACTTAAGTTATGTTCACTAAATGTATGGGTAATATGTCATATACCAAAGGTTAATAAACAACTCTCACTTTCCCTAATGAGTACTCAGGTTGTTCATAAGTACAAAAAAGGTGTTATTGTCTTTTATCCTCAATAGTGTTCTAATGTTATGAAAACCATTTTGCAACAACATTTATTACTTTTTTTACTCTTCAATGTAGTTATAAACATGAATCACACATCTCATGTCAAGAGTAGACTACTAAATATATCATTCAATATGTAGATTGCTAGAATCATATATCAATCAATATCTAGATTTCTAGAATCATACCTTAACTGATATCCATTAGTAGCATACCTCAATTTCCTATATAAAATATTTCAATATGAACTAAATATATATTAATCCAACTTAACTCCGGGTCAAATCTTTTCTTTTTCTTTTTTCTTTTTTTTTCTTTTTTCTTTTTTTTTCTTTTTTTCTTTTTTTTCTTTTTTCTTTTTCTTTCTTTTCTTTTTTTTCTTTTCTTTACTTTTCTTTTCTTTTCTTTTTTTTCTTTTTTTTTTTTTTTTGTCTGAGTAATGCTAAATCTATTAATATATAACATATAAGTACAAAACTGTCGCTACCTCAGCTGAGAAAGCCTGAACGCAGGGCTTGAAAACCATGAAAAACAAGAGTTTGGACTGCCCTAAGAGGGGAAACCAGTCCCTGAAAGTTAAGATTTGTCGCCCTCATAGGGGAAACCGGCATTTGAAACACATAGTTTGACAAAAATACAAGTAATAAGACTGACCACTCTGCCAGTAGAGGGTGATTAAACAGAAAAGCCAAAATTAGCCTAAGAATGTTGTGCATAAGAAACAAAAACCTCTGAGGGTCTTCCGGGCTACTGATCATTGGCTAGAGAAGGCGGTTCCTCCACGATTCTGCATCTGTACTCATCGTTGCTTCCACCTTCATCAGTAGGGAGTCATCTTGTCTTTGTCCTCGCCATCCTTCGTCTGATCCTGCATAGAGATGTTACGGGAAATGTTCAACTGAGCCAAGGAGGCCTTGGCATTTTCTACAGATGCAGGATCAGGAGCAGCACAGGGGCCAGGGAAAACGATAGAGGGACCAGGGATAGCAACTGAAGGGGGAGCGGGGCGAGTTGTCTCCTCTCGAATGGTAACCGTGACATATGCTGTGATGACCGTCTTGTCAAATGAAAAATCAAATCTGAACTCTGCTCGTTGAAAAATTGTCGCAGGGGAATGGAGGTAGACGGAGGGGGTGCGGGAGGGGCACCAGACTGGAAGGCTTGAGGTGCAGAAGAGAGCACATGGGGAGACGGAGAACACAGAACGGGGTGAGAAAATTTAGTGGAGTGAAGCCGACCTCTACGACTCCTTGTTTCCGGGATGTGGTCGCAGGAGAAATCCTCGGAGGAGGAGTCCGAAATGGGAGAGGACCGAGAATGAATGGCGTGGCTACAGCTGGACCCACGAAAACATCGCATTCGATGGCACAATCTAGGAATGGTGACAGGGAAATGCTGGTGCAAAGGGCAAAGGAGAAGCGACGTCGAGGAGCTGGAAGAAACGGACAGGGAATTCGAACAGCAGAAGTTCCTATGCGTGAAATGAAACTCTGGAATAGTCTCCAAGCAACACAAAAGCGCACAACGCCTACCAGTCTGTGTTTGAGCGCTTGGCTCGGCACAGGTGGGCTGGAAAGAAATTTGACGCGGATCAGTAGGGGTGCATACAGAGCATTCGCCATACAACAGACCGAACTCCATATCAAAAGCCAAAATGAACCAGATGAAATGCACTGAGCGTCGACGGTTCGAGAGAGCTGCGTTAATGGCTCCCAGGGTGGCATATTGAATGCCCTCTTTAATGCCTTTGTGGGAGGCTACATGGCCACCCCACATCAACATCCTTGGGAGGCGGCATGAGACGGGCATCCCATCAAGCCCGGGTGTCATCCTCATCTGGAGCTGAGGTATCATGGTGCACCAGAGTGCTACATTCCTGAAGTTTGGAATTTTCATGAATAATGCTGAGTGGGCCATGTTTGAGAGTATCTGTCTTTTCAACTCCCAGATTAGCTGGGAAGTCGGCAACCTTGTTGCCATCCCGCTTGATGTGAGAGAAAGAGACAGAATTATTATTTTTGAGCCAAGCTTCCATAAGTTCTAATCTGGCGTTTAACCTCCAGCTAGTGGAAACCTTGGCTACAGTGGATCCCGTGAGTAGGTGATTAGCCATATTGATGAGCACCTGGTAGTCTCCTTCAACAACAATTGGAAAAAAGTTGTTTTTTTTAGCTAAGCAGAGACCTTGCCAAAGGCCTTCTAGCTCCGCAAAGTTGTTGGTGTCCCATCCAAGCGAGCCAAAATAAATTGCGAGAGTATTCCCTTTAGAATCTCTGAAGATACCACCAAATCCTACTTGACCCGGATTTCCTTTAGATTCCCCGTCGAAATTTAGTTTAACAACTCCTGTGGGGGGTGGAGACCAGCAATTAGGGATTCGCTGGTTATCTTTTGCCGGAGTAGATGAGGTTGGATTGATTCTGAGTTTCCAGTTATCCCAGATAGCAATTTCTTGAGGCTTAGTGCGGAGGTCCTCTTCCTTCCAGCTGAGAAGAGTTAGAGACTCTTGAAGATTATTGCTGAAGGCATTCCAAATTGCTTCTATAGGCATTGATTGGTTCCTGAATACTCTTTTGTTTCTTTCTTTCCAAATCGACCAATACAGTAGGCCTAGGATGAGATGCTAGAGAGCGTTTAT
Source organism: Pinus albicaulis (assembly GCA_034641835.2). Classification (NCBI taxonomy): domain Eukaryota; kingdom Viridiplantae; phylum Streptophyta; class Pinopsida; order Pinales; family Pinaceae; genus Pinus; species Pinus albicaulis. The sequence continues at coordinate 106,738,240 of CM076572.1, forward strand.
AAGTGCACTAGAGTAGGGCATCATGGGCTAGTTGCGGATAGTGCAATTTAGATCTTCTATGGATTTTCTCTTTTGGCAGCGAAAGCTAATTTTCTCCCAAAGTGTGTTTGCCAGAGTGCAAGAGATCATGATATGCTGAGAAATTTCGTTGTGTTGGTTGCAATTGGGGCATCGTGACGGCCCAATGAATCCCCTTCTAATCAAGTTATCCCAAGTGAGTATTCTCTTATGGCTGAGAAGCCAAAGGAAGGTCGAAACTTTGGGCCAAATGCCTAGAGCCCAGACTGCTGCCAGATTGAATCAAGAGGATTGGTAGAGGCAAGAGTCAGAGTGTAGGCTTCTTTGGTGGAGAACACTCCTTTAGTAGAATATCCCCATCTAAGTACATCCAAATCTTCTGACCATCTAATATTTCTTTGTCTTAATTCTAAGCTGAGGGCTTCCCTGATATCTTCTTGTGCTTGGGGAGCGATAAGAGCAGACTACTTCCATTGCCTGTATCCATTGATATTCTCCATAAGCCAGTTTTTATTGACCTTATATTCATGTTGAGTAATCATGTTGCCCCTGTTGAGTTGATTGAGAATATTCGAGATTTTTGGTTGCTGTTGCCAAGCATCCATCCAGAATCTAGCTGAGCCTCCATTTCGAACTTCCCAGAAGATATGTTGTTGAATCAGGACATTATGTTGCTTGGCAGCAGTCCAAATTAGAGATCCAGGAGCTTCACGGGAGAGTCGGATCAATTCTTCAGAGGGTATATTGTTGGCATATTTCGCTGTCCAAAGTTTGGCCCAGGGCGTGCTTGGATTTGAAATCCAATTCCACCAGATTCTAGCTCCCATGAATTTGTTGTTTTGAGTTGGATCCCTGAGACCGAGACCTCTTGCTTCTTTGGGAGTGCATACAGTATTCCAGTTTACAAGAGCCCATTTCTGGTTCTAACCCGAGGAACCCCACAGGAATTTGCACTGCAAGGCTTTAATTTTCTTGAGAAACCATTTCGGTGCTGCCATGACCGAGAAAAGGTATAAAGGCATAGATTGAAGAACTTATTTGATGAGAACGAGCCGGCTAACCATATTAAGGGCTCTGAAGGTCCAAGAGGAGAGACGGGCTTCAAGCTTTTCAAGAAGAATGTTTCAGGAGGAATGTTTGATAGCATAGTTTATAAGGGGGGCTCCAAGGTATTTAGCAGGAAGGGAGGCAATAAAAAATCCAAGGATACGAGCTATGTTGGCTTGGGTTGGAACAGGAGTGTTGAAGAAAAAAATTTGAGATTTGGCAGCGTTAACAGAAGTGCCAAAGGCTTCAGAAAAAACATTCAGGATGGTTTTAAAGGTGCAAGCTTCTTGCACTGAAGGGTGACCAAAGAGCATATTATCGTCCACAAATTGCTGCTGGGTGGTGGCAGGGGAACCATGAAGAGAGATTCATTTCAGCTTCTGAGCGAGAAGAGCGTTTTGAATGAGACGTCCAAGGCCTTCTGCTATAAGCACAAAAAGGAAGGGAGATAAAGGATCTCCTTGTCTGATACCTCTAGTGGGAGAAAAAGGATGAGAAGGAATCCCATTTATCAAGATCGAGTAAAAAGTGGAGGAAATAAGGTTCATGACCCATCTTATCCACATTTGATTAAAACCAAAAGCTTCCAGGATCTTTTGAATATAATTCCAACTTAGTTTGTCGAAAGCCTTTGACAAATCGATTTTAAGGAGCATACTTGATTTTCTGCTGACCTTTAGGGAGTGGATGACTTCATGCGTTAAGATGATCCCATCCAGGATTTGTCGACCTTCCATGTAAACAGTTTGTTCTGGTGAGATGAGCATGGGAAGAAGAGGCTTGAGACGATTGGCAATGACTTTTGAGATTAACTTGTAGATCACATTGCATAAGGCGATGGGCCGTAACCTATCTAGCTTGCTTGGTTGGTCTTCCTTTGGAACCAGAGCTATGAAAGTAGCATTGAGAGAGGGAAGCATCCAGTGCATTGATCTTGATTCTTCCACTAATTTCCAGACTTCTAGCTTGATGAGATCCCAAAAGTGATGAAAGAAGTTAGAGGTGAAGCCGTCTGGGCCTGGGGCCTTACCAATATTAGTCTAGGCCAATTCTGCCTCGACCTCCTGCATGGAGATTGGTCTCAGTAACATTTGGTTATGTTCTTCTGTTATTATCTTGGGAATTAGTTGGGTAATCTGGTTGATAGTTGTTTGTCTGCAGAGTGGAGGTTCTTGATGAACATTTCCAAAATGATCCAGCAATTCGCGCGCCATATCCTCATGGTTTTCTAATCGCTCTCCATGATGATTTGTAATGTGGCCAATACAGTTGATCATTCTTCTTTGTATAGTGGAGTGATGAAAGAAATTAGTGTTTCGCTCACCTTCCTTAAGCCAACATACTCTGGATTTTTGTCTCCAAAGGATTTCTTCTTGTTTGTATCTCCCATTCAACTGCTACTGAAAACGTTGTTCCTGATTGTCAAGGAGCTCTGTTCTACCTTTATTGATAATTTCTTGTTGAATCTCTGCCATTTTGAGTTCAAGAGCTTTCTTTTCCTGAAATATATTCCCAAATACTGAGTGGTTCCAGTCTTTAATTTGGGATTTGAGGAACCGGATTTTTTTCTGGAATTGAAACATCTTGGAGCCTTTTGGAGGGATAAAACTTTTCCAGACTGAGTGAACCAGATCCTTGAAGGAGGGATGTTCGAGCCAGAAGGCTTAGAAGCGAAAATTCCGCTTCAAGTGTTGATTAGGTCTCTGCCATTTTAGGGCGATGGGCCAGTGATCCGAGCCTGAAATAGGTAGAATGGAGGCAATGATGTCTCCCCCCAGATGGATAGCATTATCAGAGATTAAGAAGCGATCTAACTTAGATGCTATATGATGACTGCCAGTTCTTTGGTTATTTCAAGTGTACATCCTGTTAGAGAAAGGAATATCAATCAGCCAACTTCGGCTTAAGAAATATCTGAAGTGAGAGTTATCCGGATCCAATCTCAAGCGGCCCCCTATTTTTTCTTCCCGCTTTGTTAGCATATTGAAATCTCCCCCCAAAATCCATAATGGATGTGTTATGTTGGATTTTAGGATCTCTATCGTGTTCAAAAGTGTAATCTTGCTTGCCAGATCTTGTGGGAAATAGACATTTGAGAGGTTCCCATGGATGTTAGTGTCTATAAGATGAAAAGTGGCTTGTATGAGATTTTGGGCTGCATGAAAATCCCCAAGCTCAATGGCTTGCATATCCCAAATTATAGCTAGACCTCCTGAGGAACCAGAGGCATCTACTGCAACTGAGTGACATCCAGGCTAGGCTTTGGTGAGGATCTTACCAAGAGCCTCACTATTGCATTTAGTTTCTTGAAGAAAGATTATCTACGGTCTTTCTTGCTGTATCATGCTTTTGATCATTTTGTATTTCCTGGGGTTGTTTAGCCCTCTTACATTCCATGAGATTAGCTTCATGAGGAAGCGTTTGGAAGTGGTTTAAAGAATATCATGAGCTTGGTATATCGTCCTAACTCCACCAACATCTCCCCTAATATGATGGTGCGTTGCCAATCTGGTTTATGACCTCTTTTCTTGGATTCTTTTGTAATCTTTAGAACATCCCAATGACTTCCTATTTGGATACCCAGTTTCTTGTGTTGTTGAGCTTTGGAGACCACAACTTCAAGGGTATCAATATGGCTGGGTTTGATTTTGTCGAAATCCTGGTGTTTGCATGCATCTTCTAAACCCAGAAGGTCAAGTTCTCCCAACTCGAAGCCCTCAGAATCTTCGTCCATGTGACTGGGCTGACTACTCTCAAGGTTTTCCTAATTGGTAAGGTTAGGGTTGAGCAAAAGTTTTTCAACATGCATTCCCTTTGGCTTTCCGTTATCAAGATCTGAATCTGGGGATTTCTTGGATCCCATAGTCTCCATATTTTCCATATTTGGTGGGCTAGGCTTGGAACTGGGAGGATTCGAGGGGGCAGCGAGATGGGATGGGTTGGGGGGCTGGGCGGGGGAGGCAGGAAGGGGATCTCCAAATGAATCAGGTTGAGTAATGAGTTCAAAACTATTGCTGGTAGTAGGGATATTGGTTCGCATATTGGAATTTTTTTTGCCAGAAGGGGGTTTTTTATTGTGCCTCCTTCGTTTTAAGACTTTAGTGAACCCCTCTTCTTCAGATTTGTCAGCAGCTTCGTTGGTCTTGGTAGCATTGTTAAGTGGACAATCCCTAAACAGATGCCCGTGGGCATGACATCTACGGCATCTAAAAGGAACGTGTTCATAATCAAGGGGTTGAATCCATTCCAATTCATCATGAAACAGACTTACCACATCCGGAAGCGCTCTGTCCAGCTGCATGTAGGCACAGATCCGCGCGTAAGAGGTATATCTTTGAAGCTTAGTTTCCTCAGCTATCTTGATGAATTCTCCCAACCCTCTGCCAATGGCTGTGAGGGATTCTTCATCCTAGTACTCTAAAGGGAGCAATTATAACCTAATCCAAACCGAGGCCCAGTTGAAATTTTCTTTGTCCGGGTTGAAGCGTTCTACCCAGTCTCAGAGATATATGCCGACAGAGTTAAAGAAATAGGGTCCCTCATCCAAAACTCTGTTTCGATCCTCGATGTAGTTGAATACAGCATTGAAGAAGCCCTTTGGCCCTAAATGAAGGGTGACGTGTCCCTTGGGCTTCCATTTTGTGGCTATCCATCCCTGTAATGCTTTTTCAGTAGGCCAGAAACCAATGAACTTTCCAATGAGTGCATGGTCTTTCATGTACTGGATCTGAGCATTTATACGGTGACTCGAGAGATCGATCTTTGGTCTTTCCACAGTTATGGGCTTGCATGTAACTGAGGCCACTACAGGGGTGTTCCGAGTGGGCTCGGTTGCCTGCGAATGGGGGGAATCTTTGTTCTGGTTTGTTCCCTCTATGTCAGGGACAGTTCTGCCTTGTTCAGTAGCTGCTTTTTTTCGATCTTCTTTTGTAGGGGGAAGTTGATCGGCTCCCCCCGTCGTGGATGCCATGGCTCGTGCGCAGAACACAACGGACTCACTGCACCTCAAGTTTGCAGGACCACCAGTGAGATTTTGTCTGCAAGTGCAGCGCCATTTGGATCAAATCTTTTAAAGTGAAAATGAGATTTGATTTTTTTTAGGCTTGGTAAATCGGGAGTTAAGATGGATCTAGATTGGTTTTTTAAATTTTATATATATAGAGAAAAAACATAAAAATAAGTAATATTCATTATTTTTATTAATTTTAAATTTTAAATATAAAAATAGAATATGAATTTAATTAGTGAAATAATATATATTAAACGAATAGTAAATATTGATAGACATCATTTCATCATGAAATTTCAAAATACTTACTTTTTATTATGGTAATAAAATTTTAAAAATTATATAAACTAACTCAATTATAAATTTATTTTAATTATTATTTAAAAAATCATAAAAAAATAAATAAACTATATATCTATTTTAAATTATTATTATTATTATTATTATTATTTATAAAAAAGTAATATATAAGTGAAACATAAATACATTTAAAAAAACATAAAACAAGATTCTTAATAGTAGATATTTATCTCACTTTATCATGAAAAAAAATTGTAAATATGTTTTTTTATAATATTATGGACTTATACTATGGCCAAAAAACTATAACTCATGTTTGCTTATAATATTTTTTAATCAATCTATTTAATTAAAAAATAAAAAATAAAAACATTCATTTAGATAGACATTAAGCACTTCTTAATATTAAGTCACTTTAAATTTAATTCTCAAATTTTAATTTATATATATTATAATGAATATTCTAAAATACTCCTGAATATTTTAAAATATTTTATGAAGATTAAATCTCTACCATTTACTAAATAATTGTTTATAATTAAATTAAAATTCTACTAACTCAATTTCAAAACAAAAATGTTAACATAAATATTTAAAAATCTAATTTTAAAAACATTTATTATTTTCATTACCCAATTTTAAATCTTTTGGCGTCCTCAATTTCTAATTATGTGAATAACAAAAGAATGATGTAAGTGAATAGAAAAAGAATGTATACATCCAAAGCAAAGATATCTCCAAATTTCTTATATTACAAATGTCTCCATTGTCAATAGTTTATTCTCACTAACCTAAACTTCATTTTTGTTACCTGTAGATATGGACGGCCTTTGTTAATTTTTGTTGTATAATATGTACAAATTTCTTATATTACAAATGTCTCCATTGTCAATAGTTTATTCTCACTAACCTAACCTTGATTTTTGTTACATGTAGATAAGGACTGCCTATGTTAATTTTTGTTGTATAATCTCTAACACCAGTTCAGTTGCCTTAAGTCATGCATCCTATTTGGTCTTGAGCCTAACATCTCTGGCTTCAAAGAAACAGTTACTTCAGTTTTTTCCTGCACACCGTTTGGTTGCCCCTATTCTGCAGGGACAGGTGACTGAAAACGTTGATATTCTGACATCAACTGCTCATGTTCTGAAGTAAACTGTCGAAGAAAAATATCGTTTGATTCAAGAACCGTGTTGAGGGAGTAGGAAGAAATGTCGAGTTCCCTGAATTTTTGGTGAAGAACACATTCTCTTCTAAAGCCATTGTACATTTGTTCAATTCAATCACTAAATAATTGTTAAACTCTGCCAGGAAAATATTTTCCTTCACAACGTCTAAAAATTGATACTGTAAATCAGTTAATATGGCCTCTTTCTCCTCAGCAATTTGCCTATAAGATTCAAGATCCGTGGTGAGAGAATCAAAAACTATTTCCAACTCCCAATTTCTACCCTTAAGTTGTGCCTCTTTCTTCTGAAATTTTTTGCAATGACTTGTTGGAGTAATCACCACACCTCTATGGAATCCATAGTTTCCACCCTAGGGATCCTAGTTACCGGTTTGGAAGTTTACCAACACTTGTGAGTTTTGGTGTAACTGGAAACGTCTACATGGTATGAGATCCTAGACCCAGGTTCGATTCCCCAGAGCTGCGTTTGATTCCCCCGAGCTGCATTTGAGGGGGGATGTTGGAGCTGCGTTTGAGGGGGTGTTGGAGTAATCACCGCACCTTTATAATCCATAATTTCCGGGGATGTTGGAGTAATCACCGCACTTCTACTTCTATGGAATCCATAATTTCCACCATGGAGATCCTTTCCACCCTGGAGATCCTAGTTACCGATTTAGAAGTTTACCAACACTTGCGAGTTTTAGTATAACGGCAAAGCTTTACATGACTCAACCATGTTTAATGGTTCTTCATTCTCTTTCAACAACGCCATAAATTTGTCCTCCAACTTTCTAGGTTTCTCTGTCAACTCCATGAAGTGATTCAAACTCCTTTCCCCGCTCTTCCTTTTCTTGCGCTAGTTTAACATTTGTCTCCTCTAACTCTCCAAGTTTTACATTCATCTCCTGAATTTGAGTGTTAGTGTAACCGCAAACCTCTACATCACTCAACCATGTTTCGTTGTTCTTCATTCTCTTTCAACAACGCGATAAATTTGTCCTCCAACTTTCTATGTTTCTCTGTGAACTCTGCATGAAGTGATTCAAACTCCTTTCCCCGCTCTTCCTTTTCTTGCGCTAGTTTAACATGTGTCTCCTCTAACTCTCCAAGTTTTACATTCATCTCCTGAATTTGAGTCTTAGGTTTGCCATTTTCAGCAATGGATTCTTCAACTCTGATATTTGTCTCCTGCAACTCTCTAAGTCTTTTATTCGGTGCCTCGATTTGCTTATTAGTTTTTCCATTTTCAACAATGGATTCTTCAGCTCTCTGAATTTGGGTTTCAAGGAAACAACTCGCACTCCCTACCTCCTCCTGTATTATTTCATTTTGTTGTTCTAGACAAACTCCTATTACCTTGCGCGGCTGAATTGAATCTGGGTGCTGCTGGACAGCTTCATTAGTTAGTTGCTGCAACTCGGATAATTCAAATTCTTTGCCCAATTGGGATATTTTTTCTTGCTCCCAGGAAGAGTAACAAGCTGCAAGTTCACCATTTTCTAACGGGGAAAATTATTTCCACCCGTTGTTGCTATAGCATCTGCCTCCAGCCATCTTGTTAAACAAATAAAAGAGTCTGCAAGTTTGGAAATCCACTGGTCGAATCTGTGGAAGAACCGCTGAACTGAAGATTACAGCTTCTCCACCAAATTTGTTGGAATTATTGGAAATTCCAAGCAAACAGTGGAGAGAATATAAACTCCCCTCTACAACACAGAGATGTTTAAAACATAAAATTTTAATTTGCAGATAGAGATGGCATGAAATGCTTTCTATTTCATTAAACAAACTAAAAACAACTGTTACAAATTCTTCCTCAACAGTGAGGGATTCACCAAGTATGTATGACTGCTACAGACGCAATGCTAAAGAAAACAACTCTCTGTCTCTCTTCAAGAACGCACTAACAGTGCTCTCTGTTCTTCTTACTGTGTTTTTTTTTTCTTGCCTGCGGGCTCTTCACACAGCGGTTCACAATACAATACAATGTATTTCCTTTGGCTCTCGGGCCCTTTTCTTTTATATATGTCGCGCATATATTAAACATTACAATAAAAAACTATATGAAAAATTAAAACAAAATGAAAACCAAATACAAAGGAAAACCTTTGCGGAACTATAAAATATGAAATGCCGGACGTACGAGTGGGGACCACTACGCAGTCGGCAATCGGCAATCGATAAAAGTCTTGACAACAAACTTTGTGATCCGCCCAAACTTTCGATTGCGATCACACCATGGACTCGATGGCCCGATATTAGATCCGCCATATAAGATCGTCGGGTCCGCGCTTTATACAAGACGCGCAACCTAACAAACAAACCTCCGATCCTTCGATTGCGATTGGAAACACGAGCGCCCTGATCAGGGCACACAATAAAATCCCGCCGATTGAACCTTCCGATTGAAATCAATCGATTCAATAGATTTCTGCCACGTGGTCTTGTGGACCCACGGGCCTCCGCTACTGTGGGGTGATTTATTTATAATTTTCAATGTATTTAAACGTTCTGGTTTGCGGAACTCTCCCATATCAACAAGACACTGCTCCAACATTACTTTCTGATTCCGATTGGCATATAAGTGGTGGGGACCACTTGTCCCGCCAATTCAAAAATAAAAGGACTTCCGCCTGTTTTTCTTCATTCTGGTTGTTGAGGACTTTAAAGCCCGAAACGACTGGTTTTTAATTTAGTCTGCTCCTCCGTAGATTGGAACTACGGGAAATATTCATTCCGCTGCAAGACGGATCTGTCCATCTCCAAATTAAATTTCTTCTCTGCTGTTGTGGCTGCGGCCCATCAAGAATTAATTCATCCTTACGGATTCACCAACATTCTTCAATACAGAGTGTTGCGCACTCAATCTCTGTTGCTGCTGCTGCTGCCTTTGTCCTTTGTTCTTTTTGTCACTGCCCAAGGCACGGCAGGTGACTTTAATATTTCAACACTCCCCCTTAAAGTCAGCTGCTGGGTTATTCATCATACCCAAGCATTCTCTTAAAAATTCAAAGGTCTTCTGTCCCAATGGTTTAGTTAAAATATTTGCATACTGCTCCTCTGTTTTACAATGCTGTAAAACAACTTCACCATTATTCACCAATTCTCTGATATAATGATACTTTGTGTCTATGTGCTTTGTTCTTTTATGAAACACAGAATTATTTGACAATGCAATAGCTGAGCTATTGTCACAATAAATCACAGTGCCCTTTACCTGTTCTTGGCACAAACTTCTCAACATCCTTCTCATCCAAATTTCTTGACACGCTGCTGCTGTAGCTGCCACATATTCTGCCTCTGCTGTAGATAATGCTATAATAGGTTGTTTCTTGGAAGCCCATGAAATGGCTCCTGAACCCATATGAAAAATATAACCGGAAGTGCTCTTCCGATCATCTACACTTCTAGCCCAATCACTGTCAGTGTATCCAACCAGTTCCGAATTTTCTGAAGTAGTATATAAAATACCAAATCCTTTTGTTCCTTTCACATACCTCAGAATTCTCTTTGCTGCTTGCCAATGTGCCTCCTTTGGCTTTTCCATGAACCTGGAAATCAAACTAACAGCATGCATAATATCCGGCCTAGTTGCAGTCAAATACATGAGGCTGCCAACTATGCTTTTATACAAACTTGGATCGAAATCCTTGCTGCTGTCATTCTTACTCAACTTCAATCCCATTACCGTGGGAGTAATTGCAGCTTTGCACTCCTGCATGTTGAATCTTTCCAAAACTTGATTCACATACTTTGCTTCAGAAATAAAAATTCCTTTCTCACCTTGCTCCACTTCTATTCCCAAGAAGTATCTTAATAAACCCATGTCAGTCATTTCAAATTCATCTTTCATGACTGATTTAAAATTTTCAACAAGGTAATCATCATTACCTGTAAAAATTAAATCATCAACATATAAAACCACAATCAATAACTTACCATCCTTTTCTTTGATGTAGAGGGTGGGTTCTCCCTCACACTTTTCAAATCCATTCTCCAATAGATAAGAATCTATTATGCTGTACCATGCTCTTGGTGCTTGTTTCAGCCCATAAAGAGCTTTCTTCAATTTACAAACCTTATGCTCTTGGCCTTTCTTCTCATATCCAAGAGGTTGTTCCACATATACCTCTTCCATTAAAACTCCATTTAAAAATGCGGATTTTACATCCATTTGATATACTTTCCATCTATTTTGTGCTGTTATGGACAGCACTGCTCTTACAGTCTCCATTCTTGCAACTGGTGCAAAAGTTTCTTCATAATCAATCCCTTGCTTTTGCTTATATCCTTTGACAACAAGTCTGGCCTTGTGTCTTTCTATCTTTCCTTCAGCATTGCTTTTGGTCTTATATACCCATTTAACTCCAATGACTTCTTTACCTTCTGGGAGATCAACCAAATCCCATGTTTTGTTCTTCTCTATGGCTTTAATTTCTTCATCCATAGCTTCTATCCATTTTCTATCTTTAATAGCATCTTCAAAATGAATAGGATCATCAACTTGACAATACAAAGAAAATAAGAAATTCATACCTTCGTTTGCTTCTCCTTGTTCATAGATTTCTCTAAGGCTTCTGAATCTTGTTCCTCTTTCACTTGGTGTAGCCGTGCTTGATGAAGCACTCGATTCTGCTCCTTGTGGTGTACTCAGTGAACCACTGTTGATTCTTCTCAAGGGTGTTCTTACTGCCGCTTGAGGCGTCCCTTGCTGGCCTTGCGCTACTGGAGGTTGTGCAATGGATGGGTTATTAATCTCAACCACATCTACATCATCTTCATCATGAGATAAACAGTTTTTAACATTGACTGTTTTCTCAATGCTTCCATCCCACGCTTCCTCTTCGATGAATTGTACATCTCTGCTAATTATAAACTTCTTTGTGGATGGGTTATACAGTCTGTATCCTTTGGAATCTTCACAATATCCAAGGAAAATGCACTTCTCCCCCTTACTATCCAACTTCTTTCTCAATTTGTCTGGAATGTGTGCATATGCTACACATCCAAAAACTCTCATGTGGGTGACTCCCTGTTTTCTGCCACTCCACGCTTCTTCTGGAACTTTGTTCATCACTGCTTTTGTGGGGCATCTATTCAAAATGTATACAGCACAGTTTACTGCTTCTGCCCAATACTCATTCGGCAAGTGATTTTCCTTTAGCATACTTCTCACCATCTCCATTATGGTTCGATTCTTCCTTTCAGCCACTCCATTCTGTTGCGGTGTGTACCTGGTGGTAAACTGCTTGTGTATGCCGTTCTCTCTGCAAAAACGCAGAAATTCTTTTGATATATATTCTCCTCCTCTGTCAGTTCTGAGGACTTTAATGTGAAGTCCGCTCTGTTTTTCTACAAGAGCTTTAAATTGACGAAATTTCTGAAAGACTTCACTCTTATATTTTAAGAAATAAACCCACACTTTTCGTGTGAAATCATCTATGAAGGTCAGCATGTAATTGCTGCCTGAAACAGATGTTGTTTGCATCGGCCCACATAAATCTGAGTGGATTATCTCCAAAGGTGCTTTCGCCCTTATGCTTTTCCCTGAAGGAAAATTTTCTCTGTGTTGCTTTCCCAAGATGCAGCCTTCACATAGGCTATCAGGCTTCTCTATCAGTGGTAAACCTCTTACCATTCCTTTTCTGTGCAGCAAATTTAATCCTCCGAAATTGAGATGTCCAAATCTCAGATGCCATAACCAGTTTTCATCTTTCTCTTCCTTCTTGAAGGCTTCTTGAGTTACAGCTGCTACATTCTTTCCTTTTTGCTTCAAGTCAATGTTGATCTTGAGCGGAAACATTCTATTGCTGGTCATTTGAATTTCAGCAATAATTTTCTTACTTGGAGGAATATCTTTTATGGTGCACACATCATCTTTGAATATAACATTGTAACCTTTGTTTATGAGCTGCCCAACGCTCAAAATATTACATTTCAGACCTGGAACATAATACACATCAGGAACAAATTTTTGCTCCCCATTCCTTGCTCGAATACTTACTCTGCCTTTCCCTTTGACAGAGATTTTAGTATCAGTCCCTGTGGTCACTTCAAATTTAACTTCTTCATCAAGATTGGCAAACATTGCTCTGTTGCCAGTCATGTGATTACTACATCCAGAATCTAAGAACCAAACATCATCTTCTTTATCTTGTGCTACATTACAAGCTAACAGCACATTACTTGGGTTCTCTTCCTCTTTTTCTACATTAGCATTCTGCCTATTCTTCATGTCATTTTGCTTCTTTCTACATTCATTGGCATAGTGCCCATATTTCTTGCAATAATGACACTGGACATTGGATTTGTCATACCTTTGTCCTTGAGCATGTTGGTGTTGATGTCCACCTTGCTGGATGTTGCATTGGCCGTGGCTCTGGCTTTGACTGTTGCTCCTTCCATGTGAATGTGAAGAGCTGTCCCTTCCACCTCTATTCTGACTTCTGCCTCTTCCTCTTCCTTTTCTTTGACCTCTTCCTCTCCCTGAAGGCATCTGGGTCTTGAAGGCATGCTCGAGAGATGAGTGTTCATCTCTGCTCAATCTTTGTTCATGAGTTATCAGCGAGGCATGAAGTTCATCCACTGTGAACTGTGAGAGATCTTTGGTCTCTTCTATGGTGGTAACAATAACATCAAACTTTGAGGGTAAGCATCTCAAAAGTTTTTCCACAATCCTTCTTTCTTCAAGAGTTTCTCCATGGGATCTTATCTGATTGACAATCCCAATCACATGTGTAAAAAATGTGTCAACACTGTCTGACTCTTTCATGCAAAGAGTTTCAAAATCTCTTCTCAGCAATTGAAGTTTTGTTGTTTTAACTTTCTCCATGCCTTGATAGGCTACTTTCAGAGTTTCCCATGCCTCCTTAGATTTCTTAGCTGTTGCTATCCTTGGAAACACACTCTCATTTACAGCTTGATACAAACAGAAGAGAGATTTGGCATCTTTCTTCCTATTATTCTTCAACACATCTTTCTCTGCTTGAGTTAAGGCATTAAAAGCCTGCTCATCAGCTGGTTCTATGAAACCATCTTCTACTAGTTCCCACAAGTCTTGTGAGACAAACAGGGCTCTCATGGTAATGGCCCAATAATCATAGTTCGTTCCATTAAACTGTGGAAGCTGAACACTTCCAAGATTCATACCAGTGCTTGGTCCAGCCATTGCTTCTTAAACTGAACTCAGACTTTAAACAAACTGTCTTTCCTTCTTGAAAGAACAAATTCTTTAAACAATAAACAACTTCTCTTTTATCTTTGAGAAATACCTGACCTTGACTTCTGTTGAGCTTTTCACGCTGCTGGAGAGAAACGCTGCAACAGGTCTTCTTCTTCAGCTTCTTTGAAATCTTCAAAGAGCCTAGATTAGCTCTGATACCATGTTGGAATTATTGGAAATTCCAAGAAAACAGTGGAGAGAATATAAACTCCCCTCTACAACACAGAGATGTTTAAAACAGAAAATTTTAATTTTCAGACAGAGATGGCATGAAATTCTTTCTATTTCATTAAACAAACTAAAAACAACTGTTACAAATTCTTCCTCAACAGTGAGGGATTCACCAAGTATGTATGACTGCTACAGACGCAGTGCTAAATAAAACAACTCTCCGTCTCTCTTCAAGAACGCACTAACAGTGCTCTCTGTTCTTCTTACTATGTTTTTTTTTTCTTGCCTGCGGGCTCTTCACACAGCGGTTCACAATACAATACAATGTATTCCCTTTAGCTCTCGGGCCCTTTTCTTTTATATATGCCGCGCATATATTAAACATTACAATAAAAAACTATATGAAAAATTAAAACAAAATGAAAACCAAATACAAAGGAAAACCTTTGCGGAACTATAAAATATGAAATGCCGGACGTACGAGTGGGGACCACTACGCAGTCGGCAATCGGCAATCGACAAAAGTCTTGAAAACAAACTTTGTGATCCGCCCAAACTTTCGATTGTGATCACACCATGGACTCGATGGCCCGATATTAGATCCGCCATATAAGATCGTCGGGTCCGCGCTTTATACAAGATGCGCAACCTAACAAACAAACCTCTGATCCTTCGATTGCGATTGGAAACACGAGCGCCCTGATCGGGGCACACAATAAAATCCCGCCGATTGAATTTTCCAATTGAAATCAATCGATTCAATAGATTTCTGCCACGTGGTTTTGTGGACCCACGGACCTCCGCTGCTGTGGGGTGATTTATTTATAAGTTTCAATGTATTTAAACGTTCTGGTTTGCGGAACTCTCCCATATCAACAAGACACTGCTCCAACATTACTTTCTGATTCCGATTGGCATATAAGTGGTGGGGACCACTTGTCCCGCCAATTCAAAAATAAAAGGACTTCCGCCTGTTTTTCTTCATTCTAGTTGTTGAGGACTTTAAAGCCCGAAACGACTGGTTTTTAATTTAGTCTGCTCCTCCGTAGATTGGAACTACGGGAAATCTTCATTCCGCTGCAAGACGGATCTGTCCATCTCCAAATTAAATTTCTTCTCTGTTGTTGTGGCTGTGGCCCATCAAGAATTAATTCATCCTTACGGATTCACCAACATTCTTCAATACAGAGTGCTGCGCACTCAATCTCTGTTTCTACTGCTGCTGCCTTTGTCCTTTGTTCTTTTTGTCACTGCCCAAGGCACGGCAGGTGACTTTAATATTTCAACAAAATTGTTATTCCCTTCGGTGATGTTCCTACAGCGACGGCATGGCACACAATATTCAAGCGGTGATGCGATGAAAAATTTAGAGTCACACTGAAAATATACGAAAATCGTAATGATATTGAGTGACACGATACAGCGGAAAATGCACGAAAAATGTTGATGTTATACCCTGTCTTTCAACCTAAAATTTTGATATCGGCCACCCAGATTTACCAAGATTTGATGGGTTTTTTGATTAATTATTGGGTCCCTAAGATGAATCTCTTTTAGTGTTTTTTATTGCGATGGTCATGGAACTATTTTTAAATTTGACCATGGTCCATGGTTTTAATGTGTAATGGAAAAAGGCTAAAAATTATTTTTGAAAGATAGAAGAGAAAATAAATATATGTTTTTTTCTAATGTGTAAATAAATATGTCATATTATAAATTCATACCGTCAATCGTTTATGCTTCAACATTATTTCTTATTTATAGTTATTTTCTCTTTATCTTGTATTATGACATGATAAAGGTATTCCATGAGATAAGCATTATAGATCCATATGGATTTTTGTAAAATTTTAAACTTGCTCTCTTTTCTTTTTTTGAAAAACACCTCACAACCTCTTCATTCTTTTACAAAAATTGAGAGGAATACAATCATAGATTAAAACTGGAGAGGAATACAATCATATATTAATGGTGTTTAATAGAATGATGATGTAACTAAAGGTTTTATATTTCTTACACAAATTCTTGTTACATATTTACGTTCACCATTAGGTTGTGTTTAGGTTCATCTTCTTCATTGCATCCATATTGATTAATTCTTTTGTTTTTCCATTGACACTCCATTTCAAATACAATGTTAAGAGGGTTTAATTTCAAATGTTGGATCGCTATACTTTCATGGTTTTAAATGATTTTGAAATCGTTTTAGAATAAGTTATATGGGCATTTTAGTTCAAAAAGTTTAATATTAGTTCTTTATTGAGAGTTTATGATTTCTCATGAAATTGGTTTTAAACAACTTAGTTTTCATTAGGTCAACGTTGAATTTCTTTTATATATCATTTTTTCTCACTTTTAGACTGTGAAATTTTGAGGAAACATATAAAAGTGCTTAAGAAAAAACTTCAAAATTAAAGTTATAAAATTGGGTATGTGGCATGCTATACAGGTTTATATTCAAAATTGTATTATTATACCAATATAAATCCATCTTAAACATAGAACTATTAAGCATAGAGAGGAATCAAATCTTTTAAGGTGAAAGCATTTTTTAAAATCTAAAACTTGAAAAAAGGTTTGCACCTCAGGAGATTTGATCCCTCATGTTCTAGCTATACAATTCTTGTGAGATTGTAACAATGTATATTTTAATGCATAAATGGATTCATTGCCTTGAAAATCTCTTTTTATACTCAAAATATACCCAAAACAATTACATGAAAAAGGGTCAGAACTTAAACTAATTAGACACAGATAAATGTTTTAACCATAAAAATTTATTTATTTTCAATTAATTATATATAATTGGTACTAAGATATTTTAATCAAAATGAACATTAAAATATTTTATTTTTAATTGTTTTATATAATTTATATACATATTTTACAATGAAATATTTTACTCAACGTGGACATTAAAAATTGTATTTATACCCCACATTATACACTCTAAAATGTTAAAACATTTTATTTGACCTAAAAGAATTACCCATCTTGATTTTTATTTTTACTAAAATTACCTCTCTATATAAATATATATATGAAATTGAAGTGGAAATATATCAATTAATATATATATTCAAATATTTTATTTAAATTCTATATAAAAATATTTTTTAAAAACAAACAATTACATATTTTCCTCACATTCTCTAAAATAAAAATAAATATAATATATATATTCAAATATTGTATTTAAAGTCTATATTAAAATATTTTTAAAAATAAACAATTACATATTTAAATTTTTTTTTTACTTTCAATAAATTTACCTCTACAACATCGCTAGCCCTATCAAATAATCATATAATTGTATGAGTTGTAAACTCTCCCTCTAATCTCTCCCTGTGATATGTTATCCTTCCTTGGAATGGTTCTAACCAACCCCCTATAACTTGACCTGCCCCCTTAACTATGGCCCAATCTCATTCATATTTAGCCCTTGTCAATCCAACACTTTTGATTTCACAATGTGGTCACCTAATATTGGATCCTTTGTGTGGAAGGAAGCATGATTTCGATATTGGAAGGAAAAATAAAAAAAATCAAAGCATGTATTAAATCTCGGGGAAAATCCTCTTTTTCTGCTAAACAAGAAGTGTTTTAAAAATGGAAAATAAAATCATCTTTCTCCACTCTTCCATGGAAATCTAACTTATATTTTCAAAAATGTTGATCCCTAATAAATCTATTTTTGATAAACATTACTCTTTATTAAAAGAAGAAGAAGAATATTAGAGACTGAAATCTATAAGTGTGTGGCTCAAGGTGAGTGATAGAAATATGAAGTTTTTCCACAAGCAAGCTAAAAATCAGGAAACAAAGAACACAAAACAGAAAATTAAGGTAAATGGAACCAAGGTGGTTGACTTTCAACAAATCATGGAGCATGTTATTTCAGCAATATATAACTCCATAGAAATCCCACCTCTGATGAAGTTAAATACTATATGTTAGAACACATCCCATAATTGATAACTAAAGGTATGAATGGGTAAAAGCATGGAGCTAAGTTAAACGTATTCCAAACTGAGGGCATGTTTCAGGTGAAAAAGAGAGCTTGATAGTCACTTTAAGCACACGATTAAGCTATTTTTAAATGTTAGATCGAGCTCCTTGAGCACTAAAAAATAACTCCATCAAGGGTTAAAAACAAACTATAGATTTAGCTTTTTCTTAAACAGACAATAGGAGCTTGATTCAACTCAATCTAGCTTAGAAGCTTGATCTAGCTTTAGAGCTCGATGTAGCCAAGAATCTTGATCTAGATTTAGAGCTTGATCTAGCCCTTATTTCATATTAAAAGGTGTGGTCATGGAATGACTAGCTTGATCTAGCTTTAGAGCTCAATCTAGCCTTTATTTCATATTAAAAAGTGTGGTTATGGAATGACTTTCTCACACCGCTAGGAAAAATTGAGTTCAAATGAGACTTCTAGGGCTCATCTGAGAATATTAAAGCCCTACAGAGGGATTCAACCATGGAGCTACCTAAAAAAAACCTCCCCAACATCCCTGCCAACTTTCCAAAGGCTCAAGCCAAGGTAGATTTACTCTCCTTTTTGTATTTTTTATTTAATTTTTCTTGCAAAAATAAATAAATTAATTAAAAAAAAAACTTAATATAAAAAACCACCAAAAAAATCTTTCAAAACATAAAAAAACAACTTAGAAACAACAAAAAAATCTAGAAAACCACAAAAAAAACAACCTAGAAAACAACAAAAAAACCACCGAGAAAAGGCTTCAAAACCACCCAAAAAAACTATATTTTAGGTTTTAATTTTTTTTCTTATGTTTATTATGAATTTTTTAGGTTTTAATTTTTTCCGTTAGTAATTGAGTAAAATAAATTTTCAAAAAAAAAAAAAAAATAGTTTTTGTTATTTAAAATGTTTTTTAAATTTGGAACAATTTCACCTAAAATATACTCAAAAAAAACTCTAAAATAGAAAACAACCAAACTAATACAATATATAAATAAATTAGGATTTTTAGATTGACATGATGAATATGGTTTCTCATGATGAACCTTTATTTATTAAATAAGAAAAATTATTCCATTTTATTATTTTAAATTTAAATTAATTGATATTTTAGTTTTAAAAACTCAATTACTTAAATAAAATATTATCTTTAAATTCAATATATATATAATTAAATTTTATTAACTAACACATTAATTAATTAATTAATTATGTCGTAAGGCGTCACTATTTGAAAACAACTCTCCTAAATGCCACCTTACACCATTTTCCACCGTCTGAATTTGTGTTAGACAATTGAAACATTATCAATTGTCCGATGTAATTTTTTGTTAGTTAAGATGAATTTTGGGCAGTTAGGGTTTCGAAATCCATATAGCATCAAATGCAAGAAGTTAAAGCAGGATTGGAATGGGCAGTCTTTCCTCAGAGTGATGAAGAAACGGAACATTTCCTTGAAGCGATGAAGAAAGAGAACATTCGCACCCACTCATTGTAAGAAAAATGAAATTTATGGTCAGTTAGGGTTTCGGCAGCCACATCACATGAAATGAAAGAAGTTAAAGCAGGATTGGAACGGGCAGTATTTTCTCAGAGCAATGAAGAAACATAACATTTCCTTGAAGCGATGAAGAAACAGAACATTCCCACCCACTCATTGTAAGAAAAATGAAATTTATGTTTTCTCAGATTTGTGTATTATTTTCGAGGAATGAAGAGTTTATGGCCCTATTCTTGGAGGAAGGAGATTGAGGAGCGGGTCAATGTGCAAGAGGAAAAACCCAGATACTACTACGACTAAGTTAAAATAGGACAAAGTTCTCAGTTAATACAGTATGGGCTGCATAACAGAGAAGAAGACACTAAAAATATTAACCAAGTCTATCCCTTTTGGTAACTTTGCATGCCCGTGTTGATTTCTATTTCTATGGTCTTTCTCTTATGACCACTAGTTAACCATGACCACTATGTAGAAATGTTGCTATATAGAGGGTCCCTTGCTCCATTAAAAAACGGATGGTTTTAGGATAATGCCACACATCTAAACTATGCATCCTCGTCTACTATGTTTAACTCTAGTCTATAATGTTATTTTACATTCAAACAATTGTATACACAGAAAGCAGATCATAACAATAATATTAAAATAGGAGAATGTATACACTCCCATAGTAATCGTAGAATGCAGACAGTTGGACAAGTTAATACATGTTGAAAATAATTTAGAAAGCATGTTGAAAAATAAATTACTACTAGCACAAATAAATTACAGAGGACAGAACCCCGATTTACTCATTGTCTCAGTCAATGACAGATAAATGAGGAGCGGTTCAGGGTTAACAAAATCCTGTTGTGTACCAGTGAGGGTTTTTCCAGAAATCACAAGGCAACAGAACCTCCGAAGATTAATAACAAACATTGAGGAGAACATAACGAACTTCCAAACTTAACAGAAGCACAAATTTCTGTTAATAAAGACTGAACTTCCATATTGTGTGCCTAGAAATAAAACAAACTTAACCCATATGGGTACACTTGGGTACAGTTTAGATAGTTATAAATTTTTTTATTGTTAAGTTTTATAGAAACTAAAAAAATTAAAACCCTTTAAAATAGTTCAGTTCAAGTTCAAGTAAATGACATATTTATAATCAATTACTACTTACTATAATTTATTTATATTAAAAATATATATAAGAATGAGATATAAATAAATAAAATAAAATAAATTTCTACTCGTCTTATTCTCCTACGTAATTATTACCAAACAAATTTCTTAATAATCCAAGTATGAATCATACAAACGAAAATTAATTTTCTGACTAACCAATTAACTTTCATAACTGTTATATACTTTTCATTTCTTATACAACTAACGTATGATATTCTGACCATGACCAATTTTGGCAGGTATTTTCTCTTTATAAACGACGCGCAGTTGCCTTGTCACGATGCGAATAGTCCGGCTTAGTGGATGGAGGCTTTTCAATTGTTATACAATTTAAAAACTTGAGATGGTTTTCCCAAAACTATTCTTAACGAGTAATATTCATTTTTATCAATTAGAATCTCATTCTTACCTTGTTATAGTTATATTACCTAATGTCGTTCAAGAATGGGAAGGAATATGAACTTTTGTGCAAAATGTAACTTGTTTTTATGATTTATAAATGTATTGGATAGAAATGGGGTTTAAATGTATAAATCAATAAAACGCTAAGAAAAAAAATATGAGATAGTTTTCCCAAAACTACTTTCAACGACTAATATTCATTAAGTCGTTCATAACATTATTTATTATATCTATATATATATAGTTTTACTTAGTAACTAAATTAAACCAATTTGAATGTAACTAACCCTTAAATGTCGAAATTTCCTATCTCCCATAAAGAATAACTTGGGATATTATATTTTAAGTATTTACAAAATTGATATAATAGAGCAAGGAAGGAGGAATGAGAGTCTATCACCCCTTAATGACAACTTCTTGAACTCCTAACAAAGATTGATATTTAGAAAAACTTCACGTCTATAAGAGAATTTGTAAAAATTTCTACAACTTGATAATTTGATGGGAAACATAGCACTTCCATAACTTTATTATGAATGAAATTTCTAATGAAGTGCACATATGATTTAATGTGTTTGTTTCACTAATGCTAAATTGGGCTATGAGGTGGTTAGAAGGCAATCCAAACCATAGAAGGATTAGTCACAACCCAAAATAGTTATTGAATTGCATTAATTGTTGCTCAGTATTCTTCTTATGTTGAAGAAAGAACAATAGTCTATTACTTCTTATAAGCCCAAGTGGAAAGACCTAGATAAATATGAAAATATAACTAGTAAAATTTTAATCATCAAGTTCGCCATCGCAATCTAAATCAATGAAACTAATGAACAAAGGAGTTCCCCCTAAAATTTAATGTATCCCAAACTAAATTGCACCTCAGATACACCAAAGTATCAATTTTGTTTCATTCCAATGACTTTCATGGGGTGTTTTCATATACTAGGAAAAAAAATCAATAACAAATTAAATTAGGATGAGTGTGACTTTAAGAGGATATCGACTAATTGATAGTAGAAAGTGGTATCAAATTCAAGTGTAGTGTAGGTGACAACAAGTGTGAATCTAAACTAAGAGGGAGAATGGGTTTTTTTACAATATTCCATGTGATAGTGGAAAGAAATGTCACACACATATTTAGATTGGGAAAGAGAAATTTCTTCCTTTAAGGAGAAGAAAATAATCAAAATATCTTAATTCCTCCATTTCAAACTTATTCTTGAGGATTTATTTCGTAATTATGAGATGGATTTCTAATTTATTGTTGTATACTTAAGGTTCAAAATGAAATATAGAAAATCTAGTGTCAAGGACAAATCTATCCATTTTTTCATACCATGCCCGAGGATCTTGTTTAAGACCATAGAGAGATTTCAGAAGGTGACAAACAAGGGAAGAGTCACTCTAAACATATCAAGGATATTATTCCATGTATATTTATTATTATAGATCGCCATTCAAGAAGGTGGATTTAACATCCATCTAATGGACTTCCCATCCATATGAGGAAGCCAAGTCTAGAACAAGGCATATGGGATTGATTTTAGAAAGAGGGGAAAAGGTTTCACTCTTGTCAATTCATTCAACTTGAGAGAATCCTTTAGAAACTAATTAGTCCTTATGTCTTTCAACACTTTGATCCGATGCATGATTGGATCTATACACCCATTTACATAAGACAACATTTTTTTTTCTAATTATTTTGTTTGATGTTAAAGGGCTTATATCATGTACATTATATATAAGTATTTAGGTATATTAAAAATGGGGTTCTCATAATAAAGGAGAAATCAAAAACTAAATTGGTGGTTTCAAACTCATGGTTTATAAAGCCCATGGTGTTTGTCATGGTATTTGGAAAAGAGAAATAAAAAGGGGAATTGATT
>CM076572.1:106766121-106921530 GCA_034641835.2 Pinus albicaulis
TTAATTCGATCAAGCCCATTCCTTCCTAGCGCCAATGATCCAACAATAATGAAATGGAAAAATGATTACATCCCTTCCTCGTTTCTTATTCATTAAGCACTTAAAATATATGCATTCAATCATAGATTGATTCAAGAGGAATCTTTAAGCATCTCCCAATTTTCTTTTGACTTGATACCGACAATATGAATCTCCCCTTTCCCTTATGTTATAGTCAATCATGGTTATTTGGGATGGGATTCCAAAATTTGGTGGAAGAGCATTCAGTCCACATCTCCCTTTCAAATCCTGACCCATGTATGGTCAAATTTGTAGATAATATCTTTCACCTCAAGACCGATGCAACAAGTTGGACCCAAAAGAAAAGATATGGATGTTTATTTTTTAGTAGCTTGGGAGGTACTCCAAGCCCTAGGATTTGGGGTTTGGAGGGAATAGCGCCACAAGAGTCACTTGTGGGCTTAGAACCCAACCTTGGGGTTTTTAACCCATCCTGATTTGGGCCAAAACTATGGAGCACTTTGTGCATGTGATGGGATGAGATTATATAAAGCATAAAGGAGAATCTAACACTTCAAGAATCATCAAATTTCGAGTTGTCCTCAGTGAGAAATGAATTTTTGAAGCTATGGAGTGAGTTTTCAACAAATGTGTTAAGGTCGACTTGAGTTTATATAGCCTCTTGACAGTTGGACAAGCCCCATCATGGATGTTTTGAGGATCCCTTTTATATGTATAAATACAAGGTAAATTGGAGTTATTTTAGGCATCCAACTTGTGCAACACATCATAAGAAGATAGCTCGTTGACGAGAAAATAAGCATTTTGTCTTGGTCGCAGGAAAAGGAGGCTAAATAGCGAGGAGGAGATGGAATATTAGGGAACCCTTGATGAGTTTTATGAAATATTTTTTGTTTTTATAGAGAGATGAGGTAGAAGAGATTGAGGACAGGGTTGTTTGAGGGCTCGTTAAGGGTGGGTAGACCCTAAACTGATTTTCCACAGGCTTCTACAACCTTTTTGTAGCATGTCACATGGAATTTGAAGGAGGCCCAAGGTGTGGTTGAGGGCTAGAAAAAGCCATATTGGAGCAGCCCTACTCTTCCCCTAAAGGAAGAACCTCATTCATCTAGAGAAATTCCAGGTAGAATTTAAGGATGGAAAAGGGACTTTGTTTCGTGCCCAAACCAGGCCTAGATTGCAACAGTGGATCAGACCTCAAACAACGAGCTTAATTTATGTATTTCAGTGCATTATTTTAGGTGTTCGATCCATGTGTTGATATGCATTGGATCGGTTTGGAGAGAATCCTATGGGAGCCAAGTTGAAGGCTTGAATTGGCAATCGGGAGAATTTATAGGAGCATATCCTACAGTAAAGTGTTGGGTGCCATTGGTTTGGTGGAGGGAAGCATGTTGGATACCCAAAGTAGCCCTATAAAATCAATCTTGAAGTGACAAAGACAATTGAAGGTTGGGTGAAGTATGGTGCATAATTTGCAGCACTTTGATGGAAAAAAGTCACTGTTAGATTGGTGGATTCGAGCTCAAGGATTGGTTGTTGAATCCTTAGTTAAACTGAGAGGAGGGGGTGAATCATTTTAATGCATTCAAGGTCTTTTAAACTTTCTTTTAAAATTTTTTACACCTTCATTTCATGATAAACTTAATGTATAATGGAACAACAATATTAATAAGTGAGGAGCAGGTATTAAGAAGATTAAATACAGAATATCAACACATAATCATCATGCACATAGACAACAAATATAAGTGGAAACCCATAAGGGAGAAAACCACATATTATTATTATTGTGATGCAAAGGAAAGCTCCAACTCCCTCTCATCACAGATTTTTTGTACGCTCCAACCTATAAGAGGCTACTACCTCAATTCTGCAAGCTACAACTTGCAAGGAAGCTCCAACTCCCATCTATTTTTTGAAGACTATAACCCCACGGGAGGTTCCTACCTCAGCCAGCTACAACTGGCCATCTATCAAGCTACAACTTGATATGGAAGCACCAAATTCCTCACACTACAATGAAAACATATGTTGATTTACCTGGATATCAACTCTGTTCTACTCCTTCACTATTGTCCTCCAGCCTTCATATCTTCCTTATATCATCTTTGGATCTACACAGCTTCTCTATCTGCTTTGTCTTCTTCTTATTCTTACACTCTCTAACTTCTCTATGCATACAACAATGAATTCATTTATAGAGATCACTCCATAGTTGTTTGAATTCCATATGGGAATATGAAATGAATAGGTATGACTCTTTTCCTTCCACCTTCTCATTTTCTTGCTCAGCACATTCAAGATAATATAACAATATGTACGCATTTCAATATTACAGTGGAGTTTTTCTTTGCCTGCAGAAAATTACCTTTGCATCATAAAAAATATAAAATCAATAATACATTTACAGTTACAATCAATTATTTACTCAGCCCTTTCAACTTCTTAGCTTTGTTGTGTGTTTTTCCTCTTCTACCTATTGTCCTTGTGTCTTTTCTGTTTCTGCCATTATATTCCAACTTTGTTGTATAACTACCCTTTTCTTTTATTACTTGTGACTTTCTTCTGCATTCAACCTTTTCATCTACCTTATTGCCGCAACATTGTTCTGCCTGAGCTCTTGGTCCTTTGATTTGCATTCATATCATTCCTTTGTGACCTGTGGGATATGGCCCACATACAACTCCCTTTATACACGCAACGGATTACAAATCTGTGTTTTATCAACATACATACATTTTATGATGAAACATATTATACTTTATAACATGGCACATATAATATTCACACACCATATATGATTCCAAAATAATACATAAACCCCAAATTAATGCAAATACATTGGATTTCCTTGCCGGAGGGTCCCACTGTATCTTGAACCAATCACATCTCATCGCAACTACTTGCCCGCAAGTTTCCCGCTTTACCGTTAGCAATAACCATAAAACCATGCGATCTGCGATAAGCACTCGTGCGTGGTGCTGCCACGTGCACCCCCTTCATCGCATTGTGTCGCTTGTTCCTTACCTCATCGCAACCAAAACAACATACATTGTGATTTATTAAAGTTACATCCTATTTCTTGCGGGATGCGATGTTGCACAGGGTCGACACGTGTCCCTCCTTTTCGCATCGCAAAATGTTAAACTTAACTTACGGTCATCTTATTGATATCCTTTAAACACTACGATGTGCAGTATGTGGGTGAGGTCCAAGTCATCATTGCCACGTCACCCTGCCATGTCACTGCCACATCACCTTGCCACGTCATCATAAATTATTGCGATCTGTGGGGTCAGGGCCATATCATTTTCTAGGTTAGCTTGTGACATCACCTTTACGTCATCGACAAGGCATCCTTATGTCATCTTCTGCACTTCGCTATTCACAAATTATACCCACTTAACATAGTGGTTATCTCTATTTTGTGCGATTTGCGGTATTGTGTTATGCCACCACGTGTCCCTTCTCTGCTTCGCATCGTAAAAGCTTTAACTTACCATGTGAAGTCCTTAATACTTACTCACTATACCTTGTGATTTTATCTTTTGATCTCCGTCAATGTGATCATCAATGTTGATCTACCCAAATCTACAGTCCTCGTTGCTACTTGCAAATCCGGTTGTATTCATCTATCTATGCCTCTTTGTTGTCTTTGCTCCATTCGTTGCCTCCATTGTCTTAGCTACTTCTCTATTTTTTTTTCTGCCTCTGTGGTATTCGTTGCATCTCTTCTATTTCTGCTTCTTTGCTACATGTGTGTTTTTTCTGCTTCTGCTTCTTTGTTGCCTCTGCTCCTTATCTACCATTTATGCTAGTCTGATGTTGCTCCTTGCCTTAATTCTAGTTCAGGTGCTGCTCCTTTGCCATCAATGACAATATTTCCAACATTGGCCAGCCTAGAAGATCATATTGGATCAGCACGTTACATGAAGTAGAAGTGACTTCCAACAGTGTTAGGTGGAAGCCCTCCTAGAGTCTCTACATGTTTCCCTTTAAAGGACTAAGGGGTAGTTAGAGAGCAGTACAGAAGCGAAGAACTAGAAGGACAATATAGGACATAGAAGTTGCATCGAAGGTTTTCATTGTATCTTTTATTCCATAGAATATTGTATTATTCATATTGGTTTAATATAATGAATATTGGTAGTGTTAGATATTCTAAGATTCTAACCTAGACCCAAGATCATGTAAATTCAAAAATTCCCAACAGACTCATCTTACACAAGTAGAACATGTCAATCAGGAAATTATGAAGAATATCTCTTCAAAAATTTATCTTTTGAGCCTCTATCCTTGCTATGAACTATAGAATTGGAGAGGAAATTACTCCTTGAAAATCCGAAAGAAAAAGGGAGGTTGAAAAATAGGGTGGTCTAGATAAGGGAGGGAAATAGCAACACTAAATTATTTCACCATTTTTCATCATAAAAATGTAATGAAAAATGTATCTATGAGATTAAGATAATGGATTGATGATTGGCTCTCTCTTTTGAATATGTTGTAAGCAAAGGAATCAATCATTTTAAATCCCTTTTCAAAGATCGAGCGAGATGTCCCATATAGGATATCCTAAAAATTATCTCTAGTTTTTCACCCTCTATTTTCAGAATATATGAATCAATAATTAGAAAAATAAGTGTTTGAACAACAAATTAAAATATATTTTTTCTCAATTCAAAAAGAGAATACTCCTGGGCCTAACGAAATCCCTATGGAATTTGGCATTGACTACTATGACTTCCTTCAAAAAAACCTTCTTTGGGTGTTCCAAGAGTCTCATAAAATAGGAAGTCATGGGATCCTTCAATTCTACCTTCTTGAATTTCATCCCAAATAAGTTTGATGGCACATCTTTTGATGGTTATGGGCTTATTTCTTGTTGTAATGTGATCGATGGGATCATTTCAAAGGTGATCACCATGTGAATTAATCCTTATCAGTAAATTATTCTTTAAAGAACAATGCAGGTTCTTTCAAGGACAAAAAATACATGACATTAAAATATTACAAGCTCAGGAATCCATATATTCTTTCATTTATACGAAAATTTCAGTCATAGGCCTCAAACTGGACCTATCAAAATCATATGACAATGTCATTTAGAATTTCATTCGACTAATCCTTATTAAGTTGGGGATGAATCTACATATTATTAATTGTATTATGGGTTGCTTCAAGTCTTCTTCTTTCACACTTCTTATGAATTGTGCTCCTTATTTATTTATAGCTTCCTATGTACTTCACCAAGGGTGCCCACTCTCCCCACTTTTTTTCCTCTAACATTCAAGGTGTTGATCAAGCTTATCTCTGCTAACATTCACAATGGTTCCTTTCAAGGTATCAAGGTTGCAACAAATTATTTCATTTCACATCTCCTCTTTTTCGATGATATCATACTATTTTCCCCTTCAAACATGAATTGTCTTTTTTCCTTGAGAAGGTATATGGATATTTTATGCTTCTCAACTAGAATGATTATTAATATAGACAAATAATATCTTATTTATCATGAGATTCCACATCACGGTTAAGGCCTCCACTCTCTTCCCTTATGCACATTCTTAATTGGAATTTGGTTTTAAACACTTAGGCTTCTTTCTCAAGCCAATATGGGGTAGATCTAATGTGGGACCTATTTAAAAATAAATCTAATTATTATTGTGTATAAAAGACTTATAAATGTAAAATATAAAGAAGTTACGAACACAAGAGTTATGGTAAAAAAATATAAATATAAATAAATTGGAGGTATGGTAAATAAATAAAACCTCTTTTTATACTTACTCCAGAGGTATGGTAAATAAACAAAACCTCTTTATATTTACAAAAACTTAAAAAGTAGGTTTATTTAGGTGAAGCCTATGCTTAAAATACCATTTTAATACCATGGGCCAAATACCATATTTAAAAAAGATATATATATTGAAAAGAAATAAAAATATGTCAAATATGATTAGAAATAAGCATCTAATTATATACCAAGCCTATGGGCCAAATACAATGGTAAATAAAAGCGGTATGGTAAATAAATAAAATATAAATAAACTATAGGTATGGTAAATACATAAAACCTATTTTTTATATTTTCTCCATAATTCTCTTTATATTTAGGAACACTCAAAAAAAAAGATTTATTTAGTGAAGCCTATGAGCCAAATACCATGGAAAAAAAATTTATTAATACCATGAAAAAAACATTATTAACCATAATATTAATATTAAAATATTATTATTATTATTATTATTATTTATAATATTCATATTAAAATATTGTAATATTAATATTATTACATTTAATAAATTTGGATTAATGCAATATTAAATTTTCTATATTATAATATATGTTAATATATCATGATATATATTAACTCTAGATATATATGGGAAGGGAAAACAAAGACATAGAGTGATAGAGGTAAAGAGATTGGAGGAGTCACAAGGGAGATATGGAGATAAAATGAAGCAGAGGGGAGAGAAGGAATGAAGAGAGAGAGGGAGGGAGAGGGATGAGATAGGTAGAGAAGTGTAAGAGAGGTAAAGGGAGACACAAATATGGAAGGGGGAGAGAGAGAGAGAGAGAGAGAGAGAGAGAGAGAGAGAGAGATGGGGTAAGAGAGAGGAAGGTAGGAGAGAAAGGGAGAGAGAGGAAGGATGAGATATGAGACTTGAGAGACAGGATGAGATAGGGAGGGATATAGAGATGGAGTGGAGGGGGAAAGAGGGATGGAAGAAGAACGACATATATTTTGTATGTTTAGGGGTGAGATAAATATATAAAGAAGGAGAGATTGAGATAAGGTGGTAGAAAAGGGGAGAGGGAGGGAAATAGTAACATAGTTGGAGAGAGAGAGAGAGAGAAATTTATGGGGGATGATAAAATATTGGAGGGAAAAGAGAGAGAGATTTATGGGGGAAGACAAAGGATTAGAGAGAGAGAGAGAGAGATATTGAAGGGAAAATAAAGAGACAAAGAGAAAGCGGATTGGAGGAAAAATAGAGAAAGGGAGAGTTATGGGGAAGAGAGAGGTTGGTAGGAGATAAAGGGAGAGAGAGGAGGAGAGTGATGGGGGAAGAGAAAGGATTGGAGAGAGAGAGAGAGAGAGATATGGGGGAAGAGAGATGGAGGTAGAACAGAAAGGGAGAGAGAGGAAGGAGGCGAGAGAGGAGGAGAGACTTAGGGATAGATGAAGAGAGATTGAGACATAGAGAGATGGAGTTGGAGGGGGAGAGAGGGAGGGAGTAAGAAATACATAGAGAGTGATAAGAAGAGAGATAGAGGGAGTGGAAAGGGAGAGATGGAGAGAGATTGTGTATGTTTAGGGGTGAGACAAAGAAAGAGAGATGTAGAGGAGGGGGGAGAAGAGCCCGGCGTTGAGGAAGCATTAAGTTGTCTCGACTAAAAGGAGAGGCTTCTTTTATACCTTTCTTAGTTAGTCTTAGCAATTTGCACACCTCTGACAGTCTAAGGGAAGGGTCAGCAACTGAAGAACCTTAGGTAGGGGGTGAAGCATACGTGAAAAAAGGTAGACCAAAAGCATCGGGCAAGGCCCGGCAGGGTGAGGGACGTGCGAGGATAGCGTGTTAACGCTAACCATTCATATGGTTAGGACCCGGTAGGGGGCTTGACTAAAGGCCCGTTAGGGGCTCGGCCGAGGAGGTCGAGGGAGAGGAAGGAGAGAGGGAGGGATATAGTAATAGAGTTGTAGGGTGAAGAGAGAGAGAGAGAGAGAGAGGAAGGAAGAGAGGGGATGTGAGAGAGTGGAAATATGGAGGTAAGAATAAAGACATGGAGAGAGAGAGGTGGAGAGAGAGAGAGAGAGGGATTTATAAGGAAACTGGAGAGAGGGAGAGAGGAAAATAGGACGAAAGAGAGAGAATCGAGGGAGAGGGAGATAAGGTGAAGAGAGAGAGAGAGAGAGAGAGAGAGAGAGAGAGAGAGAGAGAGAGAGAAGGAGAGGGAGACGGAGAGAGAGGGGGGGAGAGGAGGGGGGAGGGATAAATAGATATATTGGAGAAATAAAATGTATGTTTTGGGGGTGATATAGAGAGACATAGAGAGTTAGATATATTGATGGAAGGTGAAGAGAGGGAAGAAGAGAGATATGGAGAGAGGGAGGGAGGGACAGAGAGATTGATAGATATGGAGTGAGAAATCATGTGCGTTTGGGGCGGGTGAGATAGAGATATAAATAAGGATATATTAAGGGATATATAGATATAAATGGAGAAGGGAGAGAGGGAAGAAGATTTCTTGTACTAGATGCATTGATTTTAGTGTAGATGACGATTTATAATCTCATTTGATTGCTTGCACCAGATGCATTCATTTTAATGTATATGTTTATTTCTAATGATATTTGATTGCTTTCAATAGATGCATTTATTTCAATGTATATGATTTCTAATCCTATTTGATTTCTTGCACTAAATTCATTTATTTCAGTGTAGATAGTGATTTCTAATCCTATTTTATTTCTTGCACTTGATGCATTGATTTCAGTGTAGATGGTTTCTAATCCTATTTGATTTCTTACACTAGATGCATTGATTTCAGTGTAGATGATTTCTAATCCAATTTGATTGTTTGCACTAAATTCATCGATTTCAGTGTAGATGATGATTTATAATCCTTTTTTATTACTTGCACTAATCAATTTCATTGTAGATGTAGATGTTGGTTTCTAATCCTATTTTATTTCTTGCACTAAATGCATTGATTTTAATTGTAGATGGTGGTTTATCGTCCTATTTGATAACTTTCACTAGATGCATTGATTTCAATGTAGATGTTGATTTATAATTATATTTGATTCCTTGCACTAGATGCATTGGTTTCAATGTAGATGTTGATTTATAATTATAATTTATTTCTTGCACTAGATGCATTGATTTCAATGTAGATGTTGATTTATAATTATAATTGATTGCTTGCACTAGATGCATTTATTTCAATGTAGATGATTTCTAATCCTATTTTATTGCTTGCACTAAATGTATTTATTTCAGTATAGATGGTTATTTCTAATCCTATTTGATTGCTTGCACTAAATGTATTGATTTCAGTGTATATTTTGGTTTCTAATCCTATTTGTTTACTTGCACTAGATACATTTATTTGAGTGTATATGTTGATTTCTAATCCTATTGTTTGCTTGCATTAGATGTATTGATTCCAGTGTAGAAGTTGTTTTCTAATATTATTTAATTTCTTGCATTAGATGCATTTATTTTAGTGTAGATGTTGATTTATGATTTGATGTAATTGGATGTATGATGGTACATTAATTTTAAAGTGAATGGATTAACAATACACGTTGATTTCATTGTAAGCAAAAAAAATTAAGGGTAATGTACATTTTTTTTTATATACTAATTCAACCTATTAATATTGGAGAGAAAGAGAGACAAAGTATGACGTTAACTACAATGGATCGAGCTAAATATTTAAATGGTTTACTATTTCAACTGTCCTTTTCATATAATCGTTATGAGAAGATGGCAAAACTAACAAGGTTGACAATAAGAATAGTAGAAGAAAATAGTTTTAGATTGATAACAATGAAGACTATTTGTAATTGACCACATTATTATTATTTGCATTTACTATCATTCAACACTATTACATTGTCACTTTTCATTCAAAATTGTTATTTCATAATTTTTCATCATTAAAGTTATTAACAATATTTATCATCTAAACGAACTAAGGTAACGAAGAAAATTTAAAATTAAAATGAATAAATTAATATCATACGTATTTATCATATTTAAAATGATTATATTAATATTAGATTTATTTACATATTAATGATAAAATTAATCATAATTTTGATAGATTTTCCTTGGTTGGATACGACTGAAACTAGCCTAGGTCCATCTTAACTCTGTATCTATCAAGCACCGAGAGGGATTAAATCTCTCTAGGTGCAAAACTCTCCTAGAGTTTTGCATTCAAAAAAGAGGTATGTGCCTCAAGAGATTTGATCACTCTTGGCACTTGATAGATCTGGAGTTAAGCTGGATCTAGGCTAGTAAATTTTCCAATTGGATTTGTATCTACAAGAAGGTGGAAGCAAGGATAAATTTACGGAAAAATAGAATCTTCTCAAATGGAGGAAAAATTATTCTCCTAAAATATGTTCTTGAAAGTATTCTAGTATATTGGTGTTTAATTACTTCCACTGCTAAAGTCATACTCACAAAAAAATAGAAATCCTATTATTAATTCCTTTGGTAGGTAGGTAGACAACAGAGTGGTATCCCATAAGTTAAATGAAATCATATTACTATGCCTAAAATATTAGGTGGAAGGGACTCAACATCATTTATTCCTTCGGAAAGGATCTCACTACCCATATCCTATGGCGTTTGATCCAAAACTCTTCACTTTGGGGCTTGAATCTAAAATCCAAATATTTCCCTTCGACTTCTTATGAGGAATGGTTTCATATGCTAAATAAATCATCAAAATGATCCATTGAATAGAGGAATTTTCTCAATGAATTCCTCCTCATAGGACACTGCATAGTTTGGCGCATTGGAAACAAAAATAAAAATTGACCTCAATCCAAGGTTAGGGACAGGAGAAAATTATTGTCTATCAAATGAACTCAACCAACTTTTATGTAATGTAGGTTATTTCCTTCTAGTAGATATAAAGGAACATTATCTTCAAGCTTGGGGTTGAGAAGGCTATATTTATGCAAAAACTATGGGTGTCAATGATCAACTAGCAATATAATGGTACTCTTATATATCCCT
This sequence comes from Pinus albicaulis, assembly GCA_034641835.2. Classification (NCBI taxonomy): domain Eukaryota; kingdom Viridiplantae; phylum Streptophyta; class Pinopsida; order Pinales; family Pinaceae; genus Pinus; species Pinus albicaulis. The sequence continues at coordinate 106,776,910 of CM076572.1, forward strand.
TTTAGCCCAAAATTTATCCATCTTAAGGAGGGTGTGGAATACGATTTAATATTGTCAAAGAACCCACATAATAGGAAATTTTCTACTAAGTTGATGTATGCTTCTTTCATTGAGTTTGATTTCAGTGGTGAACAAAAATGGTGATGGTCACCTCTATGGAAAATTCAACATCCACTGAAAGGAAAAATCATTGTATGGCTAGCCGAACAATAAACTCCTAAATTGGGATGTTAGCATAGTGCATGGACAAGTTAGGCCCATTCATTACTCATTATGCGAATCTTGTATCAAATATATTACACATGTTTTTATATTTTACAACTATACTTCATAGGTATGTGGAAATTTCATGATCTAAATCGGTTTGTCCTCTATTGGAACAACACTAGCCTAGAATAAATCTTCAGTTCATGGATCAAGAATAGCTCAAGTAGGAAATTAGCAGAATTTTCATGTATTCTGGTTAATATTATTTGGTGGTCAAGGAATGTAAATATTTTTTAATCAAAGGACATTCCCCTAGTGAAATTTGTCGTTCTCATCATGAAATTATACAAAGAATACAAAACTAATACCAAAACCAATCTACCTCGTAATCCTATTCAACCTCAAATAGATAAAGGAATTTCATGGGGATATTTTGACAATGCCTCACAAGGACACCCCCACCCCAAATTCAACATTGGAGTTATATTCCTCTTTAACAATCACCACTTCCTTTTTATATATTTCCCAGGATGTGGTAAAATAACCATGCACACACTGCTTTTTGTTGTATCCCAAAAACATGTCACGAAATTACAAATCATGGTTGATTCAATCTTTTGAATGGATTTCATTAACCTCCGCATTCAATAACTCAACACTCAAGCTATTTCACTATCCAAGGAAGACTTAGAGATGCACATAAGCCAATTCTTAATTATTGAAGTCTTGGATGAGGAAGTGGTGGATAAAATAAATATCTACCGTTAATTTTTCACTCTCTTCATATCATTCTCACACAAGGCCTTTTTTTTTTGCATATATATGATGTGATTAGATAAGGTTAACAACATTGTTAAAATATATATGAAAAAGATGATGAAAGAAGTTACTTTTGTATGCAATTTTGTGAGACATACGCGATAAAAGGGCATGTTCCCTCATATAAAAAGAAAATAAATGTGTCCATCATAGGGGAATGAAGAAGGAAGGTGGATAATTGAAACAAGAATAACATGTATATTCTTTTCCTTTTGAATACAAAAACCTTTTTCTTATGGAAAAGAAAAGAACGAAATAATTATGTTACTTAATATAGATATCAAAATATTTTATTTATGGCTAACCTCTCTATAAAAAAATTGATGTAAAATTATGTCACTTAGGACATTGAAATATGTTATTTATGGTTGAAAGTGAAATTTTTTTTGGAATACTATATGTCAACTCTTACTCTATTTTAGACACTAAGCAAGCACAATTATTGAGATCTTATAATGTATTTGATTCAAACTATTTTTGTTTTGGAGAAAATGTTACTTTTTATTTTGTAAGTGTTTTATTTTTATTTTAAAAGAATATATATTAACTTCAAGTAGAGTATAAAAAATTTATACATCTTAATTGAATAAAAATTATTTTTATTTAATTTGTAAAAATAAAAAAATAAAAATTTCCCTCATTATACAAAATAAATTTAAATTTAATTAAATAATTAATTAATTTAAATTAATAAATTTTAAATTATAAATGCATCAATGAAAAAACAGAATTTCGTCTTCAATAAAATATACAAAATTAAAATTAAATAATTTCCCTACATAGTTGATATATATAAGGGTAATGATATATTTTTTAATTGTACAGTCGGTCTTCCTTTAGTAGAGCTTCAGTGTCACATATAGCATGTAAAAAACTTGTAAATATAATTTTCAGTGGCGTAAACATTAAGCCAACACATAATTTTTCATTTAATATGGTTGATTTATTTATTTTTTATTTTAGTTTATTTAGTATTTTCAATTTATTATATTTGGATGTAATTGATTATAAAGTTGGTCCAGAATTTCTTAAGGACTTCCTCTGTTTGAAATCTAAACGATTTTCGAAGTGATAATGTATTTAATTTCATGGGATTGAATTTCGGACTTTGTATAAAATTTGACCATACTTACTTTGACATTTATGTATATATAAGTCTCCCAACTTATTTTGGTTCAATATAATACAGTATACTTTATTTTGGTTCACCTTTGCTTCATCTCTGAGATAATACTATGGCTCATGCAGAAGTTTAAAATCTTCTAGATATGTTACAGTAGAAGATATGGTTTGAATTTTCTCATTTCATGTTTAGTAAAAGAACATAATTTCCTCATTTTGTATAACCTTTAAATGGTAGGTTATCTTAGTTAATTTAATAATTTCATTATATTACTCTCCTTCTCATGTACTTTTCTTTGTATATAAACTAATAATATTATTACCTAACCTCATATTTAAACCTATTACAGAGTTTTAGACATTCTAAGAGATGGTATAATTCCTAAAACAAATTGTGCAATAATACAGGACTACACTATATTTATTATAGTAGGTTCTGTGAAATGCATAGACCTGAATCAATTACAAATAACTAAAAAGTGTAATACTACTTAAATACACATAATATAATTGTTCACAGATCTTGCTATCTATTTCATCACAACTATAAACTTCATCATAATAACACAATAATAAGACAGAATGAAATAACTTGTGCATACCAATTCTGGTAAGACTATTTTCCACCCAACCTTGAGCTCTCTCTCCACAGCGCCCCTCGAGCAGATATCAATTCCTTCCATGAGTAGACAACCTCTTGTCTTCCCAGGAATGGCTTATTTAAGCTTTCTTTCCGATCAGCTTGTTTCCATAACTGTGTCCAGTTAATCAAGATGATGTTTTCTTTTTTGCCTAGGCTATCCTTTTGTTTTTCCACAAAAGTACTTTAAACCTAGCTTTTTTCCTCTTTCTAGTTTTATTCTACCTCTTCTCAGTAACTTTCCTCTTTACTGGGGTATCTTTTTAGATTTTTATCTCCAATATAATAATTTATTTTTATTTATTTTCTCCAAGAATTTTTGGAGAAACTGGAAAGGACTTTGGATTCTTATCCATCCTCATGGACTTGGATTCCTGATCTCTAATTGTACTCTAGTCTTTTCACAATAATTCAATTTAAATTTTATTCAATATAAAATAATAAAATATGTCCACAATAATTGTTTTCCTGTGGGTCCACTTAACCTTTAGGACTGTTCAATTCTCTAATAAAAGCAATAAAAATAGGGATATTACATATTCCCCCTCTAAAAAAAAACACCGTCATCGGTGTTGCAAAATATGAATTCACTTTTCAAACAATGATGGATATTTTTTCTTCATATCTTCTTCTCACTCCCAAGTAGCTTCTTCGGGTGCAAAGTGTTTCCACTGCACTTTCTCCTGGGCTATCGTCCTATTCCGAAGCTCAATTTCTTCCCGTGCTAGGATGTGAAGTGGCTCTAGAAGAAGTTTCCCTTCTGGTTCCACCTATATCACATTCCAATCAATGACATGAGTAGGATCATGTACATACCTTTTTAATAATGAAACATGAAAAACATTTTGAACCTTAATGTGACTAGGTAAAGAAAACTTATATGCTACTAGTCCCACTCTTTCTAGTACTTCAAATGGTCCACAATAGTGTGGTGTTAATTTAGCACAGCTACTTGTGTACAAAGTACTATTTTTGGGCTTAATCCTCAAGTAAACATGATCTACCACTTGGAATTCTCTATGAATTCTCTTTTTTTCTGCATAGTTCTTTTGCCTGTCTTGTGTTATCTTAATATTTTGCTAAATTTTCTTCAGAGTTCTTTCAATTTCCTGGAATGCATCGGGTCAAAGTATCAACTTATCCTCTGGTTGGATCCAACTAAGAGGCATGTGGCACTTCTTTCGATACAATTCTTCAAAAGGACTCATCTTTATTGAGCCTCTATAACTATTATTGTGTGAAAATTCAGCCAAATGCAGAAAGTCTTCCCACTTTGTAGGTTTGTCCATAACATACATTTTCAACATGTCTTCTAAAATCTCATTTGTTCTTTCAGTTTTTCCATTTTTTTGGGGATGGTATGCGGTACTAAAGTTCAATTTGGTACCCATTCCTCCAAAAAGAGTCTTCCAAAAATCTGAAGTAAATTTTGCATCTCTGTCTGATATAATCATTTTAGGAATACCATATAACTTTACAATCTCTTTCATAAAAACATTAGCTACTTGAGTTGTACCAAAAGTAGATTGTACTGGTAAGAAGTGTGCAGTTTTTGTCAATGTATCTACAACTACCATTATAGAATCATGTTGGTATTTAGTTCTCAGCAACCTAGTTATAAAATCTATGGAAACTGTTTCCCACTTCCATTCTGGGATAGGTAAAGGATTAAGCAATCCTACTGGATGCTGATACTCTACTTTTACCTGTTGACATTCCAAACATCTAGCTAAATACTTAGCCACATATTTTTTCATACCTGGCCAAAACATATTCTTTCTCAAGGCTGAAATCAATTTCTAATATCCCAGATGTCTGACATAGGGTCGTTTATGATACTCATCTAAAATTTCAACTTTTAATGAGCTCACATTGGAAATGTACAATCTGTTTTTATAACAAATCAATCCTTTCTGGTTTTGAGGATATCCCACTATCTCAATATTATGCAATTTTTCTTGAATTTTTTAATAGTTTGGATCTTGACTCATTACTTCTTGGATCAGTCCTTCAATTTCAAAATTTTCACTACTCCCAATACTATTCAAATTTTGATGAGAATTCCTACTTAAAGCATCTACAATCTTATTTTACTTTCATTTTATATGTTTGATCTCCATGTAAAACTCGCTAAGGAAAGACATCCATCTAGCTTGTCTAGAATTTAAATCAGGTTGTGTGAAAAAATATTTCAAACTTATGTGATTTGTCATCAATACAAACTTCTTCCCTAACAGATAATGTCTCCACATATTCAAAGCATGTATTACCACAGCAAACTCTAAGTCATACACAGTGTAATTATGTTCATGTTTCTTTAATTTTCTTGACTCATAAGCTATGACTGAGTTTTCTTCTAATAATATCCTTCTTAATCCTTTTGCACAAGCATCCGTACAAACTACAATTTCTTTTTTTGGATCAACAATCTTCAAAATAGGAGCAGTTATTAGTTTAAATTTTAATTTTTCAAAACTATGTTGACATTTTGTTTTCCACTCAAACTTCACTCCTTTTTTATGTAGAAAGGTAATAGGATATGCTAAGGCTAAAAATATTTCTACATATTTCCTATAGTATCCTACAATTCCCATGAATTATCTTATGGATGAAACATCAGTAGGCACAGGCCAATCCATGATAGCTTGTATCTTTTGGTCCACTATTAATCCTCTTTCTGAAACTACATGACCCAAATGCTAAATTTTATCTTTATAAAAATCACATTTTCTAGGTTTGGCATATAACTTATGTTCTCCAAGTGTTCGTAAGACAATTTTGAGATGTTCTTTATGTTCTGTTTTATTCTTAGAATATACTATAATTTCATCAATAAATACCACAACAAATTTTTCATGTACTTACTTAAGACATTGTTCATTAGACACATAAAGGTAGTAGGTGCATTAGTCAACCCAAAAGGTAGAACTAAAAACTCATAGTGTATGTATCTAGTTCTGAAAGCGGTCTTATTTATGTCTTCTTCATTAATTCTCAATTGATGATAGTCTATCCTTAAATTAATTTTTGAAAAGACAGTGGCTCCTCTCACTTGATCAAATAAATCATCTATCTTGGGTAGAGGATATCTGTTCTTTATAGTTAATTTAATCAGTTGTCTGTAGTCTATGCACATTCTAAATGCACCATCTTTATTTTTAACAAACAGTACTGGTGCTCCCCATGGAGACACACTTGGCTGGATATATCCTTTGTCCAACGACTCTTGTGATTGTAGCTTTAATTCTAAAAACTCTGGGGTACTCATTCTATATGGTGCTCTAGAGACAGGTGTAGCTCCCAATGCTAATTAAATGGAGAAATCTATTTATCTTTTTGGGGGTAGTTGAGGAATCTCCTATGGAAATACATCTTTGAATTCTCTGATTATTGGTAAAATTTCTATAGTTTATTTTTCAATTTGTTGTCCCAATTCTTCCACTTGTACAACATACACCTGAAAACCTTTCCTTGTTGTCCTCTTTAACTGTAGTGCTAAAATATATCTGACTGATATTGGTCTGGGTTTTCCTTTCACTGTCACTGGTTTTCCCTCACCATCTATACAACGTACTATTTTATCTAAGTAATTGACTATTTATTTATATTTTTCTAACCAATCCATTCCTACTAATACATCATAAGAACCTAGAGGTAGAATATTTAAATTCAGTTTAGTTTCGTACACATTTAAATTTATAGCAATCTTTGATAATTTATGGGTTACTTTTCTTTTTTCATGTAGCTAACTGAACTAACCATACTTGTTGAAATTTTTCTGATCTAAATTTTCACTTTTCCACCATCTGAGGACTTATATAACTTAAATTTTCTCCTGGATCTATCAAAATAGAAATAGGTTGTTCAACAATCATACCTTCGATTTCAACCATGGTTGATTGGTGTTTAGCTTGGTGATCTTCTAGAGTAGCATTGATTCTTGGAATGTTTCTTGCCACATCATTCACAGTAGTTGTTTCTCTCAATATTTGAAATTTTTTAACTATTCGATGAGGACAGTCTCATAACATATGAGGTTCTCCAAAACCCCAACACTTTAATGGCTCCCTCATTTTTACAGTTCCATCTCTGTTTTTGTTTACTTCCATCGGTTTAGATCCAGTTTTTGATAGGGCTGGTTAATTTTCTCCAGTTTTGTTAAAATTCTTCCTTTGATGATTTTTTCCAAAGTTTTTCAAGTAGGCTGGTTTTACTCTTTTTCCACTAGAGTCACCTTTTTCTTTATCTTTGATCTGCCAATTCTTCAGTTGATCATTTCTACCTTTGAAATATTGATAACATAGTCTTTCTTTGCGCACAGCTTCATCCATTGTCTTGGGATTATCAAATTCTATCCTCTCCTTGTAGACAGTAGGTAGACAATTTAAAAAAAATTGTACTTTAGCCTTCTCTTCTCTAATATAATGTATACCCAAGGCTGAATCTCAGACGAGAGTTTTATAACTCTAGGAAAAGAGTTTTATAAACTCTAGGACGAGAGTTTTATATAAAACTCTCGTCCAAGAGTTTAAAAAAATATCAAGATTTATTTATTTCTCCAAAATTCTATCTTTGATCATTTACGTATTACATCCCCTTGTAATCTATATTTTGTTTTCTCATTATTTTGAAAGTTTCAACATGTGGTATGGAAAACATTCTTATACACTATTTTGTAAGCCATTTCCCTTTACTTGAAATTTTCTATTTTAATTTATCTTGGAAACATTTTTATGAATCTTTTCAAGTATCATGAATTTTCTTATTCATAATTGTATTTCTAAATAGTATAAACATAGCGAAGTAGATTTGTGAATTTCGTAACAAACTCATCTATGGTAAATTGTCTCAATCTTAGCTCATGAAACTCTTTGGCTTTGTCATCATATTATCTTTCATTCAGATATCCGGATTTAAATTTAGTTTGGAAATGTTTCCAAGTGACAATTTTCTCATCTAGTACATGTACCATTTTTTTTTCTTCCCACCACAAGGTAGCCTTACCTTTTAGTTGGTAAACATCCAATCTAGTTTTTAGATTACTTCCATATTCATAAACTTGGAATTATTTCACCATATTTAAAAGACAAGCTTATGCATCTTCCTCCTTCTCATCATCATAAGTGGGAGGTTTGATTTTTTGGAATTCTCCTTGCAATTCCTTCTTCCTTCTGGACTTGTGTCCAAAGGCCTCACCTTCCTCAGATCCTTCTGAGTGGTTTTCAACTTTCTTTCTCTTTATTCCATAACCTTCACCTTCATGACTGGTCCTAGAGGTTAATTCCTTGATCAACCTTTCTTGCTCTTCGCTAGCTAGCGACAATCTTTCATTGTTGGTTCTCAGCTGCATCATTTCTCTTTGCATCTAATGGAACATGGCCAGCAATGGAGCATTTGGATCTAGTGGATTTTTTACACCACCCATATCCACATACATCTCATCCCCTTCATTCATAGTTTTAGTTGTACTTTTCTACATTAATTCATTGTATACAGAAATAAAATTAGTGTGAATTTTTTTCAATACAAAACAACAATTTACAGCAACATAATTCTTGGATTTTTAATTTCTGGTGTGAGGACACATATAGGCCTAGCGTTTTAACATGGGCTCTGATACTATTTGTAACAACTCCTCTTCCACGAAAAAAAAAATGCTTTTTATAGACTAAAGCGTATCTGTAGTCAACTACATTAGTGTATTTCATCGCTCTTCGATGTATTCGTCTAGTTGTTTATTTTTTCTTTACTATTGACAATTTTAATTCCAACAATTTGCCTCAGTTACATTTCATGGAAGCTTGACATTAACTACATATCCATACCCTTTTATTTTAATATAAGGGAATCTATGCTACTTATGCTAATTCTAGCATAATATAATTTACCTATTATACTTTTGACCTTTTTAAATTACATTTGTATTTATAATTCAATATATGTTTCTTTTATGTTATAATTCAATATATTGTAGCCACTTGATTAGGCATTATCAACTCTCCCTAGTTGAAAATCCTATCTTATAATTTATCATGGCTATCGTTAAAACCTTGCCATTATGTGTAATATACGAATGGATATATGTATATAATTACTTTACAAGCCTTAATTACATCTTTCAATTTATGATATATGTAAATGATAATATTTTTACATCCATATCGTATGAACCATTCGAATATCAACTGTGTATTAGTTTCTCTAATCCTACGTGGGATTGTTGTAATAGTGTATCATTACTAATGTAGGTCATGTGTACACATATTCCTAAATTAACATTAACTTTCATGTCCCTCATAGCCCTGCCACGTAATTCACCTACACTACGTATTAACATGACACAGTTTTATATAACATTATGCATTTATGAAATTCAGATTGAAATCACTATCCGTAGGGTGTAATTTCCAATGTTTTTATTATTGTTATCCCTTCAGGATTTTTCTCATTTATGAATAGTACCTTTTTCATTAAAGCCATCACATGGATCTGGTCTAGTGACTTGACCTCTCATCTACCCAGTTGATTTCCCTCGCTCGATTCTCTACACATGGATGGTTGTGGCTACATCGTATACTTGATTCGAGTAAACTCTCCATATGCCCTAATTTTGGTATGTTTAGTATTTTTGGCACTATCATTTTGGTGTTTCGGCTCTGCTTCTTCTGCAACCTTCATCCCGAAGGTCTCCAGACCTTCCATTATTATTTTTTTTATCTTTCCCATGACGCAGGAGGCTCTTGGTTATTTTTACATCTTCAGGATGAATTTCCCGAATGGTTCCTCAGACAATATTTCCCCTTTTTATGCAACGTTTGGCTATAAGGTCTCTGTTATGTATGGTATTGCTTAATTAAATTTTTCGAATCATTTTACTCTCTCACCATTACGTGTCTATTTCTTTTATTTATGATTGCTCAATTGTCTTAAGGGATTTTACGTTTTTAGAAGGGTATCATGGCCAATCTCTTTCCAGGTGTGCTAAATCCATAATGTAACCATCTTGGACATATACAAAGTGAGAAATTCTCCTAGATATGTCATACCTTCGAATTTACTGAAATTTCGTATGAAGGTTCATCTGGTAAAATTTCTACTCCACTGTTTCGATGTATAAATATGATAATAGTTTATCTCTATCCTTGGTTTATGATTACTTATTGTAATTTGTATTAACTCTCTAAAATAATATTTTCTTTTTTTTTTTGGATGCAGGTTGGAGGTTTCCTTCTTGAAAATGCAGTCTTCACCTACAACTCTGTCGAAACAAAGGAGTTAATTTTCCTTGAGAACGCATACCAATAGTTTATTCTTATCTGCATCAAAATATCTCTACAGGTATGCATATTCTTATTACAATACTCTCGGCATATTTTTATTCGGTATTGACCATCTGGGTTTAAATAAATTTATGGGTTTTCGTTAAATGATAACTTCATTCTTTTTCTTGGCTCTTCTCTACTCTGAGAACCCAACATAATTTCCAACATAAGTACCCTTGTTTAATAGACATAGGGTTGTCCAGTTAATGTATTTTTCATTTTATAATATGCTTCTCCATTTCATTACGCAATTTATGCATTGAGGTTGTCATTTGTTTGGCATTTAAGTGGGTTTTTAAAATATACGAATGTAATTCTTCATAAGTCATTGACCCGGTTTACTATTGATAGATCCTTACAATTCTTAGATGCTCGCTATATATTCGTAATTATGAATTACGAATTTTCTCATAATTCCTATCGATTTTTATTCTAGCTTCAAATTTTTGATTTCTGAATTATTGCAACTCATCGTTTTATTATGAAAATTTGAGAATATCTTTAGCTTTTGAATTATTCATATTTTTCTCCAGTGTATGAACTTCCATGCCTATTTATTTGTTCCTAATATAATCAATACCATTGTATTAAAGATAGACATTCTGTAAAATTTTTTGGTGATTTAATTTCAAATAGTTAATTGCACAAGATGGGGTTTGATTACATTTGTTTCAAATTTGTATAGGAGTAAAAATTTTTCCACAGTCCCTCAGAGTATGTCAAGTCCTCTGCTACAACAATTTCAGGTAATCATTCTTCCCTCTTTGTGTATTAATTCCTTCTTACTATTTTATTCCTCTTCTTCCCAATTTAATTTTTTTCTAAATTCGTTTACATGCATATTTACCTTCCTGGTCTACTTTATAACAAGGTTATCATTATGTAAGTCATACAGTGACAATAACAATTTTATTTTATTTGCACAGGTTGGTCTATAATTTCTTAAGGACTTCCTCTGTTTGAAATCTACATTATTTTCGAGGTGATAATGTATTTAATTTCATGGGATTGAATCTTGGACTCTTTATTAAATTTGACCATATTTACTTTGACATTTATATATATATAAGTCTCCCAACTTATTTTGGTTCAGTATAATACAGTATACTTTATTTACAAAAGTTAAAAGATGTTTTACTGTTCTACATATATTATATTCTATTTCACCTTTGGTTCATCTCTGAGATAATACTATGGCTCATGTAGAAGTTTAAAATCTTCTAAATCTTCTAGATATGTTACAATAGAAGATATGGTTTGAATTTTCTCATTTCATTTTTAGTAAAAGAACAAAATTTTCTCATTTTGTATAACCTTTAAATGGTGGGTTATCTTAGTTAATTTAATAATTTCATTATAGGGTGAAATCTCGAAGTTGGGAAACACTTTTTGGTGGATGGCTAGAATTTGGGTGAAATTTTTAATTTCTCGTCTGAGAAAATAGTCAACTCAATTTCTCGACCGAGATTTTTTAAAACTCTCGTCCGAGAGATTTTTAATGTTTCGCCCTAGAGTTTGATTGGGCTTGACCAGAGTTAAAATACTCTTGGGTGAGAGTTAATTATTTTCTCTTCCGAGAGTTTTATTGACACAAATTCTCAGGTAAACTCTCGTCCTAGAGTTTATAAAACTCTCATCTTAGAGTTTATAAAACTCTCGTCCTAGAGTTATAAAACTCTCATCCTAGAGATGTTGTTATATGGACAACAACATGGTGGGATTGGACAAGGATATGGGCCGATTAAGGAATCCACAGAGGCGGTAGTGAAACCCTAGCCACAAATCTCTTACATTACTATAGTTAATGGTGGTTAAACCTTAGCCACAAATAATAATTTTTAACTAGTATAACTCATGGCAGTTAATTGTTAGACATTTTCAATTGTTTTCTACTATGTTATGTGGCATTCAGTGAAGTTATACTCTAAGATATTTGTTGGTGGATGTGATCAATTGTTCTACTCTATGATCGATGGATCATATACCCTTTCTAGAGAACCAGAAATGTTGTCAGATATAATTGGTAGATGTTTTTAATTGTAGATAGGTGTATTTCATGCAAGGATATTAATGTTATGGTTAATGGTTGAGTCCAAATCCTTTCAACACATTTGACATGTTTCTATGATTTAAACATAGAAACATTTCACATTTCACATTAAATTCATTCTTATTCCTTTAGTGATTTTAAACCATATGTTACATTACCAAAAAAAATTGTTTCAAATATACAATAATTAGGGGATAAATTGGTGGAATAATAAACCATTAACCTTAATCTCCCCCTAATTTTATTCTAAATCTGAATTTTCTCACCAATTTTCCTCTTGATTATGTTCTTGCAAGACATCGTAGTATTGAATTTTGGTGAATATATGCCTTATTGTTGTCTACATCCATCTGGAATTGATTCTAGAAAATTTCTTATGGGTAATGGTTGTTTAATCATATGAATGATAATGATCCTAGAGTCATTAATCATAATGATTGAATTCATTCTTATTCCTTTAGTGATTTTAAACCCTTTTCAAAGTGCATATGCCTCTATTTGTTATGATTCCAATTTTATGCTCCTAGGATTCCAATTTTATGCTCCTTCAATAAAATATAAAATAATAAATCTAATCCTTCTTCCAATTTTAAAAATTAGGATACTATGTTGAAGTTATCAATATGATCTATAAAATGGTTTGAATAAATTTTCTCCTTAAATTTGAAATTTACCAAACCATTTCTCTTCATCTATATTGAAACATTGATGAGATTTGAGTTTTTTTCCTTTGGAAATAATAATTTCATCTTAAAAAAATTGTATTTATTGCTACAAGGGGTGGGATATCTATCTCTTAATATAAAAGTGTGAAATCCATTACTAGCGAAACTTTCTAACATAAGAATTAATTCGTAGCTAAACACACCTTTATGAATAGTTTTGACATTATTAATGAAAAGAAAGAAGGGTAAAACTTTTTGAGATTTACATGATGATTGATGATGATCTTGAAAATCCATTATTATGAGTAGTAGCATGCTTGGTGTTAGATCCATAGGTTAAGCTATTTTAAAATACAATATTGCATAGAAAAATTCATGACACTTGAAAAGGATCATAAACAAAATCCTTTTTAATTGGTTGTTGTTTATATTTGCCAAAAATCCATTTACAAATGGTAATTATGAAGGAAAAAATTGTTAAGGTCACAATCAAGATTTGAGAAATCCATTGGAAGTGCAAGAATCTACACATAACTTAAAATTTTTATATGGAGAACCATGATCAACATTAAACAACCCACTAATGCAAATTTGGTTATATGGTGTGGTTATATCTCAATAAAAAAGAGTTTTAAGGATGACAATAACAAGTTGTACAACACATGGAAGAGAACACTTTCTAGTTTAATCCACCCATGCCCATGAGGTTGGATTATAATAATAATAGAGAAAAAATATTTAAACTATTTGATACTTCCATGATGATTGATGAGGAAACCGTTATTACAAGTAATAACATACATTATTCATGTTAGATTTATATATCTACTCTCCTTATCATGTACTTTTCTGTGTATATAAACTAATAATATTTCTTACCTAACCTCAGATTTAAACCTATTACAGAGGTTTAGACATTCTAAGAGTTGGTATAATTCCTAAAATTGTATGTGCAACAATATCAGACTACACTTCATTTATTATAGTAGGGTACTTTAAATGCACAGACCTAAATCAATTACAAATAACAGGAAAGTGTAATACTACTTAAATACACAGAATATAATTGTTCATAGATCTTGCTATCTATTTCATCGCAACTATAAACTTCATCATAATAATACAATAATAATACAAAATTAAATAAATTGTGCATACCAATTATGGTAAGATTATTTTCTGTCCAAACTTGAGTTCTCTCTCCACATCTCCCCCTGAGAAAAGATCAATTCCTTCCAAGAGTAGACAACCTCTTTTCTACCTAGGAATGGCTTATTTAAGCATGCTTTCCCATCAGCTTGTTTCCATAATTGTGTCCAGTTAATCAGGATGTTGTTTTCCTTTTTCCTTAGGCTTTCCTTTTGTTTTTTCCACAAAATTACTCTAAAACCAACTTTTTCCTCTTTCTAGTTTTATTCTACCTCTTTCCAGTAAATTTTAATATGTCCACAATAATTGTTTCCCTATGGGTCCACTTGACCTTTAGGATTTTTCAAATGTCTAATAAAATTAGTAAAAATAGGGATATTACAGTAACAATCATAATTATCTTTTTGACTTCATTAAAACATTGTCAAGATAAGAATTAATTCTTAGAAGCTTAAAAATAAAACTAGACATTGGTCAATTTCCAAAATACTTTGGGATGAAAAGCACTTTCTCTTACAATGTCAGAATCTTACTCACATCCATTCTGATTTTCAAATCTTTTCCACACCACCAACCTTCTTGACTTGTTAAGTCAATAAAACTATAGTAATCTAAGAACATTTTTCTCCCTTCTTTTCTATCATAGACATTAAATATTAAGGAATCTCAACTAAGCTATCAGTTTCTTAAGATCAGAGAAACTACATTGGTATTAGTGTACCTCAATCATCATCATATGTTAGTAAAAATTTAATATAAATATTATATTTTAATATTAATAAAAATTAATTTTAAAATGTTATATTTTTATTTTTAATTTGCATTACAAATAATAAATATTGTTTAAAAAATTTAACTTCAAAATTATTAGTGAACTTATAAAATTATGGGAAATCATTAAAACTTTGGATTATGAGATTGTATTTCCCATTAATCATATCATTAAGTTATGGTTAACATTTCAAACCATCTAATGTGGATCCTCCTGATATGATACCATATAATGTGGTTCATCCTGATATGATTAATCCCAAAGACAATATCATAATCAATATGAATCACAAAAATCTAAGATCAAGCCTTAAACCTTTCATTATTTCAAATTTTATTTTATTATTTAGTTATATATTTATTTTTTATGATTTATTGCTTTGAGAGGTGCTCTATAGAATTTTAATTTTACATAAATTTATATAGAAATATAAAATAACTAAAAGTAAAAAAATAATAATAATAAATAAATAAAAACCTTTTAGTATGAGGAAAAAATATAATTTATTCACTAATGACTAGAAAAATTTAATTTACTTTTTAATATGGAGATGCTAGGAAACAGTATTATTGATGTTACATGATGTATAATTCATCCTACATTCAGTTTACATGTTATATTTGAAACAATAAAATTTTACTTTCCATTAATAGTTGTGTTATACTTTAATAGTTGTTTTCTAAAATATTTTCTCTTTCCATCAATATTTGTTTTCTACTTCAATGCATGAGAGATATTTCTAATTCTTTTAATGCTTAATATGGACTTGATATGTAATATTAATATGAAAAATAATTAAATAAAAAAATATGTTCACTTTCCATTAATAGTTGTTTCCTACTTCAATGCATGAGAGATATTTCTAATTATTTCAATGCTTATTATGGACTTGATATGTAATATTAATATAAAAAATAATTAAATGTATGTATACATGAAAAAAATATGAGCGTGTTTTAACATTTTAATGTGGAGTCCCGGATGTGGGTGACAGACCATGCTAATCGGTGAAGCCACTTGGACGCAAGGTGGCAGGGCACCTGTCGTCCCCATACGAATGCACATGACCACCCAAGCTGCTTTAAATGTTGGAGTGTGGGGAATTTACTTTCCACCCTCGCCAACCTCCCATTGACATCCTCCACCTTAATCATTATCTGTTGCACATTTAGTTCGATTGTCCTGCCTTGGCCGCCTCCCATGGCCCTTAAACCTGCCACCCCTGCTCCTTCTTCCATCATTCGCCTCTCCCTTCAGCTCTACGAAGACGCACCTAGTGTCTACGCCAAGCCTTGGCTCCTCTGCTTTGTTCCTTGCCCCTTTGTTAGCTTTTCCTTGGACTTCAGTTCCCCAGCTATGCCCTTGGACGCTCCTTCGACTCAGCATTCATCTCAGACCCATTCCCACTCCTTTTCCATGCCCAGAAGACATGGCTTGAGGTGCCGTAGAGTAGGGGGACGTGGTCTTCCCTCTTGACCTCCCACCTCGGCCTCTGCGGGAAGGACGGTGAATTTCTATGTTGATTGGGCAGAGCCGAAAATCCTCGACCCCATCAATCTCTCTTCCTGCATATCTCTCCACCTTCTGAATTCTCCTTCTGAACCCTCTGGCTCTGACCTCCGCCCCAGAAAAATACCCCTCAAGTCCACCATTTCTCTCGCTCCTGCCTTCTTCCCCTGCAAGATGAAGGCTTTGCCGGTGCAGAGCGCTTCAAGCAGTGACCATGAAATTTCAAGCTCAGACGAGGGAGGAACCTGTGCGTGTGGTGATACTCATGCAGCCTCCTCCATTTTGCCTGACGCCCACGTGATTCTTCTTCCACCGTCAACAACCCACGCATCCAAGCAGGAGGAGGACGAGTCATATTATGCATGCAGAATTGTGGAAGAGTCACTCCAACCTCCATAAAAGAACGATAGCTCTCCATCTACTTAATAGTGTTCTGGTTCTATCTAGTGTTCTGGTTCTGTCTTAAACTTATCACTTGTCAGGTTGGTTTATCGCTATGGGCAGCGTATTATCAACTCTCTATGCTCTACTCTTGGGCTGGTTTTCTCGCCTAGGGCAGCCCCTTTTTTGTGATTTTTATATCGAAACTTCCCTCCAGAATTGGCCTGCCAACTCTGGAGGACGAGAAATGTAATCTTTGGGACAGTATGATATAATAGAAGTAGCCTAAGTTAGAAAAAAAAAACATTTTAATGTGGAGAACTTCAATTATAAATCAAATATTTCAATATGAATTAAATATATATTATACTCTCGATCTATCCAGCTTAGAGGTATCAAATCTTTTAAATAAAAAATATATTTGATCCTTTTCAGAGCTTGGTAAATCTAGAGTTAAGATAGATCTAGGCTATTTTTTTAAATGATATATATATATATATATATATATATATATATATATATATATATATATATATATATATATATATATATATATATATATATATATATATATATATATATATTATAATTTTGAAAACATAAAAATAATTAATATTCATTATTTTTATAAAAATATAAATTTTAAATATTATAAAAATAAGAAATGAATTTAATTAGTGAAATAATATAAACTAGTAAATATTAATAGACATCACAATTCATTATAATACTTCAAAATACATACTTCTTATTATGTAATCAAATTTATTAAATTATATAAACTAACTAAATTATAAATTTATTTTAATTATTATTTCAAAAATCATAAAAAGGAAATAAATAATAAATTTAATTTAAATTATTAGTATTATTATTATTATTACTATATATAAAAAGAAGTAATATAAGTAAAACATAAATACTTTAAAAAAACACAAAACTAGATTTTTTATTATAGAGATTTATTTCACTTTATTAACAAAAAATAATAATAATTTACAAATATGTGTTTGTACAATATTATGGATGCATACCATAATTTATCAATACCATATGTCCAAAAAACTATTAATTCATTTCATATGATATTTATTTATAACATTTTTTAATTAATATTTTAATTAAAAAATCCAGAAAATATAACCTTTAAATTTAATTTTCAATATATTATTATGAATATTCTAAATTAGTACAATTATAAATGTTTTATAAAGATTATATCCTACCCTACGCCCAATAATGTTAGTTACCAAATTTCAAATCTTTTAGTATACTGAATTTCTAAGTGAATAGAAAAAGAATGTATACATCCAAAGCAAAGATATCTACAAATTTCTTATATTACATATGTTTCTATTCCGAATAGTTTATTCTCACTAACCTAACCTTGATTTTTGTAACCAGTACATAAGTACAACCTTTGTTAATAATTTTTGTTGGATAATCTCTAACACCAGCTTAGTTGCCCTAAATCATGCATCCGATTTTGCCAACCTAAGATCTCTGGTTTCAAATAAACGGTTACTTCTATTTTTTCGGGCGCACCGTTTGGTTTCCTGTATTCTGCAGGGACACTTGACTGAAAACGCTGATATTCTGACTTCAACTGTTCATGTTCTGACATCAACTGCTGAAGAAAAAAATCTTTCGATTCAAGAACCGTGTTGAGAGAGTAGGAAGAAATGTCCAGTTGCCTGATTTTGTGCTGAAGATACACATCTTCTTCTAAAACGATTGTACATTTGTTCAATTCAATCACGAAAGAATTGTTAAACTCCGCGAGGCAAATATTTTCCTTGACAACGTTTGAAAATTGATACTGTAAATCAGTTAATAGATCCTCTTTCTCCTCTGCAATTTTCCTATAAGATTTAAGATCTGTAAATCAGTTAATATATCCTTTTTCTCCTCGGCAATTTTCCTATAAGATATAAGATTCAAGATACGTGGTGAGGGAATCAAAAGCCATTTCCAACTCCTTTATTCTGTTTTTTTTTTCTTTAATATCAAATTTTAATGTAAATTATTTATATTTTTATTTGATTTCTGGTACTAAATGAATTAATTTTAGTTTAGATAATAATTTCTAATCTTATTTGATTTCTTGCATTAGATGCATTGATTTTAGTGTAGATAGTTTCTAATCCTATCTGATTGTTTGCACTAGATGCATTGATTTCAGTGTAAATGATTTCTAATTCTATTTGATTACTTGCACTAAATGCATCTATTTCAGTGTAGATGGTGATTTATAATCATATTCTATCGCTTGCATTAAATGCATTGATTTTAATTGTAGATGGCCATTTATAATCCTATTCGATTGGTTGCAGTAAATGCATTGATTTTAATTGTAGATGTTGGTTTCTAATCCTATTTGATTTCTTGCACTAGATGCTTTGATTTCAATGTAGATGTTGATTTATAATTATATTTGATTGCTTGCATTAGATGCATTGATTTCAATGTAGATGTTGATTTATAATTATATTTGATTATTTACACTAATGAATTGATTTCAATGTAGATGTTGGTTTCTAATCATATTTGTCTTCTTGCACTAGATGAATTGATTTGAGTGTAGATGTCGATTTCTAATCCTATTATTTACTTGCATTAGATGCATGTAGAATTTGTTTCCTAATATTATTTAATTTTTTGCATTAGATGCATTCATTTTCATTTCAGCGTAGATGTTGATTTCTGATTTGATGTAATTTGAAGTATGATGGTACATTAATTTTAATGTGGATGGATTAACAAAGTCCAACTCTTACTCAAATACATTCTAATTTTCAAAGATTTTGCCACACCACCAACCCTCTTGAGTTGTTAAGTCAACGAAACTATAGTAATCTAAGAACATTTTTCTCCCTTTCAAATTTAATATTTTGATTTTAGTTTTATGATTTATTATTTTGAGAGATACTCTATAGCACCTTAATTTTACATAACTTTATATAGAGATATAAATTAACTAAAACTTCAAAAAAAATATTTTTTTTAATATGAAAAAAAAATATAGTTTATTAATTGATACTTGAAACAGTATCATCCATGTGATATAGTTCATCTTACATAAGTAAGACCTTTGTTAATAATTTTTCTTCTTACATAAGTAAGACCTTTGTTAATAATGTTTGTTGTATAATCTCTAACACCAGCTCAGTTGCCCTAAATCGTGCATCCGATTTGGTCCTCAACCTAAGATCTCTGGCTTCAAAGAAACGGTTAGCTCTGTTTTTACGTGCACACCGTTTGGTTTCCCGTATTCTGCAGGGACAGGTGACTGAAAACGTTGATATTCTGACTTCAACTGTTCATGTTGTGACGTCAACTGCTGAAGCAAAATATCTTTCAATTCAAGAACCGTGTTGAGAGAGTAGGAAGAAATGTCCAGTTCCCTAATTTTTTGGTGAAGATACACATTTTCTTCTAAAGCCGTTGTACATTTGTTCAATTCAATCACTAAAGAATTGTTAAACTCCGCCAGACAAATATTTTCCTTCACAACATCTGAAAACTGATACTGTAAATCAGTTAATATAGCCTCTTTCTCCTCAGCCATTTGCCTATAAGATTCAAGATCCGTAGTGAGAGAATCAAAAACTATTTCCAACTCTCCTGTTTTGCCCTTAAGTTGTGCTTTTTTTTCTTCTAATACCAAATTTCTTCTCTCAAGTTCAACATTGGTCACCTCGAGGAACGTTTTTTCCTCTGAAATTTCTTCCAATGACTCAATCATGTTTCGCTGTTCTTCATTCTCTTTCAACAACGCGATGAATTTGTCCTCCAGCTTTCTATGTTTCTCTGCCAACTCTGCATGAAGTGATTCAAGCTCCTTTCCACGGTCTTCCTTTTCTTGCACTAGTTTAACGGTTGTACCCTCTAAATCTCCAAGTTTTTCATTCAGTTCCTGAATTTGCGTCTTAGGTTTGCCTTTTTCTGCAATGGATTCTTCAAATCTGGTATTTGTCTGCTGCAACTCTCCAAGGTTTATGTTCAGTGCCTGAATTTGCGTATCAGCTTTGCCGTTTTCAACAATGGATTCTTCAACTCTCTGACTTCGGATTTCAAGCAAACAATTCGCACTATCTACCTCCTCCTGTCTTATCTCATTTTGTTGTTCGAGACAATCTTCTGTTACCTTGCCCGACTGAATTGAACCTGGGTGCTGCAGGATAGCTTCATTCGTCAGTTGATGCAACTAGGATAATTCAAATTCTTTGCTCAATTGGGATTTTTTTTCTTGCTCCCGAGAAGAGTAACAAGCAGCAACTTCACCATTTTCTAACGGGGAAAATTCCTTCCGCCCGCTGTTGCTGTAGCATCTGCCTCCGGCCATCTTGTTAAACAAACAAAAGAGTGTGCAGGTTCTGCAGGTTCTGGCAATCCGCTAGTAAAAGATGTGGCAGAACCGCTAAATTGAAGATTACTTCTCCACCAAACGTCCCAGAGAAACTGCTATTCCCTTAGGTTTAGAAATGATGTTCCTACAGCGACTGCAATGTTGAAGTGTTGATGCGATAGAAAATATATAGTGTGACATTGAAAATAATCGAAGATGGTGATGCGATGGAAAATATGGAGTGACATTGAAAATACACGAAAATGTTGATTTTATACCCTGTCTTTTAATCTATAATTTCGACGTCGGCCACCAAGATTTGATGGGATTTTTGATTAATTATTGGGTCCCTAAGATGGATCTTTTTCGGTGATTTTGGTTGGGATGGTCATGGAGCTATTTTTAAATTTGACCATGGTCCATGGTTTTAATGTGTATTTAAAGTACGGTAAAACAGATTATTTTTGAAAGATACGAAAGAGAATAAATATATGTTTTTTTATTTCTAGTGTGTAAAAAAATATGCCATAATATTTTATAAGTTAGCATTATTTCTTATTTATAATTATTTTTTCCATACCTTGTATTATGTAGTATCTGGCTTAATTTAATCTATAGATGAAATAGATTTTTTCATCCAAATTAAGCAAAATATTTTCAATAAATAATGTGATTTTTTTGTTATTTAAACTGCATTTTTCAATGTATAAATTGATTGAGCACCGTCAAAAACTTTTTGGACATTCTAATTCAACAAATTTTGTTAGTACCTCTTTATAATTATTTTGTCTATATATTGTATTATACCATGGTAGAGTTCTTCCTGTTCAGAATATGCACATCATAGAACTAAATAATTCAGACACAGCATAAATGGAGACAGTGAATTTAACGTGGTTCACCCAACTGTTTTTGTGCTACATCCACCAAACAGAGGTATCGGTTTTCTTCTTATTCAACAGGAGATTACATCAACAGATTTCTTACTCAAGCTCTTCCTCTTCCTCATATTTTTTGCCTCTATGGGCTTACAATTTATAGATGTAGAGTAAAAACTGAATATTAGATTTAATTCCATCCTATCACAAGAAAATAGGATTTATATCTTATCTTTAGGATTTGATGCCATCAGATTTGCAGCAAACCCTATTGTTAGCATTAACCGTGAGATTTTAGCCAATTTAATATGCAAAATCTCAAGAATCTCCACCTTGACAACAATTAACCTGATACCTTGTTCCTGTTATTATTTTCATTTTTTTTGCAAGCCAAGAGAAGCCAGACACCATCGTAGCTTCTCTAATAAAACTGGTTTCGTGAACATGTCTGCACAGTTTTCCTTTTTATGCATTTTTTCAAGAGAGACTCCCCGTTCAGTGATAACCTGTCTTACAAAATGGTACTTTATAGGTATATGCTTTGATTTACTATGATAGGCTGGATTTTTAACCAAATGAATTGCACTTTGACTATCACAAAATAACTTTATGTTGTCTTGCAACCTACCAAACTCACCGAACAAACCTTTCAACCAAACCGCTTCTTTGCAAGCATGTGAAGCAGCGATGTATTCTGCTTCTGTAGTGGATAAAGCAACAATGTTTTGTAGCTTTGACATCCAGCTAATAGCTCCACTTGTAAGAGTAAAGACATATCCTGAAGTTGACCTTCTCTTATCCAAAGCACCTGCAAAATTGGAATCAACATATCCACAAACAAATTCACTACTTATGTTATAAGTGATACAATAATCACTTGTGCCTCTCAAATACCGAAGCACCCATTTCACTGTTTCCCAGTGTTCTTTCCTTGGATTTTCCATATACCTACTGACAACCCCAACTGCATGTGAAATATCTGGTCGTGTACAAACCATCGCATACATCAAACTTCCTACTACATTATCATATGGTATTCGAGACATATATTCCTTTTCCTCATTTGTATTAGGACATAAACTTGAAGAAAGCTTAAAATGGGAAGCTAAAGGGACTGAAACTGGCTTCACATTGTTCATACCAAACCTTAAGAGTATTTTCTCAATATACTTCTATTGTGATAACCACAGCTTACCATTGCTCCCGTCTCTGAAAATATCCATGCCCAAATTCTGTTTTGTTGCTCCTAGATCTTTCATATCAAACGTCCTAGCCATCTGAGCCTTTAACCTGTTGATCTCACTTATGCTTTTTCTTGCTAAAAGAATATCGTCAACATATAATACTAAGATAATGAATATGTCATTACTTAATTTCTTAAAGTAAACACAATGATCATATTCACTTCTTATATAATTTTGGCTCAACATGAAAGAATCAAATTTCTTGTACCATTGTCTCGGCGACTGCCTCAGACCGTACAATGATTTCTTGAGCCTGCAGACAAATTTCTTGTTGCGATTTTGAACAAACCCTTCAGGTTGTTCCATATAAATCTCTTTGTCTAAATCTCCATGTAATAATGCAGTCTTAACATCTAGTTGTTGTAATGCTAAATCAAGTAAAGAAATTAATGCTAACGCAATCCGAATTGAAAAAATTTTAACTGGTGAAAATATCTCATGAAAGTCAATTCCTGCTTTCTAAGAAAAACCTTTCACAACCAGCCTTGCTTTGTACCTATCTTCTTTATCACCAACACCCCTTTTCAATTTATAAACCCATTTACATCCTACAGTTTTTCTATCATTAGGAAGTTCTACCAGGTCCCATGTGGCATTCTTGTATAATTCCTTCATCTCATCCTTCATAGCTTCTTTCCACTTATCATTGTTAGAATCTTCTACAGCTTCCTGATAGCATAAAGGTTCATCATCATTAGTGGTTAAAGAAACTAAAGTAACATAATCACCATACCTTCTAGGAGGAAATCTGATTCTTGAAGACCTTCTTAAAGATGTTTCTGGTTCTTCCACAATTTGTTGAATGTTATTATCTGTAGGAACTTCTTCACGATCTTCATCTGAAACTTGTTCATTTTTACTATCTTCGGTATTTGAACTGGTTTCAAACTGAATATGTTGAAACTTAGGTACATTTTCCTGTTTCAATTGAGTATCTACATCTGGATTATCGAGTGAAGATTCATTGAATATAACATCTCTGTTAATGATGATCTTGTGAGTAGTAGGATCCCACAACCTGTATCCCTTAATCCCATCACCATATCCAACAAAGATATATCTTTTTGATTTAGGATCTAATTTAGAACGTTGATGTTTCAGAATTAGAGCATATGCATCACAACCAAAAACTTTCAGTTTAGAATAATCACTAGGATGACCCTTCCATACCTCTTGAGAAATTTTTCATCCTATTGCAGCCGATGGTGATCGATTTACCAAATAACAAGTCGTAGTTACTACTTCTGTCCATAATTCCTTCTGCAAATTGGCGTTACTTAGCATACTTCTTGCTCTTTCTAAGAGAGTCATGTTCATGTGTTCAGCAACTCCATTTTTCTGAGGAGTATATGCAGTAGTTCTATTTCTTTCGATCCCAACTTCCTTGCAATAATTATCAAATTATTTTGAATTAAATTCACCGCCATTGTCAGTTCTTAAACATTTAATGGTTCTTCCAGTGATATTTTCTACTAATGCTCTAAACTGCTTGAAAACTGTGAATACATCAGACTTTATTTTTAACATGTAGACCCATACTTTCCTAGAGAAATCATTTATAAAAGATAAAAAATATGATGATCCTCCATATGAAGTTGTAGGAGATGGACCCCAAACATCAGAATGGATATAATCAAGGATTCCATTGCTAGTATGTTTTCCAGTTTTAAATTTCTGCTTACTTTGTTTCCCATAAATACAATGTTTGCAGAAATCTAACTTAAAATATTTTAAACTATGAAGTAACATACAATCAGATAAGATTTTTAATCCTCTTTCGCTCATATGGCCCAACTGTTGATGCCATAGTCGAATAGAATCACTGTCGTTTTCAGATACAGTTGAAGCATGAGCTGACTCTATTCTTCCTTCTAACTGAAAAAGATTTCCAACCTTCTTTTCTTTCATTACTAATAAGATTCCTTTGTAAATTTTCATTACTCCAACTTGAATAAAAGTTTTATATCCATTTGTGTCTAACACTCCTAGAGAAATAATATTTTTCCTTAGTTCAGGCACATGTCTTACATCAGTTAAGATTTTGATTGTCCCATCAAACATTTTAATATTGATGCTCCCAATTCCCACAAAATTACATGAGACATCATTTCCCATGTAAACTATTCTATCATTAATTGACTTACAATATTTAAACCATTGTTTATGAATGCACATGTGATTGGACGCACCAGAATCTAATAGCCAATGTTGATCATTATTTGAAAAATTAAACTTCATCACTTATACCTAAACCGGATGCCGAACCTATATCTGTCGTGTTTGCTTCTTTATTTTCTGTTGAAGAGTCTCCTCTGGATGTTTGTTGTCTCTTCCAACAGTCCTTCTTCAAATGTCCCGATTTTCCGCAAAACCAGCATTTTAGCTTACTCTTCTTCCCTTTCGATTTTGAATGAGATTTGTTTTGCTGACTTTAGTGTCTTTCTTTAGATCGACCTCTAACCATCATTGCTTCTGATGTAGAGGTTTCTAAATTTGACCTTTTTCTAGTTTCTTCAAATAGCATAGCTACAACAACATCATCAAATTCAAGGGTTTCTAATGAACTGAGACTTATAGAAGTAACAAAATGATCCCATGACTCAGGCAAAGAACATAATAAAGTTACAGCTTTATCTTCAGAATCAAATTTTACATCTATGTTATCTAATTGCACCAAGAGAGTATTAAAGGTATTCAAATGATCGGTTATTGTTGTAAATTCCTTCATGCGCAAGCTGTACAACTTTCTTTTCAGAAGAATCCTATTTGTTAAAGATTTAGTCATGTACAGTTTTTCTAGCTTTGTCCATAGACCAGCGGTTGTTTTCTCTAATACGATGTTAAATAAAACATCATCCGCCAAACACAATCGTATGGCGCTTAGTGCTCTTTCATCGATCTCAATCCATTCGTCATCTTTCATGCCCAAAGGTTGTTTGGATTTTCCCAAAAGTGCCTTTGCCACGCCTTGTTGCACAAGTAAGTCGTGCATCTTGACTTTCCAGATTTCGAAGTTATTCCTCCCATTAAACTTCTCGATCTCAAATCGAGCACTTTGAGTTTTTTCCATTTTTAATTTAACTTCTTCTCTATGGATCCTTAATTTCCCTTTTAATCAAATTAACAATTTGATAAAATTCCCCTTTTCAAACATGCAATTATTAATAATTGGATACCATTTCCAATTCTTAAACAACAATGATTTCACCAAATTATGCAACCACAAACTGTAAATCGAAAATACCATTTGCAAATACCACCAAATTACTCAACAAATTCCAAACAACAAACAAACTGCTCACCTAGCGATCTAAATTCCGCGTGAAAATAAGAATGCAAGAATTTTGGTTTAATTTGCTATTTACCTCAGTTTACACTTCACACAGAGATTTGCACCAGCTCACAGTGCTCCTCTCCACACAGCATATACTCAGCAAACAGGAAGCGTATACAAAGCTCTGATACCAATTGTTCAGAATATGCACAACAGAGAACTAAATAATTCAGACACAATATAAATGGAGACAGTGAATTTAACGTGGTTCACCCAACCTTTTTTGGGCTACATCCACCAAAAAGAGGTATCAGTTTTCTTCTTATTCAACAGGAGATTACATCAACAGATTTCTTACTCAAGCTCTTCCTCTTCCTCATATTTTTTGCCTCTACGGCCTTACAATTTATAGATGTAGAGTAAAAACTGAATATTAAATTCAATTCCATCCTATCACAAGAAAATAGGATTTATATCTTATCTTTAGGATTTGATGCCATCAAATTTGCAACAAACACTATTGTTGGCATTAACTGTGATATTTTAGCCAATTTAATATGCAAAATCTCAACACTTCCATGATATGAAAAATATGTAAAATCTTAAATTTACTTATTTTTCTCTACTTTGAAAAACACTTTTTTACTTTGAAACCCACTTCATAACCTTTACAAATTAAGAGGAATATAAACTTAGGTCCATCATATATATATATATATATATATATATATATATATATATATATATATATATATATATATATGTATGTATGTATGTATGGTTAATGTCCATCATCAAATATATATATATATGATGGTTAACGTCCATCATCAAATATATTTGGCCTTAAGAAGGTAAGTGATTAACTGAAGCAATTTAATATTTTATGACTATGATCAAATAGAAGTGAGATAAGTGTTCTCAAATCACTACAGTTCGTTGAATTAACAAGTCATGAAGGTTAGGAGTGTGGAAAATGTTTTGAAAATAAAAACTGATATGAGTAACGGCTGGGAATTCCACGAGAAAGTGATTTCATCTTCAACTCTCCTGTTATCGCAAAGGGGGTTGATTCTTCCGTCCCAAGGTGTTTTGGGAATAGACTAACGCTCAGTTTCACTCTGAAGCTCATGAGAATTAGTTCTTATTGTTCATTTTATTCTTACCACTGGTCAAGATAGAAAGATAATCCTACTTAGCGAGAGTGGGGTTGAGCACGTCCTTATAATATCGTAGCTTCATTTTTCTCTCTTAAATCCTTATCATCCCACAACTTAACCTTAAATTTGGAAGTAATAGTGTTTTTAATATCATCCTTATTCTTCAATATTATCTCCTCCTTTATCTACCAATGGTCAAGCGAGGAATGTGCATCCTTATGTCAGACTCGCTTGAGCCATAGGTGGGGGTTTTGACTAATAAAAGCAATTTTGGGGAGCCTCTTTTCTTCCATGTTGGATAACATCTTATTTTACATCAAATACCTAAACATAGCCATGTTAATGTTATGTGGGTGTTTTATAATCTCCAGTGCTTCTCTAATCTTTCGTCTTTGGTAGTGTTCCTCCCTTGCAATGATTTTAGCATCCTCAAGACATAAGTGATATTTAGTTTTCGATGGAGGGTATGAGATTAGTGACAGTTGGCGACCTCTAATTAGATAGATTTTCTCCTTAAGTTCGTCCTCATCCCAGGTATAATATCACAGTTTTTCTTCTTCTCCTTATTAGTAAACAAGTTTAGGGTCTCGTCAGTTCAAAACACTAATTATTTCTTTCTCTTGTAATAATTATTTTTAATTAATTTTTATTCTATTAATAAAAATTAATTAATTAATAATTATTATGTAAATAGAAATATATTATAATAAAAATTCAAATTAAATTAAATTATATTTATTAAAAATATATATTTTAAAAATTTATTAAGAGTAAATTAATAAATTATATTTAATATAAAAATTCATTGAATTAATAAATATTAATTAATAACGTTTATTTATTAACATATATTTAATAGCTATATTATTATTATTTAGAATAAAATAAACATAAGTTTTTTTATTAATTAAATATTAATTTTAATAATTAAAAATAATTATAACCATTACTAATACCATTTAGGGTTACAATTAATTAACCCTTAGATTAATAATTTGATTAGAGTATTTTAGGTTAAACTTTTTAGGTAATATTTTTAAAAAATTTAGTAGTACTTAAGGTTTAATTAAAATAATTTTTAGACATTAAATTATAAAACAAAAATTTTTAATTAATGAATTACGAAATTAATAAAAACTACTAAAAAAATTAAATAATTAACAAAATTTTAATTAGGATTATTAAAATTAATTTATTAGAATTTAGTAGCACTTGAGGATTCATGATAATTAAAAAATTTAATGACTTAAATTAAAAAATTTAGTAATTAAAAATTTTAATAAAAATAAATTAAAAAGTAATATTATAAAAATAAAAATTTTAATTAATGGTGACATTAGTATTATTAATTATTTAAATTAAAATTATTTTTTTAAAATTTTAAAATTTTAAAAATTTTATAAAGAATAAAATAAAATAAAATTATTTTAAATAAATTAACAAAATATGTTTTAGTCGGCTCTTCTCATCATCATAATCCTTCACTATTTATACCCTAATCTGTGCGATCTTCTTTCATTCTTCATTCACTTCTCGTCCTGAAGATGGATCCCCGTTGGGATTTGAAACGCCGACCATTTTTTTATGATACTGTGGATAATCTGGATTCTACAATTAACAACAAGCATATGAGTTTAAAAACCATAATCTTATTTTAAATCAGATACCTAAACATAGCCATACTTTCAATTGGTGAGGTGCTATATTCAATCAAGAGAATAGTTTAGGGATTTTTTCCTTTAATCTCGATGTTGTAGGTTATAAATTTCTTTTGGATAATCTCAATATTTATCCACGATTATCTAGATATACTACAACCCCAAACCTCACATCTATATAAAATAATAGGGGTGACAAGAGTCTCGAAGAAGAACCTTTTTTTACTCCAAACCCAAATTTCAGTCAACTTACAATTGTTTTGAAACTCATAGTAAGATTTCTAGCCTCTTATAATCTGTTTCTCGATGTTATAGTTCCATTTGAGTTGATGGCCCAACATCAATACCTAAATATTTGTATGAGGATACCTTCTCCAAGTAATTGTTATCATAAACAAAAGTATCATAGTTGATCCTTTTAGATTTAATTATCATGACTTTAGTCTTGTTGGTATTAATAGTCATACCCATCTTGGAGTAGTAATCATGTAAGAGTTTAAGTTGCTTGTCGAGATCATCTGAGCTTCTGGCAAGAAGAACGATATCGTCAACATAAGGGAGAAGAGTAATGACAATACCAATGAGCTTGGGTCCATCCATTAGAGAAATTTTGAGGTCTAAAATGGGCCTCCTAAGGAATTTCATAAAATAATAGTGGAAATAATAAAATAATATTAGATTACCTAATCCAATTTTGGAGGGAAGAAAGAAAAATCTACTTTTTCAACTTGTATTTTCAACTTATCTCCTTGGTTTTTTACTTAAATTTTGAACAGGAGCACTTTTTGGATGTGGAATTTAATTCCTAATCCAAGGAGTACCCATGTTACATACTTTCAATGGATCGTACTACATGAAAAATGAGAAATACATGAAAAACATTATTGCAATCACATTTTTCATGTATTTTTTATTTTTCATGTAGTAGGATCCATCGAAAGTATGCAACATGGGTACTTCTTGGATGAGGAATTATATTACACATCCAATGGGTACTCTCACTCAAAATTTGAGTCAAATTGTGGGGAGTTAAGTTGAATATATGAGTTGAAATAGTAGGTTTTCATTTTTTTTATTTTTTTATCTTTTTACCTTTTTACTCCAAAAATCGTGAATCATCCCCCATGGTTGACATCATCATCTTGAATCCTATTATTTCTTACAAATTTTATTTTATTTTTACATTTTTTTTTTGAGACCCAATTTTAACCTCAAAATTTCTCTAATGACATTATGCAGCTTCTAAACACTCTTCTAGCTTATCAATGTAAATTCAAAAAAGGGTAGGGGATAGGGGACATCCTTATTTAACTTTCATATTGTATTTAATCTCCTCATACCAACCCTAGGTGGTTTTAATCTTGGAAATAACATTCTCTTATAAACTAGTTACAACAACCCTCACCTCAAGAGGAACCATTATCTCATCGAGCCTTTGTCATAACTTCTCAAGAGGAACAATGGTGAAGACTTTTTTAAAGTAAAAAAAACAACAGAAGAGATTATTTTTACTATTTAGACACTACTCAACAATGGTCCTAAGAGTGATAAGGTGGTGAATAGTTGAGTGATATCTCCTAAAACCAGCTTTCCCTTTATCTCTTTTACCATGAATTTCAAGCTAGAAGCTAATATTATTTTCCAAAATGAGCCCATACAATTTAGCCAAAACATGGTTAATCATGATATTCCTATAGTTAGAGGGCACGTTTATATCCCCACTTTTAAATATAGGCACAATAAGGCTTTGCATCCAAGGCTTAGGGAATCCATGCTTCACTGCCAAATTGAGGTTTTTGTGTATATGAGAGATAAGGATAAACCTTCCCATTTTGAGCATTTTGGCTTGGTAACCTTCAATATCACTAGTTTTCCCATTAGCGAGTTTCTTAATCCCTAACTCCATGTATTCCAAAGAAAATATATCTTCCTATATAAAAGTGTTTACGATGTTTCCCATGGTGACCAGGGAGTCATAAATATTTTTAAGGTAGATATCCATTCCTTTAAGGGGGTTGAATTATCTTCTTTCATTTTACGAACAAGAATATTTTTCCAAGACTTTATAGGCTCAAGTTTATAGAGGAGAAGAATATGCTCTTGCCTCTTTTTTATATAGTACATTTTCTTCCTTTTTATAATAACTTTGTACACACTTATTTTTTCAAGATTTACATTTTGTTTAGGAGCATCTCTAATCGCTTTCCTAACAATCTTACAATCCTTATCATAACAAGGGTTAGAAGTTCTATTGTTCTTATTATATGATACCTCAGTAGAGAATTTGTTAATGGTAGTGGAGAGTGTTGTAGTAAAATTGTGGTAGATGTGATCAATGTTGTCATTATATGATAAGAGATCTAAATTCCTTGTTAAATATTTTAAGAAGAGATACATTTTATTTTTTTCAAAGTGAGTGTGCCTTTGGCTGTCACCATTATTTTTCATCTAGGTTTAGGGTTAATGATAGATTTCTATGGTCGGAACCAAGCTCATGGTCATATAGGAGGTAAAAATTAATAATATGGTTGAGAAACTGGGTATCAAATATTGCATAGTCCACAACATTATTTCCAAGTCCATGAATACAAGTCATCTAAACAAATGTATGCCACATATTAATCTCATTACAAATAATTAGGTCTTTGGAACTACAAAGTATGATTAGCTCGGTACCAAATAAGTTATCGGTTATGTCTTCATAATCTATTTTGAATTTACGAGCTAAGTCACAATCCTCATCAAGACATAGGGGGTTAGGGTTAGAGTTATTACTTAATAGAGTAGCTTGCTTAGTAAGTGGTTCTAGCGTTGAAATACCCAAGAAAAAGTATGTTGCCTTCATTCTTTAAATTGTGGATGTCATGTTCTATGGTAATGAAGGGGCAATTCTTACCCAAGATTTTTTTCTTATAGGAGGAATAATTGATAAGGGAAAATAGAAAATTGCGAGAAAATTCCTAGTTTTTTTAGAGTCATAAATTTTGATCCAAATGTATTGATTGAGGGGTTCAATATTATGAAGTTTAAAGTGGGAAGAAATAGTAATTTTTATATAGTTGGCTATACCACCAAATCCTCTACAAGAGGGTTTCTTGTTCTATGCTGAACAAAGAATAAATCCATCTATGTGGGGGACCCTAGATTCGTCATGCTTTGAAGTTTCAGCTAAGAAAATAAGATCAATGTCACTCGGGATCCAACTTAACATAATACCTTTACACCAAGGGAAACCACAGTAATCCCAGAAGAGGATCCGAAGTGTTCCTAATTCCTATTTTCAACTTTTATTTTGGACTCTATCTCTAATAAAAACTTTCCTATTTTTTATGATTGCCCATTTTCCTTCCTTTCTTTCCTCCTTTACCTTTAAAACCTCTTTCCTTAATTCATCTTGATCTTCTGGAATAATATCTTCATTTACAAATAATTTTTACCCTTTTAAACTAGGAGATTTACTAAATATATCTAATTTGTGGTCATTGCAACTTACCTTAACATGGATTAGTATATGTTTATGCTCAAGGATATTTCCCACCCTTTCTTCTTCTATTAGATAATTTTCTTGAATTTGTGATTTATTTTTAGGTTGTTCTTTTACTATTTCTAATGGGTCCTCATCGTTTTTCACTTTTATACCAGCAATTATCAAGTTTAGGGCTCTTTTGTGGCGTCCATGATCCAGTTCAATTAACTTGTTTATTTCCTCTTTTATGGGTTTGATATCTGTTTTTATTCATTGTGTTTCTTAGGGTTGAATTATCATCTATTTTTTCTTTTAATTATTTAATATTGTCTCTCAAGGTGCAATTTTCTTCAACCATTTATTGTTTTTGTGTTCTATTTCCTACATCCTATATTTCATTCCCTAAATTTCAGTCTTGAGTGTTATCATTTTATCTTCTAATGACTTGTGGCTATTGTTAAGCATTGTAGATAGTTCAATTTTATGATCTGTAAGCATTGTAGATAATTCTTGTTTATGTTTCATTTCTCTTTCTCCTCTTCACTTTTCTAAATATTAAATGTATTCATGTAGGCTCTCTAGGGTAATTTTCCTTGGCCTCCCTCTACTAGAGGTAAGCTTAGAAATATGGGGATAAGTACTCATAATTGTAACAAATAAAATATAGCAAAGGAGAAGAGAGAGTAGAACTAGTGCACCTTGAAATTTTGTTAAGCTGACTGTCTCACACCAAGTTATTTATAGTGTCACCGCAAAGCGAGTTTAAATATGAAGATTCTAGATATATAGACCACCACAAAGCGATTTTAAAAATTTCAGATATATATATATATATATATATATATATATATATATATATATGCCATTGTCGAGCAAGACCACCATAGATGTCATTGTTTAAATATGCCATCGCAGAGCGATTATTCAAATATGTTGAGATCAGATATATGGCGACCGCAGAGTAAGTATGTATAGATCATCGTTGAGCGAGACCAGTGCAGATACCATTGTTCAAATATGCCACCATTCAAATGTTGGGTTCAGATATATGGCCGCCGCAAAGAAAGTATGCATAGACCACCACCGAGTGAGACCATTGTTCAAACTGATCTATATATAATTGTTGGGTAATTCAATTTACCATTAAATTACTTTCATTTATATGCCAATCCGGGTATGTGAGCTTGCCAACACTACACCGTATGTGCCAAGAGATTAGCTTTCAATATGTTTGCATAACTGAAATGAATTGGAAACTTCAATAATAAATTAGATTATATTTATGACATCTTGGTAAGCACATGCACATTTTTTTTTATCAAAGACTTTATCTAATAAACACATCAAGCTGATAATTGAATTGTAAAGAGATTCAATGAAAATCGATTCTAAACTATGAAAACTCTTGAAATTCTATGTTATTAATCATAAAAGAAAATGATATTATATTTTAATTAAAATCAAAAATCTAGTTTATTGTGTTTGAAAGCAAAACTAATATATTAAAGTCAAAGGCAATCCGAATCTATCAAGTTCAAAAATCAATTTTAGTCTATGAATTAAAGGAAATTCTAATCTATGAGACTTGAAAAATAAACCTCGATTATCATTATTGTGGAAATAGATCTAGAAATAAGGAATAAAAAATCTTATGATGAATGAACTTAAACAAGAGCAAATCATAATACATTAAACATAAACCTGAGACTAAGCAAGAAAAATAAATTCAAAGTAATTTTTTTTGTTTGTTTTTGGTATTTTAACAAGCACTTGTCCTGTAGGAAAAATAGAGCCAACAAGTAAACAAAATGAAATGAATTCAATTTAAAGAAACAAATCATTTAAGCATAGATCATAAATAAATTGAATGAAAGAAATGAAAACATCTACAGTGTTCTCACAGATCTCAAGGGGGGCCTCCTGAGGACTGTGAGGTGTTGAAAATTCAGATCAAGAGAAGATAATTTCCAAGTAACAATTACATGAACATCATGGACAGAGTTTGTATTATTTGTACCATGTAAATAGAGTTTTCACAATGATAAATTTCAAAAATTATTACAACTTCATACTTGAGCTTAATACATTAAAAATATCCTCTTTTATCAAATAGATTACAGTGTTTTATAAATTTTTGAAGCAACTAGAAACTCAAAATTTCATCGCATGAATTCTGACCATGAGATCTCAACAAATCAATTTGAGAATAAAATAAAATATGTTTTCAAGGATTTTAGGATAAAATATGATCCCAAATCTGATCATAATGATCTTATTTCCACGAATTTTCTAAGGAACGACTTGTGCCAATATTTTTGGTCATTGGACATTGACTGACAAATTAGTAAATTGTTTTATTACACAATATGGAAAATAGGGCTCCAAAGAACTCCGAAAATATCTTAAATGGTAACAAATTTGAGAAAAATACACATGGATAATGTAATAAGGCTCGTGCTAGAAAAAACCCATGTTTTTGTTTTCCAAAATTTTCTTTCATTTTCTCATAAAACACGGTTGAAGTTGACTGGTTAAAATTGTTGCGTATTTCCTTTGATTTGATGTTGGAGGTCTACACGTGCGATATGGGTGGAATTTAACCAATAAAAACCCATACTAGAACATTTATAAACAATTTCCATGTGACAGAATTCCTTTTAGAGTGGTTCTACTACCTCAAACAAGGAGACAACTATGAAAACTTGGCTAAACTATAGAAACTTGAATTGTCAAACTATCATTAGTAAAACCATGCATAATTCTCCTTAATCTACTAAAAATAAAGGAAAACGATGTTAATTAACCACTTAGACATATAGAGACACATCATGAAGAATTATGGTAAAAATGGTGGCATGTGAGGGAAATGGTGCAATGGGTGGTTGGAAGTAATGCTTTAATGAATGACAAAGACAAATGAGAATTATGACAAATCAGTGACCCAACAACTACCACAGAATGAGTATGTATATACCACTGCAGGGCAAGATTAAATATGTCGAAGTCTAAAATGTCGAGTTCATATATGTAGACCACTGTAGAACGAGAATGTAGACCCATAGAATATATATATATATATATATATATATATATATATATATATATATATATATATATATATATATATATATATATATACCATCGTTGATCGATACCACCTTAGAGACAATTATTTAAATGTCAAGTTCATATATATGTCAGTGCAAAGAGAGTATTCAATATGCCACCATTCAAATTCCAAGTTCAGATATATGGCCACCATAGGGAAATTTTAAATATGCTAAGATCTAAAATGTTGATTTCAAATATGTATAGACCACCACAAAGAGAGTTTAAATATATCTTATATTAATTCTATCCATTTTTCAAAAATTCAAAAAATAAATTCATTTTTCTTGAAATTAGTTATCCAAATTTAGTTAACATTACTTGGCAGTGAGTTAGTTTTCCCTTTGAATTGTTTTTTTGTTCATCCATTGATTGCTTTTTTTGTTCTATTACCTGCATCCTATCTTTCATTCCTTGAATTTCAATATTTAGTGTTATCATTTTATCTTCTAATGATTTGTGGCTATTTTTAAGCATTGTAGATAGTTCGATTTTATGATCTGTAAGCATTGTAGATAATTCTTGTTTCTGTTTGATTTCTCTTTCTTCTCTTCACTTTTCTAAAGATTAAATGTATTCATGTAGGCTCTCTAGGGTAATTTTCCTTTTCCTTGGCCTCCATCCACTAGATGTAGCCTTAGAAATATTGGGATAAGTACTCATAATTTTAACAAATAAAACTTAGCAAAGGAGAATAGACAGTAGAACTAGTGCACCTCGAAAGTTTGTTGAGCTGACTCACTAGCACCAAGATATTTATAGTGTTACCACAGAGCGAGTTTAAATATGTTAATTTCATACATACATATATATATATATATATATATATATATATATATATATATATCTATATGTATATGTATATGTATATGCATATGTATATGTATATGTATATGTATATGTATATGTATATATATATATATATATATATATATATATATATATATATATATATATATATGTATATAGATATATATATATATATATATATATATATATATATGTATAGATATATATATATATATATATATAGATGATAGATATATATAGATAGATAGATATATATAGATAGATAGATATATATAGATAGATAGATATATATATATATATATATATATATATATATATATATATATATATATATATATATATATACATATATATATATATATATACATATATATATATATATATATATATATATATACATATATATACATATATATATATACATATATATACATATATATATATATATATATATATACATATATACATATATATATATATATATATACATATATATATATATATATATATACATATATATATATATATATATATACAGATACATATATATACATATACATATACATATATATACATATACATATACATATATATATATATATATGTGTGTGTGTGTGTGTGTGTGTGTGTGCCATTGTCGAGTGAGACCACCATAGATACCATTGTTCAAATATGACACCGCAGAGCAAGTATTCAAATATGTTGAGTTCAGATATATGGTCACCGCAAAGCGAGTATGTATAGATCACCATCGAGAAATACTGATGCAGATACCATTGTTAAAATATGCCACCACAAAGCGGGTATTAAAATACGCCATCGTTCAAATATGCCACCAGAAAGCAGGTATTCAAATATGCCACCGTTCAAATGTTGAGTTTAGATATATGACCACCGCAGAGAAAGTATGCATAGACCATTGTTAAAGTTAATATATATACTATTTTTGGGTAATTCAATTGATTGTTAAATTCCTTGCATTTATATTCCAATCCGGGTACATGAGCTTGCGAAGTACACTACACCATATGTTCTAGGAGATTAGCTTTCAATATTTATGCATAACTGAAATGAATTGGAAACTTCAATAATAAATTAGATTCTATTTATGATATCTTGGTAAGCACATGCACATGTTTTTTTATCAAATACTTTATATAATAAAAACATCAAATCAATAATTGAATTGTAAGGAGATTCAAAGCAAATTGATTCTAACTATGAAAGCTCTTGAAATTCTATGGTATTAATCATAAAAGCAAATTCTAGTCTATTTTAATTAAAATAAAAATCTAGTTTATTATGTTTGAAATCAAAACTAATCTATTAAATTCAAAGGAAAACCTAATCTAGAAAATTCAAAAAGGAATTTTAGTCTATGAATTAAAGGCAACACTAATCTATGAGACTTGAAAAATAAACCTCGGTTATCATTATTGTAGAAATAGATCTAGAAAACAGGAATAATGAATCTTATGATGAATGAACTTGAACAAAAGAAAATAATGATCTATTAAACATAAATTTGAGTCTAAGCTAGAAAAAGAAAGTCAAGGTAAATATTTTTGTTTTTTTTTTGTATTTTAACAAGCGCTTGTCCTGTAGGAAAAACAGAGCCAACAAGTAAACAGAATGAAATAAATTCAATCTAAAGCAACAAAGTATTTAAGCATAGAGAATAAAGAAATTAAATGAAACAAATGAAAAACATATACACTATTCTCACAGATCTCAAGGGGGGCCTCCTGAGGACTGTAAGGTGTTGAAAATTCAAATCAAGAGAAGAGAATTTCCAATTAAAAAATACATGAACTCCATCAACATAGTTTCTATTATTTGCAGCATTAAACAGAGTTTTCACAAGGATAACTTTCAAAAATTATTACAAATTCAGACTTGAGCTTAATACATTAAAAATATCCTCTTTTATAAAATAGATTTCAGTGTTTTATATATTTCTAAAGCAACTAGAAACGCAGAATTTCATTACATGAATTTTGACCATGAGATATCAATAAAGAAATTTATGAATAAAATTCAAATATGTTTTGAAGGATTTTAGGATAAAATATGATCCCAGATCTGATCATAATTATCTTTTTTCCATGAATTTTCTAAAGAATAGCTCATGCCAATATTTTTTGGTCTTTGGGCATTCACTAACAAATTAGTAAATTGTTTTCTCACGTAATCTAGAAAATATGGCTCCAAAGAACCTCGAAAATCTCTCAAATGGTAACAAATTTGAGAAAAACGCACATTGAGGACCTAATTGGGCACGTGCTAGAAAAAACCCATCATTTTCATTTTCCAAAATTTGATTTCATTTTCTCATAAAATGTGGTTGAATTTGACTGGTCAAAATTGTTGTGTATTTCCTTTGATTTGGTGTTGGAGGTCCACACATGCGATATGGGTGGAATTTAACCAATAAAAATCCATATTGGAACATTTATAAACAATTTCCATGTGTCAGGTTTCCTTCTAGAGTGGTTCTAGTACCTCAACCATGGAAACAGCTACGAAAACTTGGCTAAACTACAGAAACTTGAACTTTCAAACTATCATTAGTAAAACCATGCATAATTCTCCTTAATATGCTAAAAATAAAGGAAAACGATGTTAATTAACCCCTTAGACATATAGAGACACATCATGAAGAATTATGGTAAAAATGGTGGCATGTGATTGAAATGGTGCAATGGATGGTTGGAAGTAATGGCTTAATGAATGACAAAGACAAATGGGAATGATGACAAATTAGTGACCCAACAACTACCACAGAACGAGTATGTATAGACCACCGCAGGGTGATATTAAATATGTCGAAGTCTAAAATGTCTAGTTCATATATATACCACCACAGATATATATATATATATATATCATCATCATCATCATCATCATCATCGATCGATACCACCTTAGAGACAATTGTTCAAATGTCAAGTTCGTATATATGCCAATGCAGAGAGAGTATTCAAGTATGCCACCATTCAAATTCAAAGTTCAAATATATGGCCACCATAGGGCAAGTTTAAATATGCTAAAATCTGAAATTTTGAGTTTAGATATGTATAGACCACCACAAAGCGAGTTTAAATATATATTATATTAATTTTTGTCCATTTTTCAAAAATTCAAGAAACAAATTCATCTTTATTGAAATTAGTTATCCAAACTTATTTAACATTATTTGCTAGGGAGTTAGGTTTCACTTTGAAATATTTTCTTTTAAATTCCTTAATTATTTATCATAGTGTTAGTTACCACCTTATTATCAAGAGTAATCTTCATACTTCCCCTTTCTAGATAAAATGCTCCTATTTGTCCTTAGATCATTCAAATGAATCAATATTTATGAAGAATCAACAATGGTGAATTTTCCTTCATTTGGTATCCTTTCATACCCATCCCTCCTTTATAGAAGTTTTCACTATTTACTTTCAATTTCCCCCATTTAAGGAATGTTACATCTCTCCTTTCAACCTCTTCCCTCAAACAAATAAGTAATTTTATTTTCAACCTTTTTTTCTCCTTCAATGAAAAGAAAATTTATATGTTTATTTTTTTATCTTCAATCCTTCCCTCATATGTAAATATCACCCTCTCTATTCATATCTAAATTACATTTCAACCTTTCCCCTTTGGAAAATATTTCTCACCCCTACCTTCTCTCTTTAGTGAAAAACCTCCTCTTTCACCACCTCAACTTTATCTTAAATACTATATAAATGTGTTCCCACATATAATTCTTCTACCTTGCTTCCATGTATTTTAGTTCTACCCTTATTCTTTCTCAAGTAACCCCTTCACTCTATTAACTAGGACAACTTCACAACATTTCCCATGACCATCTTGAGGCTCTTAACTTTGCAACAGGTCCTTAGATATTCGATGAAATTCCCATCTCCTCCATGCACCCTCTCCCACCTCATATGTCCTTGTCCCTAACTGGACCATGAATGATAATTCCATACTTCTCAAAAGTATATATCTCTTTATTTATATTATTGCTATAAAATCATGTCCATATTGTCCTATCTACATTGGAATACTTGTCTCCCAAACTTTCACAATCCAATAGGTTATGTGCTCAACTATAACTACACGAGATATTTTTTCTTTAGTACAATCTCAACATACAAAATCAATGTCCTCTTAGAATGGGATTCAATCAAACCCTTCCTACTAGATATGTTCCCATGAAGTCTTGCACCCAACCTATGGTGTCTACATGATGACTACATTATGGTCAATGCTTCAACTAATGAGCTAGAAAGCCTCCAAATTTGACCAAATTATTGAATGGTTTATTCACTTTGTTTTTCTTCTAACCTCAAAAAATTCCAAATTTTATGGGAGCTACACTTAAGTAGTACAAACCTAATGTTGGAATTGTTGCATATCATCAAACTTAAGAAATTGTAGCTCAAAAATTATTTCAACAATCTAGTGTTGGTTGGAAAACCCAAAGATACTACCAAAACAATAAACTCTTCACTTCCAACCAATTTAATCCTAGCTTTAATGAATGCACTAATAATGTACCACTTTTTAACACAATTACCTTTAAATAATGAAAAAATTATTCCCAATTTGAATGTTAATCAAGGAAATAAATTTAATATGCCACTCCATAATGAAAATCTTAGTCCCATCAAACATATGAACTCAACCCACTAACAAGTTTCTACAACTAACCCAAGTCCAAATTCAAATTCTATGAATTTCAACAATTCTCGAGGTTTCAACCATGGACAACCCTTGGCCCTTAAGGCTCCAACTTGCACAAATCCTCAAATCAATTTCCTTAAGGTAAAATACAAAAAATGCAAACTAAATTATCATAAAAACTTCAATGAACCTCCACCTAATAACATACATGCTAGTTTCCAAAATTTTCAACATCTTACTGTTGATTTCTCAAACAGCTAAGGTCATGTCCCTTGAAAAATATTTCCAAACACTCAAAATATCAACATACAACATAAAACTATATTATAATCCTCCATAATAGACCCAACCTAAGGGGAATCCAAACTCATACGCTTCAACCACTCCTTTCAATGAACCCTCTCCTCATGAGGAGCCCAAAATTGAACCTCATTTTCCTTGAATGAAGTATATATGCAACCATCTTACTCCAAAATTTACCACAACTTGGATTCACCCTATGCTACGTGATATCTCTAACTTTTGTGATTCTCTATACTATAATATTGTAACATCACAAATGTTTTTTCATCACTTACATAGAGTTTATGCCCTACAATGACATGGTTCTTAACTCTTCCCTCAATCCTTAACCAATGAGGACCTTCACTAGTTGTATCATCTCCTTTAAAGTTATATATATATATATATATATATATATATATATATATATATATATGTATATATATATATATATATATATATATATATATATATATATATTACATCATTCATTTTTCTAATTCATCAACTACTTCAATGGCCCCAATTCCCGTGGGTTTAGGTCTTACTATGCTATATCACATTAAGCAATTTGTATTGATGAATTCAGTTACATTACATTTATCCAAATATGGAGACTAGTCAATTGTGCCTCAATTGTTAACTTTAATGATCAAAAGACTCATGAATTCTTTGCTCATGCTAAAAAACCATAATTGGCAATATCTCTTTTATTTCCCCCAATTTTTCATTATATTTTTCATATTTGGATATTTTCGTCTTAATTTAAGGGAAAAAAAGAATTGGGTTGCTCACATTGCAACTAAACAATTTCCCAATTGTTAACTTTAATGATCAAAAGACTCATGAATGCTTTGCTCATGCTAAAAAACCATAATTGGCAATATATCTTTTATTTCCCCCAATTTTTCATTATATTTTTCATATTTGGATATTTTCGTCTTAATTTAAGGGAAAAAAAGAATTGGGTTGCTCACATTGCAACTAGACAATTTCCCAAGCATAGAAAAAATATATGGAAAAAATTAATAAAGTAAGCATATACTTAACATTCAATGAACATCCAAGAACATACCTCCCATGTGATGAAATTAATCAAAAAATACACAAAGAGAAGCAAATAGTCGTAATGGCTCTTGGTCCTATAAAAATGATCTATATAGATATCATAAAACAAGTATCTACTAAACTATAGAAACTCATTATAGAAAGTATATTTCATAAAATGCACACTAAGGTGATGAAGCAAAAGGGGTTAATGCACCAATGTCCCAAAGGGGAAATATTACGTAAAATTAATGAGTCAAAGAAATAAAATAAAATTCTTTTTTAGATAAATACTAATAATATGTTCTAATTCAAGAGTATATTTTATGGATCCAACTCTAGCAAAGCGAGTGATCCAAGAGTACCATGAAATATAGTCCACAGTCTTGCACCCATGGCATGTTTTATCAAATTTTGTATGAGTTATTAAATCCATGGAAGTATTATCAACCTTAAATTTGTATGCAACACATCAACTTGTTGTAAAATAAATAATCTCAATTACATGAGATCTAGTCCAAAGTCCACAACCATGAAAAAATAGTGACAATTTTTTATCAAATTCTATATGAGTTATTAAATCCAAGTGCAACTTAAATTTTTTGACAACATATCAATCTATGGTAAAATTAATAAATCTTCATTATGGAAAATTATACCAAGGTGTCCTTTTCCACTGTGTGTTAAGTAGTTAATGAGGCTTGGAAATAATCGACATCACCAAAGGGGAAGGACTTTAAGGGTTAAATAATATATTGATTTAAGTCCAAAGTATTCAATGTTGCAAGGAACTCTTTATCAATTGGAATTATTTGAACCCATAGAGGGAGATAGATAATGGATGTTGTGAAACAAAAAGAAACCCCAAAATTGAATCACGTTCCTTTGTATAAAAATGTAGCTAAAAATTTTCTCGGCCTAAATTTCATACTTGTTCTCAATGGGATCAATGGCTTTACGAAGGATGGGTTAATAAACATAGTATAATTCTATGGGAAGAGAATATAATCCCCCCTACAATGATGAGTTTTGATGTAGGAGAATCTTATCTCCAAGTCCAAACACATTTTTACTAGACCTAGGGGTATTTCATTTACTAAGGGAGTGGGTCCCCTAAAAGCATGATTCAATGTATTTTCTTATGTTTTCCTATAATTCTAGAAGAATTGTCAATGAGTGATCAGGATTGAGAATATTTTAATAATATCTACTTCTTAGAAGTTATCTCAAGATTTTGAATGAGTTAGATAAATCTATGGGTCAATTAGATCTCTTGAGAGATATTTGG
This sequence comes from Pinus albicaulis, assembly GCA_034641835.2. NCBI lineage: Eukaryota > Viridiplantae > Streptophyta > Pinopsida > Pinales > Pinaceae > Pinus > Pinus albicaulis. The sequence goes on from CM076572.1 coordinate 106,820,786, forward strand.
ATTTAGAGTATCCTAAACATAGGAATGTTGTTGAGAATATAGTGGATCTGAACTAATTCTAGTTTATAAATCCTCTTGTATAATATTGTAAGTCTACAAAAGGCATAAGGAGTAGAGATATTAGAGAGTAAATTCAAGAGAGAGTGAGGATTTAGTTGAGTGAGGTTGATTATGGCCATGAGGTCATCAGTCGATTTAATGTAAATCGGGCCAAAGGGGGCCTTCTGTAATTTTTTACAGTGTGTAGATGTTAATTAATTGAAGAGTATTTCATATTCGGGTGTATAAATTATTGATTGTGAATCCTCTAGTATTATGTGAACTAGAACCTCTATTATGATGAATAATTGAATTCATGCAATTATGTTGATTGTAAGTCTGATGCAAAGTAGCCCTGATCAAACTCAATAGGGATTACACATGGAAATAAAGCACAAGAATTGTATAAAAAGGTTACAAAGTTGTTAATTAAATCTCAAGAGGGAGACAGATTTAAGAGGAGTAGCACAAGAATGGAATTAACACATAGTAGGTTGGAAACCTTCAAATAGGATCAATTAAAATCATTAATCATTGATCAGATGATGTGATAAACAAATAAAAATATCGTAGAGGATCGTAATAAAGTCACAGGGGAGAACGCAAGTCTATTGGACGAAGTGTTGTAGAGGTGTTGAATGCACATCAAAATTAATGTGTTAAAACCTATGACAAAGCTATTTTATTCAAATAACAAAGCACAATGGATAAGAATAGCCTTTTCTAGAGGAGTTTGTCAATTGACTAATGTCAAGGAGATAAAATTAAATTCCATTAAGGCATTTTTATCTTGGACCGTCCATCCCCAGAGGTTTCCATGAGTGACTGGGTCTACTATCATTGGGACAAACTTATTTCCAGCAAGAGACAGAATACAAAGTCAAGTACCATAAAAATTTCCCATCCTAGAGTTCATCGATCATTGAGGAATTCAAAGGCTAAGACATACTTTTATCACCAAGACAGGAATTGGAAGAGTGGTAAGAGACAAGAAAATATTCATCTCAGAGGTTATTCTCCCCAAAAATTTTAAAAGGTATCTATTTCAAAACTTGTTGGGGTGACTTGGTACAAAATCAATGGGGGTTGAAGTTGTGGTCGTGAGTGTGGTTTTATGGCCCTTTTTCTATTAAGGCTTGGGCGCTTAAATATTATGAAAGGCATGGTCCAAAGATGTTGATTAATGAAGATGGAAAAGGGGTTTGGAAAATTTTGTAGAGGAATATCCATCCTAGAGGTTTTCCACAGGTGCTTGGAATTGTGTAGTTCAAAATAAATTTTGAGATCCAATATTGTAGTCATATGACATAGTCACAACGTGTGTTGGAAGAAATTTTGACAAAGGTAAGAGGCTACAAGCTAAATTTTTCCTACATGCATATATATAGTATTGTCCCATGTTTTATTTCTATATATAATTATAATATATTATCATCGCACACATAATATGTATAAAGGCTTGAATATGACGGTTTTCAAAGGGACTCATCCCTTCCCCTACGTTATACATGGTCTTGGGTTGTGCAGAGTTACTATTTTATATGGTTATAGAATCGGGTGGTTTTAGTTTTGGACCCAAATACTAGGGGTTTTAAGTATATAGGGAAAATACTCCCTCTCATATTTAAAATTAATTATGAGGGGATTTATTTCCCATAGTTGGATTAAAGGAATTTACTTCATGCCATATTATTGATGTAGAAAATTTTGTTGGCATCAAACTGGTATTAGATTTAGAATGCTCTATAAAATCTAATCTAAAATAGGGAATTTGTAGCCAAAGATACAAAGGTTGAATAATTAATTGAAGACATAAATTTTGCATAAACTAGTAGTGAAATCAACTTTGGAGGTATGATAGGGAAAATGGATGTTGTTTTCCATCAAATGTGAAGTTATCTTGATGATTGAAAAATTGAGATGTTCTTTGAGGTTACAAAATAGGTTTATTTAAAATAATTTGATGGAATAATGATACTGATAAGACTTGGATCAAGAGTCTGAAATTGTAAAAACCTTATAAAGAATGATATAACCCAGCAGATACATTAGTTGAATGTTTGGAAAAATATGTAGGTACAGAAGTAGTAATTTATTTTGTTTGATAATAGATTTGAGTGTGTATGGACAAATTGTAAGCAGAGGTTATTTTGGATTCAAAAATTTTATGCTTTCTTGAGAATGATTGGATTGAAAGAGCATAGAGAAGGTGGGCTCTTGGAAAAGAGAATTGACTCAGTGGAATGGTTTAACGAAATATATTGGCATGAATCTTATAAATATGGGTATGATGTTTATTACTAATTCTGGTAATACGAAATTTGTGTTTGCGGATAATCAAGAAGGGAAATTGATAGTAGCCATTACAACAGATGAAGTGATAGAGGAAAAGGGAGAAAGAAGAGCTCTCAGGAGAATAAATTGTGACAGAAACCCAAAAAAAAATCAAAATTTCTAAATAGAAGAGGAAAACATGAGTTATCAAAGGAGAAAGAGAGAAGTGAGAATTTGAAGATGCAGAAGCCAAAAAAATTTAATAGTTAAGGAGAATGGGTGCTAAAAAAGATGTTTTATTGCAAAGAACCAAAATAAGAGAGGATACCAAGTGGATGACTTAGTAATTGTGCAAGTGGCAGAATTTTTACAAAGATGAGAAAGGCTTATTTCAACTCACAAGTGGATAAGGTGAGTTTATAGAAGAAGTAATTGAGAATGTCTATTGATAGTCATGTCAAGGTTTCAAGTAGAAGTCACAATCAGAGAAGAGGGAATGCCAAGGAATATGGCATAAAAAGGTTGAGTAATGAAGAATTTGAGAAGGAATTGGCTAAGTTAAGAGTAGAAATTAGTAATATAAAATGGTTTCTACAAGACCAGGGATATGGATGGATAATAAATAATAAGAAAGTGAGATGGAATTCATCGTAAATGAAGTTGAGGAAAAGCATGTATGCTAGATTGAAAAAGGAACTTAGAGTAGTTGAATGTGAGATGGAATCTCACTAATGTGAACCAAATTAGGGACCAATCCTTAAAGAGGATGATAATGATGAAGATGTTGAGAAGAGACTTGTTGAGAGTCTCAATGATCAACATGATGATTAAATGACAATGACATCTAGAGAGGATAGGAAGACTTGTGATTTTAAGACTAATAATTTTTGTGTGTTTGCAAGTATTAAGGCATATAAAAATAGGCAGGTTCAAAATACTGTAAAATCTGAGGAATTTACCACATTGCCACAAAGGGAAGTTTATGTAATTTCAAGAAATGTAGTTGTTGAAGATAAAGCCACAAATTTTCTTGAAGATATTTCAACTGAATAAATATGGGAATTGGTTATGAAAGACTATAAAAATGCAAGTTTGGAACTTTCCAAAGAAGAAATGATAGTCGAGGATGATAATACTAAATATGAGTGGCGCATAACTATGGAGGAAATTTTATATAAAGGTACAATTTTTTTGTGGAAAACTTGTCACGATGAACCAAATCCAAGAACATATTTTATTGGAGCAGTCATGTAGACTTAATTTTCACCTTAATGATATGTATCATTTGATGCAAGACCTTGTTGAAGATGAGAGGAGACATGAAGATATGGAAATGACACTGGACATGCAATTTTTTTGTGAAAAACTATAGCAAAAAACATATGCTAGTAATGTCCACTAGAAAAGCACAAAGTTGGAAGGAATTGATGAAATATGGGAATTAATGGAGGAGGTAACTAGAGGAAGTTGACATGAAGTTGGAGAAGAAACCATCACCAAGATTTTGTGGGCTGAAAGTGATTGCATTAGCAAGGTTTCAAGCAAGAATCAAAGAAAAAAATAGGATCTTAGAAAAGAGAGGATGAAATAGAAATTAGTGAGGAACAGCAAGGACAAATTTCAGCAAGGAACCAATAGTAAACCTAAAAATATGTACCATCTAGAGGAAAAGTTGGACATATATATTTAAAAAATTAGGAAGTCGATGATGAAAGTGTCTCAGAGGAGGTATATTGAAGAGAAAAGGATGGTCAAAATTATACTACAAATGGTTGAACAAGTTTAAATCGGCAAGGAAGGAGGGGAAATGTAGCATAAAATTTGGAAACCTGAAAGAAGAAAGAAGATAGCAGCAAACCAACAACAAAATTGTAAACTAGGTGGATAGCTACAAACTAAAGTTTGGGACCCAAGAGGATTTCAGCAACCTATGAAATCAAATGGTAAGGAGACCATGAATATTTTTCCAGATTAGAAGTATGATGTAGGAGCATCTTACCTATAATTCAAAACACGTTTTGACTAGAGTTAGGGGTATTTCTTTTACTAAGGGAGCGGGTTCCCTTAAATCTTGATTAAATGCATTTTCTTATGCCTACCTATAATTCTAGAAGAATTGAATGATTGGGATTGATGATATTGTAATCGTATCTACTTCTTAGAAGAGATATCGAGAGTTTAAATGAGTTATATAAATCTTGGGTCAGTTAGATATCTTGAGAAATATGTGGATGTAGAGGATCCTAAAGATAAGAATTTTTTTGAGAATATAGTGGATCTAAACTAATTCTAGTTCAGAAATCATCTTGTATAATATTATAAGTTTAAAAAGGCATGAGGAGTAGAGAGAGTATAGAGTAGAGTCGAAAGAGAGTGAGGAATTAGTTAAGTGGGGTCGAGTATGGAAACAAGTCCAAGGGTCGATTCAATGTAAATCAGGCCAAGGGATGTCTTCTATAATTTTGTAAAGAGTGTGTATACATTAATTAATAGAAGATTATTTCATATTTGGTTGTATAAAGGATTAATTATGAATCCTCTAGTATTGTGGTGAATAATTGAATTCATTTAATTGAATTTAATTCTGACGCAAAGTATCCCCAATCAAACTCGGTATCGATTGCACATGTAAATAATGCACAAGAAGTGTATACGGGGGTTTCAAAGTTGATAATTTAATCTCAGGAGGGAGAGTGCTTTAAGAGGAGTAGTGTAGGATTTGAGTTAACACATAGTAGGTCGGAAACCTTCAAGTCCAAGGGTTGATTCAATGTAAATCAGGCCAAGTGAGGTCTTCTGAAATTTTCTATAGAGAGTGTAGGCATTAATTAATATAATATTATTTCATATTCGGGTGTATAAAGGATTGATTGTGAATCCTCTGGCATTGTGTGAACCAGAACATCTATTGTGGTGAATAATTGAATGTAAATCTGATGCAAAGTGGCCCCAATAAAACCATTAGCGGAAATTTTAGCCTAAAAGTGGCCCCCTAAGGAAAAATAATAAAATAATGGTTAAAATAATAAAATAAGAGTTATGAATTTTGGAGGGAAAATAAGAAAACTATTTTTTTAATTGTATTTTTGGCTTATCTCCTTATAGTTTTACTCAAATTTCAAGTGTAGACACTTGTTGGATGAAAAATTAAATTCCACATCCAACAAGTACCCATTATGCATACTTTTGAGAAGACTCATGTTGATAAAAATTGAATATACATTAAAAAAGCATATTGAACTTGTTTTTTTAATGTATCTTCAATTTTTATCAATGTGGGTCTTCTCAAAAGTATGCATAATGGGTACTCATTGGATGTAGAATTTAATTTTTCATCCAATGAGTCTATACACTTCAAATTTGAATAAGCCTATAAGGAGATAATCCAAAAATACAATTAAAAAAAAGTAGTTTTTCTTATTTTCCCTCCAAAATATTCACATGTACCTATTTTTAAATTTTAAGGATTTTGATTGGCTTACATATTATGACATGGAAATTACATGAAAATTTCATGGGCACTTTTAGGCTAAAATTTCCTCTAATGTTAGGAGGTATTTCACGTGGAAAGAATGCACAAGAAGTGTATACGGAGGTTGCAGAGTTATTAATGTAATCTCATGAGGGAGAGTTATTTAAGAGGAGTAGCACAAGAATTGAAATGCAGAGTATATCGGAAACCTTCAATCAAGAACACTCGTTGGATGTAGAAATTGATTCCTCATCCAAGGAGTACCCTTGTTGCATAATTTCGACGGACCCTGCTACACGAAAAATGAGAAATACATGAAAAACGTGAATATTGTTGATCATTGATTAGACAATGTGATAAAAAACTAAAGAGGTCATGGAGGATCATAATAAAATCACATGGAAGAGCATGTGTCTACTGGACAAGGTGTTGTAGAGGTATTGAATGCACATTGAAATTACTATGTTGAAACCTACAACAAATCCAGTTTATTCAAAGAAAAAAACACAATGGCGAAACTTAATATTTTTTAAAGTCAATTGACCGAGGTCAGGGAGATGAATTAAATTTTGTTAAGGTATTCTTGTCCTAGATCGTCCAACCCTAGAGGTTTCCATGAGTGACTGGTTATATTATCGTTAGGACAGACTTATTTACAACAAAATACAGAAGGAAAATTTTTCAAGTACTATATAAATTTGTCATCCCAGAGGTTATCACTCGTTGAGGAATTCAAAGGTTGGGAAAAAAATTTATCACTAGGATAGGAATCGGAAGAGATATATGAGACTGGAAAATATCCATCCCAGAGGTTATTCTCCCTGAAATTTTTATAAGTTTTCCATTTCAAAACTCTCCAACGTGACTCAATAAAAAATTAGTGGAGGTTGAATTTGTGGTCGTGAGTGTTTTATGGGCCTTTTTCTATTAAGGTGCAGGTGTTAAATATTATGAAAGGGGGGGTCCAAAGACATTGATTAACGGAGACAGAAAAAGGTTCGAATAAGTGTTGTATAGGAATATCCATCCTAGAGGTTTTCCCTAGGTGCTTGAGGTGTGAATTTCAAAAGAAATTTTGAGATCCAAGATTGTAGTCATATGACATAGTCACAAGGTGCTTTGGAAGGGAGCTTGACAAAGGAAATAGGCTACGAGCTAAGATTTGAACTTCACGCATATATATATTCTTTTTCCATGTTTTGTGTCCATATATAATTATAATGGATTATCCCTGCACACATTATATATATAAATGCTTGAATCCAATGGCTTTAAAAGGGACTCGTCCCTTCCCCTATGTTATATGTGGTTTTGGGCCATGTAGAGTGATTAATTTATATGGTTCTCGAATATGATGGTTTTATTTTTGGACCCAAAGACTGGTGGTTTTATATATATAATTAAATCCTCCCACTCAAATTTAAAATTTTTATATTAATCATAAGGGGATTTATTTCCCAGATCTAGATTGAAGGAAGTGCCTTCGTGCCATATTATTGGTGTAGAAAAAAAAATTGGCATCAAGTTCACAAAAATATAGATGGAAAATCTATTGGAGCCTACAAGGGGCATAGTATTATCTATATTGGTTTAATCATTTGAATTATAATATATATGTTGGTTGATAGTGACCACTTCCCCTTCATGGGAATTTGCATGATATAGACCACTAATAATAAAACTACCTTCATGGAATCTATAGTTCCTCCAAGTATCATATTGTAATTTATATGATATAGACCACCAATAATAAAACCACCTACATGGAATACATAGTTCCTCCAAGTAGTACATTGTAGTATAAATAGTACCCATGACTTCTACACAAATTGGAACCATTATTCAACTAAGGTAAAAGGTAGATTAGGCAAGACCCATAGTGATTAAAACTCAAATATATCAAGGTAACATGTGATGGGATAAGGTGTATACAACCCACTATATTTTTTACTACAGAATACATGACATGTGATGTATTTCCTTCATCCACAATGCATAAAGGAATTTTGAAATTTCTAGAAATGAATGTATTTGGAAAATAGGGTATTCCATATATGACAAACACCTTCAGAACCCACTCACACAACCATATCAAATATCATAATGTTAGTCTTCTTGCACAATTAAAATCCTGCAAAAGGGAAATATTCCATGACCCCAGAAAATGTGGCCACTAGAGGTAATTTTAATAATGCAAAAGAAAATGTGTACATAATAGAGTTTCTCACAATCAATCGTCGGTAATGACATTCCATGTTGTTTAAATAGAGATCATGGACTAACAAGGTTTTAATCCACATACTAATATACATTAGCATCAGGGAGAATATCATCCACCAAATCACTCTAAATATATAATACATCATGATAGCTGAATTAAAATTTAACTAAAGCATACTAAAAAAATAAGCTTTTACCAAATAATCACATTTTGAAAATCCTAGATATTTCGCCAATGATAGGGGATATCTTTTTAACAAATTATTTGAATATTGTAGGCCATGAAATATATATTTACTTGTTAATGAAACATGTTGTTTCTTTGAGGATTGGCACCTTATGATTAGGATTGTTTACAAATCCTTCAATGTTACTTTCTAATACTTTCCTTACTGGCCCTTTTCTCATCATTCGAGGCATGATTTTTGTGGATGAAGATACACTGATGTATGGAAGATCTATTGTGCCTAGCAATTCAAATTCATTCATTATAGAGAGATAAAATTAGTCCAAAAATATCTATTATATCTTCTATTTTGTTTGTGTAAGAATTTCACTGTAAAAACATAGTACATTAGGTGCAGTCGCACTAGACAGAAACAACGTCAAAAGGCTCGACGTAGTAGGAGCTGTCAAAGATAGATGCTTTTAGGCTAAGGATCTGAGATGCATGAGTGTGCTATTCACATGGTTATGAACACATACAAATCGTATTCGGGCACTATAGATACAAAGGAGCTATGTTATGTCACTAAAATGTGTGGTTGTGATAAGGGTTGGTAATATATCAAAGCTTGGCGCAAGTTGACTCCATAGAGATATATTTACACATCTATGTTTCTATCATCTATGAGCACGACAGACAAACGAATGGATGCAATGTTGTTCCATCTGCAGTTTACTGTAGTAAGAGTATGAAATTATGGTTCTAAATAGCTTCGATGCACTAGAAATAGGTTGGTTAAGTGCATTAGGTGCAATCGTTATTCATAGTGGTAGCCATGAAATGCTAAGGAATTTATTTGCGTGGGTGTGATGAGGTCAAGACTTAGGAAAACGTTTACTAAAATAAATCACAGTGACGACTCATAAGTGAACTAAGAATCTGAAAAATGACTAAGTATAACAAGGGTTTGGATCAAGAGTGCACATACAAAGAATTTAGAATTAAACACACTTATATAATGTGTTAACCACCTGTTGTGCCTCATTTGCAATTTTATTTCCAAATGTTTCTCAAAATAAAAATTATATATAATTTTTTAGAAAGGAAAAAATCAAAAACTTTCATATGCCGAAACATAATTCTGATTTGTATACATTAACATTATGTTTCAGAAATTGTGTAAAGTGGGTTTGACCCTTGTTTTAAATAACGTGCAACATTCTAGGTGGAGATGAAATGACGGCAGGTAGGATTTGATCAATAGAAACCTGCAGGCATAAGCATCCTGGCAGATAAATTACAGGGTGCCTCCGTAGTTGACCATGACATGAGTGCGTGGACTCAAATTGTAATATTCCAAAATGGAAAAGACAGGAATATAGAACATAAAACTGGAAAATGCAGTGATACATCAACACATATAATATGAGAATACCATAGAGCCTTCTTATTAAACAATATAGCAGAAAATGTGTACAAGATCTTGAGGGAAAAGACACTCAAGTTAGGCAATACTAGCCTCTAGAAACCCAGTACAAGAAATATGAAGAAAAATTGCTATATAAGAATGTCGAAGGCTAATACAGCGCAATTTTTGCTAGAAAAATCTACTATTGTGAATGGAAATACATGGATCTACTAATATAGTGCTTATAAAATGTCGGGATCATAGATTTAGGCTCTCTAGCACTATTCCAAGACAACCCAGAAAGGGTTACCAGAAATACTCAAAATGCAGAATCTACAAAATGTAGCCCTAGGGTTGAATAACGCTCTGCAACTCAGTCATTGGTGGGAGGTGGGTGATCTAATGTGACAATGGCTGATATACCTCCTCACAAACTTCCTGGATGAATGGTTGCTCCCCTCACTGGAAAACAAGCTCAGAAACTGGGCTTAACAACCCTCCACTGATGTTGCCCTGCAAAACAACATAATCCTGAAGAAGATTGCACTATGAATAATGGCTAAATCTTGGCCTGAAGACAAATAGTGGAAATTATGCTCAATGAACCTCTCCTGAGTAGGCACTCGAAGTCCCCCGAGGATGAGGGTGGGATTTCCACTCAGAAACACCCTTGTGCTAAACAGCACAACAAACTTAGCTAAACAGTTGAAGCATGCAAAAAGTCATAAAAGACCACTACAATATGAATATTTTGAATGCATTTTATGGCTTCCATCCTCTTCCTTATATTCTTGGTGAGATTCCTCACCCTGGGTCCCACTCATTAAATAAGCTACTCTCATGCATACACTCCTCCTCTATGACTATGTTTTCCTCCATTAACTCTCCACTACCTCCATAACAGCGTCGTTTATTTGGTCAACTTTGACCTTGTCCACATGCTTTAGCCCCTGTTAACACCTCAAGGTTCTTTATACGGCTGATATAATGATCCACATTCACATGAGAAGTGGTTTTATTCCTACTAAAGAGATTTATGGGTCTCTCTACCCACTTATCCACCTATCTTTTAATCAAAAGAAAAAATTAAAATTTCGACTAGCTGAAAGATAATTAGGAATATTATAGTCCTCCCCTCCCAAATGTTTCTTTTCCTCAAGCAACTGCAAGAATGGATACTGCAAAGCCTCCTCTCCTCCTCTTGTAGCATCCTCATTTGATAAACTCCTCCACTAAACCAAATTATCTTCAATCAGTCTATCCCCTATTTTCTCCTCCCAAGTGTGCAAGTTAGCCTTTGGTGATAAAACCAAATCGCTCTCATGATGGAGAAGTGGGATATCCATGGACGCAACTACATGTTGTATAGAGGCCTTCTTGAGGTGTGGAATCTGAAAAATGTTGGGGACCTTAACCCCCATGAGAAGCTCCAATCCCCATGTTATCATCCAAACAAGATGGATCGCCCTGGGAAGCTCATAGAAAAAATCCTCCATCTCCTGCTCCTATAATGTAAATGGGTTGTATGGCTGAACATGATAGATCAAATTTTCCATCCCATGTTGTCTCTCTCTCCATCTATGATCTTGGGTTGCAATAATGTCCTCAAGAGGCCAAAAGGCAACTGGACTCTCAAGGATCCACTCGTTGGTTCTATGAACCTTGCTTTCCCAATCCATCCAACATATAGTGAATAGAACATCATCACAATATGGAATCCAAATGAGAAGCACACTAAGTGTCATATGAAATGCTGGAAGGTGACAATAGTTCCACAAGTGGAACTAGCGTATTTTTTCTACTTTCTTCCCCTTAATATGATGTGGCAAGTAGTTGCCCAACCACTTGCTTCTTGTGTATGTATTCTCATCTACTTGGAAGTAGTAAATGACATTGGGTGTCAACTGAGTATACCCAAAATAGAAAAATATTTACCCAAAGCCATACAAGAAATGAGTATCTCCACCACATATTTTGGTCTCAAAAAGACCATGAAGTCCAAAGAGAGGCTTTCCCTCTTGTGGATCAATGCACTGTATATAAATGGCAAGAGAATGCAAATAATTTGTTAGATGATCCATAAGTACAAAGGCACAACTCTTACCATGTATTTTTGGAAAACTGGTGATGAGGTCCATAGGTGAGCTCTCCCATCTCTGTCCCAGAAAAGTGAGTGATTGTAACAACCTTGAAGAATGGTTGATTTCCTCCTCAATATTCAAGCAAACTACACATCCTCTAATATGCTCAATGTCAAAGCCACATGTTGGAATACTGTCACTCCACTATTGCTACCTCCCTTGTAGCTGCTTCTGCTTAGAAAAAGATTGAGTTTTATGGAGTTCAAAGCCTTTTCCCATCCAGAACTTCCCAAATTTGGCCAAATCATGCATGAATGCCAACAACCCTCTGTTATATATGGAATACTCCTTCCTATGTGGAAGTATATTCTGATCCTCAAAAGCTATGGAGTAGCCCCTTTTCACCATGATTGTGCCACCATCTACTCCTGAAACATCATGCAAGTTATTGGAGAAAGTTAGCCCATACTCTCCCAGAAGTAACCAAAGAATCAATGAATCTTTCTGCCTCCTCATATCATCATCATACAAACCATGGAGTAAAAACATGATGATTGAAATATAGAATGCCCCATATAACCAAACTCATAGCATATCATGCAATGTCCCAAACCATAACACACCCCTGGACATAAGATATGTCATGTGATGGCCAAACTCTCTCAAGAGTATCCAGCGCAGCGATGCCTCTAGTTGCCTTGTTTCATAGATATGAAAGTAGCTCACCAACCACTTGCTCATCATCCTCACCCATAAATCCAATTGTGGGTGATGACTCCCTTCATGCTCCAACTCGGTATCCACCCAATGGAGAATACCATCCTCCCCAATCTGATGACTATCTTTGCACTCCATTATATGTTGAAGTGCAACCCCCTATAGATCTCTACATGAGGACCTCTCATCAATGACCTGATAGAACCCATAAGGTTCCAAGCATGTTGTATGCAAAATCTTCTCTTTGAGTTGTGAGGTGCTCATCAAGAAGGATCTATAATAATAATGTAAGATGTTATCCATCATAAGAGGTCTATCATCTACCATCTGCCCATCCAATGCTTCATGAGTGAAGCGATCATCGGAATTCTCCAAGAATACTTGGGCCCCAAACTCATCACTGCTCCTCAGTGACAGTGCTGATGATCTCCATGATGGTGCATTTGTTGTCTCATGGTCATACAAAATTTTGAACTCATAGCCCGGCATTGTATTGGCTAGGACAATGCTCATCCTATATTCAGAAACTCTACACTCCAACCCAAAGTGTTTTTTGTAGCTCAACAATGGAAAACCGAGATGGATATACACTCCTCCTTGAACTAGTCAAGGGTCCTCTATGCAGTGATAGTCTGCTGCTCCAAATCATCAATGTGATCTAACCCTTGGTCATGTAATTTCCCTGATGGCATGTCCCCACAATTCTCTATCTGATGTGCTGAAATAATATGGGGTGGAAATTTTTGCATACCTTGGATAATCTCTCATGCATACCCTAGGTCCCACTCATTAAATAAGCTACTCTCATGCATACACTCCTCCTCTATGACTGTGTGTCCTCCATTAACTCTCCATTACCTCCATAATAGCGTTGTTTATTTGATCAACTTTGACCATGTCCACATGCTTTAGCCCCTGTTCACACCTCAAGGAGCTTTATACAGCTGATACAATGATCCACATTCACATGAGAAGTGGTTTTATTCCTACTAAAGAGATTTATGGGTCTCTCTACCCACTTATTCACCTATCTTTTAATAAAAAGAAAAAAATAATATTCCAACCAGTTAAAATATAATTAGGAATATTACACAAATCAACGGCTCACGTTCACTACAGAGGCACACCTTCGAAGAGCTTTTTGTACCCAGGAGTGCCCCTGTGATGACGTAGGCAGTCAGAGATGTGAGCAAGCAAGCCAGCTCATTGTCCATGTCATGTCCCATACATGGCTTGTCGTGCATTTAATTGTTGTTTTCCCCAGAAATTCTCGTTTCCCCTATAAATGCTGAGTCAAAACCCCATTCTTTTCACTTGCAGGTTTCAGTTTAAATCGTCCAAACCATCCTAATCACCTTGCCCCTTGTTTCTAAGTTTGTTCTAACACCATACTAAGTGTAAACATGGTCAAGTCATCATTGTCTAGTTCTTCTAGTCACATTCCTCTCATGGATACAGAGAAGGATGTAATGGACACTCGTTGCACAGTAGAACATTTTCCTTTGTACCAGCAAGTCATTATTAATCAACAATACTCCCTTGTCTTCATAGCTATGGTCAGGTATGGAGTCTTGTCTGCATGTGTCCCTAGAACTCTTCTTGTCCCAGAATTTATACATTGTCTAGCATCAGCATTATACCCCAGCAAGTGTTTTGTAATGAACCACTTGGGAGAGAGTGTCTTCCAAGTTTCATCCCTGTTAATTCGTCAAGCCTTCTGCTACCCAGAGCCTGAGTCATATGTTATTTTTAATGAAGTGTCATTGACAACACATTATGACAATCTTGTAGGGAAATATTACATACAGATTTTATTCTTTCTGAAGCCAGAACAAGGGAGTTTTTCTCGAGATGAAAAAGGTATATTCCTTGGAATTTTTTGATGCAGATGTCAAGCCTGTGTTACAATTTCTATCAAAAATACTTGAAAAGGAAGATGCTTCTCAGATTGATAGGTCAGTACTTGGATTTTTTTCTTTGATGATGAAACCTGAAGTAGTGTTGGGCATCCCATATTTTTGGCAGGAGAATATTAATTTTCAATTCATGAGCTTGACTCTCACAGGTTCTTTCAAGTTTCCCTCAATTGTTACTTTTTTTTCATGTATAAAAATGCAAAAGAGTTTTTGAATTTGGGTTTAAACATTATGGATTCAAATAAGAAGAGGCAGTCATTAGTGTTTTGGACTGACTTGATAAGAAATGAACCTAGTAATGGGGGATTATTTGATTTTTTTGCTTACTACCTTCCAATTGCATATAAAATTTTGAATGGGACCGCTCCCCCATGTTTTCTGCCAAAGGATCAGGAATTCCTTCAACTCAGTAATAGTTGCAAATATGGAGACTGGTTTGTTTTTGAAGATTATTCAGAAATTAGATTGTAAGGTGCAGAGGTTGAACCTTATACATTGCCTACTTTTGTCTCCATGAGAATGTTTGCCTTAGAATTTATTAGACAGAGTTTGAATGTGGAACAGATTCACTTTGTGCCAATAAATAAAGGACATTTGTTTAAATTACCCATGATTGTTGGACCTTTCGTATTGAATATGAGGCAAGCTACAAAAGAAGCAAACCAAATGCTAGAAGACATGCATCTATTACTAGGTGAAAAGTGGGCTTATGATCTACATCAGGTGATTTCCAAAAGAAGGGTTGAGAATGGTTACTCTTATTTTACTCATGAGAGTAAGCCTGAAATTGAAAAGCTGGCTAATAAAGGTTTTGTAGGTACTATAAATACTAGTATTGAAACTCCTATTATCTCTAAGAAGGTGAATAAAAGGGGTAAAGAAAATAATGTCAATTCAGAAGAGGAGGAACAAGGAGCTGAAAAGAGAGTTGAACTGAGTGAAGAGATACCATATTCAAAGCCAGGTTTATCAATTCAGTTGGGAGATATACAAAATACTCCATCTTCACCATCCAGGCATGAGGTTTTTCATGACCAGGTTACATTAATTAAGAAATTTGTTTCCCAAAATTCTAAGAAGAATCAGAAGATCAGAGAAAGTATGGAGGCTCAAGCTGAGTCTCAAATCACACCTTATCAGACTAGGTTATTAACTACTATGGATTTAGAGAAAGATCGGCTGAAAATTTTTTTTTCACACCCATCTGAAATGACAGTAGGGTCATCAAGAAATTTCAAGACTATTAATTTAACTGTTGATTCCAGGAAGATTCCCTTACCTGATAAAATTAATTTACATATGCAAACAGGTCTATTAATTGTGAATGATTTGACTAAAACTAGTGCAGCTACAAGTAAAGTTGAGAACATGTTGGGAAAGTTAATCAAGCAGCTGAAGTTGAAGAAGGCTAGTTCTAGAGCTCTATCCACCCAAAATGAGGAATTAAAGAAGATAATTTTCAAGATTGGAGTGAACCCCAATGACAGGTCAATTGTACAAAAGCTATTGCAGAGTGCAGAATCAGAGATTAATGTGCTAAGGAAGAAGTTGAAGATCCCTACTGGAGAAAACCCAATGGCAGTTGAAGTGGCAGAAGTGGAATCTAAAAAGGAGAAACTTTTACAGCAAATGTTGCAAAGGGATGAAGAGATTTTCAGATTGAAAGAGACAGTAGCTAAGTTACAGGGGCAGATTGATTCACATGTCTGCACAATAGTTTTTTCATCTGAAACTGATGACCCAGAAGAAAAACTATCACAATTAAGTATTGAGTAAAAGATGGCAGAGATTGATATGAAGAAATCCCAAAGTGATCTTGAGACAGCTATAAAATTTATATGTGCTAAGGATAATGAAATTCAAATGTCAAAGGAAAATACAGACAAATACAAAGCAAATTATCAATCAGCTTGTGAAGAAATCAAGAATCTCATAGAGAAGGTAAAGGGAAACATTTCCCTAATTGAAGCTAAACAGATTCTTTGGAATGAGATTATAGGAGTAATGAAAACAATATGGGAATCACTAGTTCTTATTTTAGAAGAAAAGAGTATAATCAGAGATCTTCAAGAGCTTGTATTATCTGACAAACCAAAAATTCATGATAGAGCTATATGGGCTAAGAATTTAATAGATTTTGTCAACTCCAAATCAGATCAAGAACTGGGTGAACATGAGATTAAAGATAGAACATTATGTGTTCTAGAAATTAACAAGGTGATAGTGAAGAATGCATACAGGAAGTCAGTAGAAAAGAAGTTGACATGGAGAAAGCAAGCAATAGATAAGTTCAACATCATGTTTGATAAAAGAACCATGGCAGGACTGACATCTTGCTGGGATATGCAAGGTAATTTATTGTCCTAGGAAACATAAGAAACTCTGTTGGTGGAAGCAAAAAGTAAAATTGACAATACTCATGAGAAGATTGCAGTTTTAAAAGGAACAACAATTGTCAATTTCCTTCATAAAGATTTTTAGTTGTTATGGATGCTCAAGACTCTATTTATGGACAAGCCTACTTACACCAGGATCACTTCTTTTATATTAGAACATCATAAGTTAGTTAATGCTCCAAGGAAAATTGTTGAACTCTGGAAAAAGTGCAGAAAATGGATGACCAATATTCCTGAATACACATCAGCAGCAGATGATACTCATAAAACCACATCAACAACAAAGGTTACTCAAAATACAACATAATATTTATATTTATTATTGTATTTTCTTTTTTTTTTCTTATAAGAACGAGGTTGTAATGTTACCCTCGATTGTAATGAAAGTATTTGATAGAAGAAAAAAGTAGTTTAAGTAGTTTTAAGAAGTTTTGGCAGTTACAAACTGCTTTTGAATGTATTTAAGAAAGAAAAAAATGAAGAAGAAGGGTTCGGAGTTTGGGAACCTCTGGAAGACTATATTTTTGTACTTATTCTCTGAAGAGTTAATGAATGAAGTCTCGAGTTTCCTGCAATTGTTGATGGTGGTTTGTCTTTCCTATGTCATCTTGTGTTATTTATTCTAATGAATGAAGTGAAGTAATAAAGTTGCAAGTCTCTAAAATACATTTGTAAGTAAGATTTAAATATCCTTAAATGTGCTCCTTCACTCCAACTCCTCTATATTCAAAAATTATTTCTGACACTTAAGTTAATAGATCATGTGTTTAACACATATTATCTTAAGCTTCCTTACAGTTCTTCTTATTCATTCACATTTCAGCAGTTAAAGGCATTTTGTAATATTTTATTACTCCAGAGAATTAAGGGTTTGAAAAAAAAAATTCAAATGGAATAAAACAAAGAACAAATGATAAATATTGTTTCCATAAAATATTGTTAAAATGTCTTAAGCATTGATTCTTTTTCACAACCAAGGGAATGTCTCTTAAGAACCAACACCATCGATGGGAATATCAAGGGTTATATAAGACCAACGGAAAAATAATGACCAAAATGCAGAATTAAAGCGACAAGATACCAATCACAAATCCAAAGCACGAAGAGAATGAAGCCTACCTAACCTTGATGTGCTAGCATAATTGCAATCCACAAGGATAGGAAAATATTTAGGGAGAAAAAGTGTGTGGAGCTCCTAAGTGTTGAAATAACTTATGAAATGAAGTTTTAGGGTCAAACCCCTTATATATTTTTCTCCACATGTACGACAAGATTCAAGGTTAGCTCTATGACTAATACATGTGATTGCGCTAGTAAATAAAATTGTTTTAGGCTTACCAACTACGATTGTGATTTTACGTAGGCTCAAGCAGGCTTATGATGAGTAAAAACACTTAGAAAGTATCATAGCTTGATTTATTAAGAAATTGGTTGGGGATACAAAATTAGAAGAGGTCAAAAATATAGATTTTAACCCTGTACATAAATTACCTGCAAACGAATTCTTAAAAAAGAAAAATATATAATAGCGAGAACATAAAATAAATATACACAAATATTTTCCCTTGGATCCAAAAACCAGGAATAACAAATCTATTTTTCATTATATTCCTTTCAATGTTACAATACATATATATACATTTCAAAGAATTCAAATACCCCAATCCACTGACCACAGATTAGAAAATAATCGTAGTTCCCTTGACCGTATCTACAATTAACATGGGAAAAAACTATTGTTCACAAAAATCATGCCAAAACCATGGGTAGGTCTTCCCACCATATTTGGTTCCACCCCCCATCCTTGGGTCCGCACAACTAATATTGGGTCTGCATAAAATAAAATAAAAAATATTTGGGGCACTACCCCAGACCCCATGATGCGTGGAAAGAATATAACACACCCCCATCATTCTCCCACTTGTTGTTTTATTTCCACCACGGGGGTCAGAGGAGAGTTTA
Organism: Pinus albicaulis; assembly: GCA_034641835.2. NCBI lineage: Eukaryota > Viridiplantae > Streptophyta > Pinopsida > Pinales > Pinaceae > Pinus > Pinus albicaulis. The sequence continues at coordinate 106,839,437 of CM076572.1, forward strand.
GTCACTATTCCAGAGCTACAATGCCCATTATTTTTCTACACCAAGAAAACTTCTCAATGCTCACAGACTTTGTCAATGCATCTGCAACATTGTTCAGAGTTTCTTCCTTTACCAGCAACACCTTTTTATCTTCAACCATATCCCTCACAAAATGATACTAAACATCAATGTGCTTTGTATTTGAAAGATAAGCAAGGTTCTTTGCCAAGAAAATTTCACTTTCATTGTCACAATCTATCCTTATAGCTCATTGTACCAACCCCATACTTGAACACAATCTCTGCAACCAAACTTCTTCCTTTCTTGCATGAGTGGCTACCATGTATTCAACCTTTTTAGTTAAAAGTGCCACTACTAAATGTCTCTTGCTCATCCAACTAGCTGCTCCTCCAAATAGGTTAGATACATACCCACTTGTAGATCTTCTCTAATCCAAATATCCATCCCATTTTTCATCAACAAAGCCATGTAAGTCCAAAACTCTACGCAATATTGGTCTTCCTTCGTAGCACATACCATAATCTCTAGTGCCACACAAATACCTGAAAACTCACTTCACTGTTTTCCAATGCTCCTTCCATGGTTTTGACATAAACCTGCTCAATACTCCCACTGCATGTGCAATGTCTAGTTTGAAACAGATCATTACATACATCATGATACCAACTTCACTCACATATGGAACACATCAATTTCCTCTTCCTCTTCTTGTGTCTTGGTACATTGTTTGGCATATAACTTTACACATATAGGATAGGAACCTTCACAAGTTTGATATCATGCATATTAAACCTCTGCAATATTATCTCAACACACTTCCTTTGTTTTAACCATAGGTTCCTATTTCTCGATCTCATTTAATTTCCATGCCCATAATATAGTTTGCAGCACCAAGATCCTTCATGTAAAATTTACAGGACAACTCGTTCTTCAAATCTTGGATAATTTCTTTGTCATTTCCAATCAACAACATATCATCCATATACAAGACCAAATAAATAACACAGTCACCAATTAATTTAAAATAAACACAGTGATTTTCTTTTCTCCTTGTGAAGCCAAGTTTGTATCAAATTTCTGATACCACATCCTTGGTGGCTGCTTTAACCCATAAAATAATTTTTTTACCTTCATACCAATTCTTTCTTACCCTTCACTCAAAATCCTTATGGTTCCTTCATGCAAATATATTATTCTAGATCCCAGTCAATAAATTTTGTCTTCACATCCATCTGTTCTACCTGAAAATCAAAAGAAACGGCAATCGATAAAAGTAATCTAATAGAAGCTAACTTAACAACAAGATAAAAAATATCACCAAAATCAATTCCCAACACCTAGGAATAACCTTTTCCTACCAACCGAGCTTTGTATTTCTCAACCTTTCCTTCTATATTCAACTTCTTCTTAAACACCCATTTTCTTCCAATGGGTTTTCTTCTAGTCGGAAACTCCACCAAATCCCAAGCCTCATTTTTGTCCAAAGATGTCATTTCATCAACCATGGACTCCTTCCAAATTTTCCCATCTTCTAAATCCACTTCCTCCCTGATAGTTCTGGGATGATCATCAGTAATAGATAAATAAAAATTTGAACAAAAATCAGATGGATTATACCTCTATGGTTTCCTTCTCTCTCGAACTGATCTTCTCAAAATCGGATTATGTGGTTCTTCCTCTTACGATTATCATTTTTTTGTGTCACCAATTTGAGATGAAATCCTAGAGCATGAAAAAAGCCAAACTTCTTCAGACGATATCTCTGACAATATAGTGAACCAAGATCTGAAATTTTTACAAGAAGTTCATATAGATTTCGGCTCCTCATGGTAAAAATTTCAGCTTTTTAACCTTCGTATAAAAAATAAAAGGAAACATGGAATATTTAAAGAATGGTTTAAAAGAATACGTGGAAGGTTTGAAGGAAGGTTTGACAAATTTTCTACAAGAAATTATTCCTAATGGAGAAAATTTATTAGACAAAACTCATGATGAAAACAAAAGGAATGTTAATCATGATTCCATAAGCCCTAAATTTGGATTGAAAACCCACCATACTCCAAAGATCGATATGAGGAAGTTTGATGGCAAGGATACAGTAACATGAATAGTACAGATGGAGCAATATTTTGATCTCCTGTTAGGTTCCTATATTACTACTGTAGTCCCTTATTGTTGTTAGTGTAGCCCCCTTATTGTTATTTTTGTACCCATGTAATCCCTATATTGTTATTATTGTGCCCCATAAATAGCCCACTATTGTTATTGTTGTGCCCTTTCATTATTATTGTTAGGTTAGCTAGGATTATATTGTGACCCCATGGACTCCTATATATAGAAAGGAGGTTTTTTCATTTGTACAAAAATAACGACCAAATTGTAGAATTAAAGCGACAAGATACCAATCGCAAATCCAAAGCACGAAGAGAATGAAGCCTACCTAGTATTGATGTGCTAGCATAATTGTAGTCCACAAGGATAGGAAAATATTTATGGAGAAAAAGTGTGTGGAGCTTCTAAGTGCTTAAATAACTGATGAAATGAATTTTGAGGGTCAAACCCCTTATATAGTTTGCTCCACATGTATGACAAGCTTCAAGGTTAGCTCTATCACTAATACATGTGATTGTGCTAGTAAATAAAATTGTTTTAGGCTTACCAACTATGATTGTGATTTTACTTAGGCAGAATTCAAGCAGGCTTATGATGAGCACAAACACTTAGAAAATATTGTATCTTGATTTATTGAGAAATTGGTTGGTGATCCAAAATTATAAGAGGTCAAAAATATATATTTTAACCCTGTACATAAATTACCTGCAAATGAATTCTTAAAACAGAAAAATATATAATAGCGAGAACATAAAACAAATATACATAGATATTTTCCCTTGGATCCAAAAATTGGGAATACCAAATTGATTTTTCATTATATTCCTTTCAATGTTACAATACAAATATATACATTTCAAAGAATTAAAATACCCCAATCCACTAACCACATATTAGAACATAATCGTAGTTCCCTTGACCGGATCTACAATTACCATGGGAAAAAATTATTGTTCACAAAAATCATGCCAAAACCATGGGTAGGTCTTCCCACCATCTTTGGTTCCACCCCCCCATCCCTGGGTCCACCCAAATATTATTGGGTATGCATAAAGTAAAAAAAAAAAATCTGGGGCACTGTCCCAGACCCCATGATGCATGGAAATAATATAACACACCCCCATCATTCTCCCAGTTGTTGTTTTATTTCCACCACGGAGGTCAGAGGAGAGCTTAGTCACTAGTCTAGAGCTACAATTCCCATTGTTTCTCTACACCAAGAAAAATTCTCTACAATGCCCATTCTTCAGAGTTTCCACCTTTACCAGCAACACCTTTTTATCTTCAACCATATCCCTCACAAAGTGTTACTGAACATCAATGTGCTTTGTCTTTGAATAATAAGCAGGGTTCTTTTCCAAGAAAATTTCACTTTCATTGTCACAATATATCCTTATAGCTCATTGTACCAACCCCATACTTGAACACAATCTCTGCAACCAAACTACTTCCTTTCTTACATGAGTGGCTACCATGTATTCAACCTTTGTAGTTAAAAGTGCCACTACAAAATGTCTCTTTCTCATCCAACTAACTGCTCCTCCAAATAGGTTAAATACATACCCACTTGTATATCTTCTCTAATCCAGATATCCATCCCATTTTGCATCAACAAAGCCATGTAATTCCAAATCTCTGCCCATTCTTGGTCTTCCTTCGTAGCACGTACCATAATCACTAGTGCCACAGAAATACCTGAAAACTTGCTTCATTGTTTTCCAATGCTCCTTCCATGGTTTTGACATAAACCTACTCAATACTCCCACTACATGTGCAATGTCTAATCTGATACAGATCATTACATACATCATGATACCAACTTCACTCACATATGGAACACATCAATTTCCTCTTCCTCTTCTTGTGTCTTGGTACAATTTTTGGCATACAACTTTACACATATAGGAATAGGAACCTTCACAGATCTGTTATCATGCATATTAAACCTCTGCAATATTGTCTCAACATAATTTCTTTGTTTTAACCATAGGTTCCTCTTTTCTCAATCTCATTTAATTTCCATGCCCAAAATATAGTTTGCAGCACCAAGATCCTTCATGTCGAATTTAGAGGATAACTCGTTCTTCAAATCCTGGATAATTTCTTTGTCATTTCCAATCAGCAACATATCATCCACATACAAGACCAAATAAATAACACAGTCACCAATTAATTTAAAATACACACAGTGATTTTATTTTCTCCTTGTGAAGCCAAATCTGTATCAAATTTTTGGTACCACGTCCTTGGTGACTGCTTTAACCCATAAAAGACTTTTTTTACCTGCATACCAATTCTTTCTTACCCTTCACTCCAAAGCCTTATGGTTGCTTCATGCAAATATATTATTCTAGATCCTAGTGAATAAATTTTATCTTCACATCCATCTGCTCCACCTGAAAATCAAAAGAAGTGACAATAGATAAAATTAATCTAATAGAAGCTAACTTAACAACAAGGGAAAAAATATCACCAAAATCAATTCCCAACACCTAGGAATAACCTTTTCCTACCAACCAAGCTTTGTATTTCTCCACCTTTCCTTCTATATTCATCTTCTTCTTAAACACCCATTTGCTTCCAATGGGTTTTCTTCTAGCCGGAAACTCCACTAGATCCCAAGCCTCATTTTTGTACAAAGATGTCATTTCATCAACCATAGCCTCCTTCCAAATTTTCCCATCTTATAAATCCACTTCCTCCCTGATAGTTCTGGGATGATCATCAGTAATAGATAAATAAAAATTTGAACAAAAAGCAGATGGATTATACCTCTATGGTTTCCTTCTCTCTCAAACTGATCTTCTCAAAATTGGATTGTGTGGCTCTTCCTTTTACGATTATCGTTTTGTTGTGTCACCTATTTGAGATGAAATCCTAGAGCATGAAAAAACCCAAACTTCTTCGAACCATATCTCCAACAATATAGAAAACTGAGGTCTGAAATTTTTACAAGAAGTTCATCCAGATTTCGGCTCCCCATGGTAAAATTTTCAGCTTTTTAACCTTCATAGAAAAAATAAAAGGCAACACGGAAGATTTTAAGAATGGTTTAAAAGAATACATGGAAGGTTTGAAGGAAGGTTTGAAAAAGTTTCTACAATAAATTATTCCTAATAGCAAAAATTTATTAGATAAAACTCATGATGAGAACAAAAGGAATGTTAATCATGATTCCATAGACCCTAAATTTGGATTGAAAACCCACCATATTCCAAAGATCGATATGAGGAAGTTTGATGGCAAGGATACGGTAACATGGATACTACAGATGAAGCAATATTTTGATCTCCTATTAGGTTCCTATATTACTAGTGTAGTCCCTTATTGTTGTTAGTGTAGCCCCCTTATTGTTATTTTTGTACCCATGTAATCCCCATATTGTTATTATTGTGCCCCATAAATATCCCACTATTGTTATTGTTGTGCCCTTACATTATTATCGTTAGGTCAGTTTGGATTATATTGTGGCCCCATGGACTCCTATATATAGAAAGGAGGTTTTTTCATTTGTATCATCCAAGAATTGTTCATTTATAAAATGTAAAGGAGGTTTCCCCCTTTAAGTCATTGATCTCTCTTTTCTTCTATTTTGTGAGTTCCATAATGTATAACACACACAAGAGGTACGTATTGCAACTTTATATTTAGAAACCAAATAGTTTGTATGGTATCAATGACTTTTTTCTCATAAACCACTTGTCACTTAGTCAATTTTTACAGAGGAAATGATAGCACATTATGAGAATACAAATAGCAACACCTTATTTAGCCAATTTATAAACCTAAAACAAAAGGGTTCAAATGTGGAGTGCATTGAGTACTTCCAAAAACTGAATATCAAGGTAAATGATATTCCAAAGGAGCATAGGATTGATATCTTCATAGGGACCTTAAAGGATAACATCCAACATTACTTTCCCCTTTGGGAACATGATTCATTGGAGAAGGAATTTAGGGTGGCAATAAAAGTTGAAAGCAAAATTATGGCAACAAGGAAGTCTACCACTAACAACTATAAATATTGAAGTGTTGATTCTCCTATCCTTCCACAACTTTCAAGGTTGACACCATAACAATTGGAGGAAAAAAGAGAAAAAGGGATTTGTTATAGTTTTGATAGTAAATACACTAAAGGTCATAAGTGTGTTGAGAAGAAATTATTTTACCTAGATTGAAAAGAGGAGGAATAAAAGGAATGAGAAAGGTAAAAATAAGAGGATATACACTAGGAACCAAACCCAGAGAAAGAAGAAATGAATCTGACCATATCTTTTAATGCATTGGCAGTAATTACCACTCCTCAAAATCTCAAGATAGAAGTACATATAAATAATAAAAAAGAAATATTTTTGATTGATTCAAGTAGTACCCATAATTTTATTGATTGTAATATAGCCAAGGAATTTAATTGCTTCCTATATCCAGCACCAGAGTGTCAAGTGATTGTTGCAAATGGAGGAACTATAAATTTATATGGAAAGTGCCATAATATCAAGCTATCCATGGGTTAATATGTATTAAATATTCCAATGCTTTCCATTCCAATGGGTGGTGTTGATGTTGTACTAGGATTCCAATGGTTACAATTGTTGGGGACGATAGATTCTAATTTTCAAACACTTTTCTTAAAAAAAAATGGGAAGGAAAGGAAGTTGAATTAAGGGGTATTGTAGGAAAAACATGAAATATTTTCGACTCTAATGGCATGAAAAAGCTTCTAAAGACACAAAAATGGGGATTAATTGCACAATTATGATCAATCGATATTCAAACATCAAAATCAACTATTTCTCCATATCTCCAAAAAGTCTTGGACAATCATTCCAATATATTTGATACTCCCAAAGGCCTCCCACCTATTCATAATCATGATCATGCTATTCATTTGATTCTAAGAAGTGTTCCTCCAAACATCAGGCCTTACAGATATCCTTATACCCAAAAGAGTGAAATTGAACATATGGTTGTAGAAATGTTGGAAGTTGGTATAATTCAACATAGCCAAAGTTCTTTCTCTTCTCCAGTAGTATTGGTGCACAAGAAGGATGGATCATGGAGCATGTTTCCAGATTATAGGTAGCTCAACAAGCTTACTATTAAATATAAATTTCCCATTCCTATCATGATGAATTGTTGGATAAAATTACTTCACCAAGTTGGATCTTCATTCAGGATATCATCAAATTATAATGTAGAATGAGGACATTCTGAAACAACATTCATAACTCATGAGGGTCATCACTAATTTTTGGTCATGCCTTTTGGCCTTACTAATTCACCTTCCACATTTCAAGGTTTGATGAATTCCATTTTCAAACCCTTCCTTAGAAATTTGTAATAGTATTTTTTGATGATATACTAATCTACAACAAGTCTTGGAAGGAACATGTTCAACATGTTGACAGGGTGCTTAAACTATTGGAGGAGAAACAATTACATGCATAAACCTCCAAATGTTTCTTTGGAGTACAAGAGGTGGAATATTTGGGTCATATTGTATCTCTTGAGGGTGATAAGGTAGACCCTAAAAAAATTAAACCCATTAAGGAATGGAAAATCCCCACAACCATAAAGCATCTTCGATAATTTCCCAGGTTGACTGGGTATTATCGCAAGTTTGTTAAGAATTATGGGAGAATAGTGGCACCTCTAACATCATTACTGAATAAAGATGCATTTTCTTGGACTCCAAAAGAAACTACATTGAGGAAATTTCAGCCTAAAAGTAGCCTCATAAGGAAAAATAATAAAAAATAGCTAAAATGATAAAATAAGAGTTTTAAATTTTGGAGGGAAAAGAAGAAAAACTATTTTTTTACCTGTATTTTTAACTTATCTCCTTATCATTTTACCCAAATTTCAATTGTAGAGACCCGTTGGATGTGGAATTAAATTCCACATCCAACAAGTACCCATTATGCATACTTTTGAGAAGACCCACATTGATAAAAAGTTAAGATACATGAGAAAAATGTGTTAAACACACCTTTTTAATGTATCTTCAATTTTTATCAATGTGGGTCTTCTCAAAAGTATGCATAATGGATACTCGTTGGATGTGGAATTTAATTCTGCATCTAACGTGTGTCTACACTTTAAATTTGGGTAAAATGATAAGGAGATAAGCCAAAAATACAGGTAAAAAAACAGTTTTTCTTCTTTTCCCTCCAAAATATTTACATGTAACTCTTTTTAAATTTAAAGGATTTTTATTGGCTTACATATTATGACATGGAAATTACGTGAAAAATTCATGGGAACTTTTAGGATGAAATTTCCTCTAATGAATCCTTCGAACATCTTAAAGAGGAAATGTTCTAGGCACCGGTCTTATCTATGCCATACTTCACAAAAACCTTTATTGTGGAATGTGATTCCTCAAGAAATGGAATTGGTTTTTTTTAATGCAAGCATGAAGACCCATTAATTTTGAAATCCGTCGAATCAAAGGAAATTATTTACACAAACCTATGATGATAAGGAAATGTTGGAAATACTGCATGCATTAAAGCAATGTTGACCTTACCTAATGGGAATACACTTCAAGGTACAAATAGATCATGATAGTCTTAAATACATTTTGGAAAAATATTATCTTCAGAAGGGAAGAAAAAATGGGTCACAAAGATGTTAGGTTATGAATTTGAAATCATATACAAACAATGGAAGCAAAATGTTTTTGCATATGCACTCCCAAGAAAGGATGATAATTTTATACAGAAACATCCAAAACTACTCAAGAATTGAGGAAAACATTTCTTTAAAGGAGAGGGGCATGTTAGGTCCCTATAATACTAGTGTATCCCCCTTATTGTTATTAGTGTACTCCCCTTATTATTATTGGTGTTCCATGTAACGCCCATATTGTTATTGTTGTGCCCCATAGAATCCCACTATTGTTATTGTTGTGCCCTTACATTATTATTATTATGTAGGCTCTGATTATATTGTGACCCCTTAACACCCTAACTTGTCCCACAAATCCTTCATCATAGCTTCCCCTATTACTTTCAACAATACTGAATCTAAGAGACACAATTGTATTGTATTATTTTCCTTCCGATCTAACTTCGCCCAGTCTCCTGCCGACATTCCTGTTGGTGTCATACCTGGATCTATAGCGATCCACTGATATCTATCCACCAATAGATCCTCCATATTGAGCTTCCACAAGTCAGAACATTTTCCATTGAATTTCTTGATCTCTATCTTGCCACTATTCTCCATCTTCTTTCACCGCGAGAATTGATCCCACATATCTCCCACTGTAACGAGGTCTACCACAGGCCTGAGAAAAACCCCTCAGTAGAAAATGCATCCCCTTGAAGCTGAAAACAACTCTGATACCAAATGTAGGTTTTAACCATGTATAGATATTACCTGCAAATGAATTATTAAAATAGAAAACTATACAATCATGATAACATAAAACAAATATACATAGAGATTTTCCCCTAGATCCCAAAACCAAGAATACCAGATTTATTTTTCATTATATTCCTTCAATGTTACAATACATATATATACATGTTGAAGCATTCATAAACCCAAATATACTAACCCTACATTAGAACATAATCACAGTTCCCTTGACCAGATTTACAAATACCATGGGAAAAAACCATCGTGCCCAAAAACCATGCGCAAAACCATGGATAAGTTCACCCACCATCTGTGGGTCTTCCCCCACCCTTGGGTTTGCCCAACTATTATTGGGTCTGCGTAAAATAATACTTTTTCAGGGGAATTGCCCCGGACCCCATGATGCATGGAAATAATATAATGCACACCTAAAAATAAAATTGGTGGGATATTGCAATAGCTACAACACCACATTAGACCAATTATATAATAGAAGAAAGACGGAGGGATTAGAGCCTATCCCCATTTAATTACAACTACTTGAACTACTAACATAATGGAAACCTAGGATATGCTTAAAGGATTTAGAAAGGTGATATAATAGAAGAAGGAAAGAGGCATTAGAGCCTATCCCCACTTAATGTCAACTTCTTGAACTCCTAACATAGATCAACTTTTTACAAAAATCACTTCGAAAAGAGACTTTGTGAAAATTTATACAACTTGATCGACTATTGAGAAAAAGAGCAATTCAATAACTTGATCATGAATGAGCTTTCTGGTGAAGTGCATTTGTAGTTTAATGTGATTATTGCACTGATGCTAAATTATATTTTTGGAAGCTTAAAGGTTTCCTAATTATTGCACCAAAGTATTATTAGATGTTTTTATTGTAATCCAAACTCTCAAAGTATTTTTCAAAGTGACAATACTTCTTGACTTGCATTAATTGTTGCTCAATATTCTGCTTCTGTTGAAGAAATATAAATAGTATGCTACTTCTTAGAAGCCTAAATGACAAATTTGGAACTAAGATTCAAAACATAACCTATTGTATGCTTTTAATAATCAAGGTCTCCATCCCAATCTAAATCGATGAAAGAAACCAATAAAGGAGTTCCCTCTAAAATGTAAGATATCCAAAAATGAATTATACATCAAATATATTGAAGTGCCATTTTTGTTGCTTTCCAATGACTTTCATGGGGTGTCTTTATATACCAGCCAACAAAATCAACAAAAAATGAAATATTAGGATGAGTAGAAGTCAAATATAAGGGGATACCAATGAACTAGCAGTACAAAGTGGCATCAAATTCAAATGTAGTGTAGGTTACAATAATTTTGATTGTGTACTTAAATGGATAAAGGGTTGGCCCTACAATATTCCACGTGAAAGTGGAAATAAGGTCACACGCATAATTGATTGGGAAATATAAATTCTTTCCTTGGTTCCCAATAGTTGGAAGCTAGGGAAATAGTGAAAATATCATAATTTTATCATTCCAGGCTTCTAGTTAAGGATTTATTTTACATGGGTTAATAGTTTAGTGTCACTATCAATGAGGATAAGGTAATCAACATAAAGTGTAAGGATTATGAGATGGGTTCCTACTTTCTTGGTGTATAATTTTGATTCATAATGACATATAGCAAATCTAGTGTCAAGAATAAAGTTATGATATGCTCAAGGAGCTTGTTTAAGATCTATATTTGTTGGAAGCATCGAACAATACTGAGAGGGGGGGTGAATCAGTATTGTGCCCTATGATCAACTTATACCAATTTTTTCCTTATCTTTACGCAATTATTGAATCTTGAATTAATTAACTATCAACACATTATTATATCATATATACATGTAAAAAATGAGAAAAAATAACCATGAGCAGCAACACATCAATCAACACATGAGACACAAGATATAAAGTAGAAACTCGAAGGGTAAAAACCATTTTTTGCATATAGTCTTCGCCTTTTTCTTTTTATTAATCATCAAATATTATTTTAAATGTGATCATTATTCACCACTATATAAAATCAACATAGATTCAACTAATATTGTAATATGCTAAAACAAAATACTTTAATATATTCTACAAATGACGGAAACCAATTATGATCACATAATAACTTGAACAAGAAAGAGAAATAATTTCAATCACACAACACAAATATTTATTTGGGGAAAGCCTCATCTAAAAACCTAATTATTTGTATATGGCATAAGTCAAATAATATGAAACAATATAGTTCTCTCTCAGGCTTGAGAGCTCTCTACATTATCTATGTTTGTCTCATGCTATCCGAAGCAATTTTGGCCCAATACTTAACCAAATTCTTGCCTCTCGATGCCCTGAATTTCTTGCGCAATCCCTGGGGAAATTGAGCCCCTATTAATTAGGAAATTCCCAGTTAATGATTGTGCAATACATCTAAGGCATTCTGCTAACTCCATGCACCACCTGTACAATTTTCTAATTATAAAACTAATAGTACACTTCCCTTTAACTCCAATCTCAACTGGGTCTTCCTCAGAAATGGCATGCACTAACTATTTATAGTGAATTTTTAGTTCTTTGATTGATTATTTAATGTGAATTAAATCATATTTAATTCACTGGACCTCTCACTAGTGCCTCCATTAGTTAGAACTAGTTAAACTGATTTTAACTCAAATAATTAAGTTAAATAATTACAACTCAAAATAAATATTAATTTGAACCCATAAAACTTAGGGAGAACTTTACACACCTCTAGTTTGACCCTCAACTCAACTTGATTAAGCTAACTAAGTCTTCCTAACTTAGTTATCTCTTACAAGTTTTCATGTGATGTGGAATTATAATTTCCTTCCAATTTAATTTAGGGAAAATTAAATTAGAAGCCTCTTCTTGATGCCATTTTCAACAACCACTAGCGTGCAAGCCATAACTTTTCAATCAAGTGAGTTTATATTTTTACTAGGACACTACATGTATGAACTTTGCAGGACAACACCTGCTGGAATCCACCATTGCCTCGACTTTCTAGGCCACTACCTACTGGAATCCACCACTCCCAATAAGTCTTTCCCAACCACCATTATATGGAAGCCACCACTCACAAGTTCTCAAGCCTCTACCTAAATGATGTCGTTGCACCTTGCCACAACAAGCCATTACTTACCTCACTGAAGGCCCCAACCTTCAAGGTATTTTGTGTACCATGTTTCATAATATTTCATACGGGATCCATTGCTCTTTGCACTCAAACACTTGATCCACATTTTTTCCATTTTCATACTGGACTCACAACATCCTCTATGCTCATAAAACAACACAATATGCATACAACACAATCATTCTCTACAATACAAACTCAACCAATACACCATCCCAACATTATCTACACCTGATAATAGAAGCATGCAAATATGTCCATTGCATCATATGTAAATATTTGCAACAACAATCTAGCAGCTATATAATATGCAATAAAATCTATTAGCAACACATAATATATGAGTGTTTGAAAAAATACTCAGCAATTCTCAATTTATCTATCACTTGCATCACAAGAATATCATAAATCTAAACTCGGATCCAAGGTATCTATAGCTACAACCATAGCAATAATCTAATCTCTGTGATATCAGCAACATAATATCTGCAACTGCATACAAATTTTTATCATCTATTCTCCATAGGCACACTCAACATGTTCACAATATTGCTCCAAATATGATCTCTTATTTTCACTTTATCTGCAATATTGTATCTCATATTCTGTCTTAGTCTAACACCTTCTAATTCAAATTCCAACGTTTTATCAATGAAGAAATATGCAATCAATATAAATCACTAATCCTCATTTTCTTAGAATTTATCATATTCTATAATATGGAGCGACCTTTCTTGAATTATTAAGTCAAATACCATGTGAAAAAACCATAGAACGTGCCCCTAGAAATAATCTGAGTGCACAAATAATTCAGGAAACCCACCTACATGCTATAACACACCTCCTATACTCGAGAACTATGTTATAACCCAAGTAATAGGCTCTCTAAGCTACGTTATAATTTTATTTTTCCACTTACTCTGTTGTGTTACTATGATCATTTTCCCATATCTCTGTCAAATTGTTCCAACGCTTCCAAAACTTGTCCATCTTCCTCTACAGGAATCTCCATAACCTGTAGAGCCTATGAAACCATCAGAAACACCTCAATAACATTTCATCAAGCCTATTATCATCACAAAAAATCCTATAAATTTTTTGACATCAATGCCAACACAATTGGCTCCTTAGGTAGACATCTTAGGTTGAAATTAATGTCAACACCATGAGGCCAACATGCTCCCCCTTTGGTGTTGATGTCAACATATAACCACAACACCAAACTTGTTGAAAATACTAAGAGGGCAAGTGAGTCAGTATTTCTTTACAATTGTTATATTATGCGAGTTAAGATCACTAGTTAAACAAGAACACAATACATACAAAAATAAAATAATTTTATTAATGAAAATTATGAGAACTCTTATACTATTATACAAAAACTCAATCTCTAGATTGTACAAAAAAATATTTAACTCCTTCAAGGCTCCAACCTAGTCTCTCATAAGGCTCCAACCAGTAGGGGCATTTTGAGGTTTAAAATGGGCCTCCTAAGGAGATTATAAAATAATAGTGGAAATAATAAAATAATATTAGATTACATCATCAAATTTTAGAGGGAAAGAAGGAAAAACTACTTTTTCAACTCGTATTTTCAACTTACCTCCCTATGGGTTTACTCAAATTTTGAGCAAGAACACTCGTTGGATGCAGAATTTAATTCCTCATCCAACAAGTACCCATGTTGTATACTTTTTATGGGCCCTACTACATGAAAACTGAGAATACCTGAAAAACGTGATTACAATCACGTTTTTTTATGTATTTCTCATTTTTCATGTAGCAGGGTCCATCTAAAGTATGCAACATGGGTACTCATTGGATGAGGAATTAAATTTTTCATCCAATGAGTACTCCCTCTCAACATTTGAGTACAAATTTAGGGTGATAAGATGAAACTAGAAGTTGATAAAGTAGCTTTATTATTTTATTATTTTTTAATTTTTTTACTTTTTTACCCCAAAAATGGTGAATCATCCACCATGGTTGACATAATCATCTTGAATCCTATTGGTTCTTATAAATTTTATTTTGGTTGTACATTTTTCTTAGGAGGCCCATTTTTTACCTCAAAAGTTCTCTAATGCTTATATGAGGACTCAAATCCTCAATTATAAATCTAGGCTCCAACTTGGTATTTCTCAATTCTCCAACCTTATATGAGGACTCCAATCCTTAAATATATGAATCCAGGATTAAGAATTCTTCCAAAATATTCTCTTCAATAGATACGCTAAATGGGTATTCAAAAATATCCTTCAATAGATGTCATAAGTTTGCTTTAGGGGTCTCCAAGTGTTGAAAATGTAACTAGTTTCAGTCTTCATATTTTTTTTTGTACTCATTTCAATATGTATCTTATGTAAAAAGAAACAAAATAAAATAAAAAATTATTATTATTAAAGCATGGGTTTCATCCTCTTTATTGATGATATTCTCGGTAAAAGCATGTTCTTCATGCTTCTAGGTTTTTTCAGGTCTTAGGATTTATTTTCATGAATCAAAGAATCAACATCATGTTTATAAGACCCTTCTAGGAAAAATTTAATTGTAAAAAGAATTATTTTTAAGTCTATAATGTCTTTGAATCTCCAAAATTACAAGTTGTCCCTAGCAGTTACAATTCAGCCTAAAGGAGGGAATTCAACCCCTTGGGAAGGTTATATAAAGAAGCATTTCGATCTCATTTAGCAGTCACTCACTTCACAAGTTTGATCTATCAAGAAATAGTTTGATATATAGTTGGGAGAAGCATAAGAAGAGGAGAAAAGGTCTAGGAGAAGAAGGAAGGATTAAATATCTTGTTTTAAGTTCTATGTCTCTCACACGTGTGAATTTCTAGGGTTTCTGGTGATACAAAAGAAGGTTGAAGTTGTAGGTCCAAGTTGCAATACGACAAAGTGCAGAATATTGTAACTAGAAGGAAGAAAGCCCTGCCTTGATCTCGTTGAACTTAGGAGATTTGTCTTTCTTGAGATAGGTCTCATAAGGAGGTTGAATTAGGTTTTCTATAGAATTTCCAGGGTTGAAATTTTAGGGTCGAAGTAGCAATACGAGTTGTAGTATTAAAATTGGAAATTTGAAGTTGCAGTATTGAAGTTGGTTTTTGTAGGATCAGGGAAAGACTTGTTGGAGGGATAACTCGGTACTTGGATAAGGACTTGGTCTAGGTTTTTGGTCTTTGTATCTCAATTAAAGCAGATTCTAATAAGAGAATATTTTTTATGGGTTTTCCCCTTGGAGGGGTTTTTCCCTGGCTTGGAGCCTAATTTATGTGTCCTTTGTTATTTCTATTTCATTTTTATATTTTTTTGATGAAAATATCTAACTAAAGAACATAATAAGATTAACTATGTTCACAAGAAATTATTAAGGATAAGGAAAATAAGAATCAATAAGTTGCCACTTTGCATTTTTCCAACACCAAGTTCAGCCTCAACAGGTTCTCCATATCCACTTCAAATCTACAATAGGATTCTTTAATGGTATTCAATGACCACTACAAAGAAATCCAAGGTCAACTCAAAGTGTGTTCTAGGAAATTTACAAAACATGCTCTGCAATGATACTCCAAGGTCTACTCAAAGTTTTTTTCAATTCTGGTCAAAAAATCTATTTAGAAATCTATCCAAGGTAAATATTCTTCAGTTAGGTCTACTTCAAGGTCTCCAAAAAAAAAAATTAACATATTTTATATAATCATTCATTGAAGGTGTCTCCTAGGCTCTTCATTTCTACTCAAAGAATGTCCTTCATTCATCAAGGATTACTTCATTTCTTCTTCATATTGTCTCTAAAACAAAGGTCAAAAAGTGCACCAAGTATGTCAAAAAAAAAAATCAAAATTGCGGAGCTGAAATTTTTTCATAGAGGATCAATATTTGTACCCTATTACAGGGTCAAAATTTACTCCCACTTCGGGTTGTAATTGATTATAGGAGGATCGAATTCAGGACTCGGGTCCAACTCTATTCACAAAGGGGGGCAACATCTGCTACAAAAAAAAGAGGTTGAATCCATTATTTTAAAAGACTTATGATTAGTGCTACAAAATACTTTAAAATCTTATTAGAACATCACCAAAACCAAGAGCCAAATTTCACAAATTCCTTCTTCTTTTTTGTCTAAATTTCTTCTTTCTTTATCATATGAATCCCATTTTCTATTCTTTGTTCCAATATAAATTTCCTCCTTTCAATCTCAGTTAAATCCCCTTCAAAATCTTCAACCTTGCCTCAAAATTATTCATGTATTCATTTCAAAAAATTTATCTAAGTTACTCCTCTACCCTGGCCTCCTCAAGTGTGATATGTGTGTGTGTGTGTGTGTGTTCAAATGGGTAATATGAAGGGTTACTTCCCTTCATGTGGCATCCCTATGCATTCAAAACCAAATTTAGCAAAGCCAACTAGTAAATCAAGTTACACATTATTTTGGTGGACTATACATTATTGTTTTCCTCACATCACTACATGGCTTGTGATGCACATAATCATCAAAAATGAGGCAAATGATTCATAATATTTTCTACCTCTTTTGTCTCATATTTCGCTTCATTTTGACCACAAATCATAATTACTTGCCTAGATATTTGGTACAACATTTCCTCAACACTTCTATTGAAGTATTTTACTTTTATATTTTGGAATTGCCTTAGCTAACCACTGTGAATAGTAAAGGAATATATTATTACTATTTTTATTGAATAAAAACTCTCATAAAGTACTTACACTATAATAAACCATTACAAATGTTAGGTCCCTATATTACTAGTATAGTCCCTTATTGTTGTTAGTGTAACCCCCTTATTGTTATTATTGTACCCTTGTAACCCCCATATTGTTATTATTGTGCCCTTAAATTATTATTGTTAGGTCGGCTAGGATTATATTGTGGCCCCACTAGGATTACATTATGGCCCCATGGACTCATATATATAGAAAGGAGGTTTTGTAAATTGTATCATCCAAGAATTGTTCATTTATGTAATGTATTGGAGGTTTCCCCCTCGAAGTGGCTTATTTCTAAGGCGTTGATATCTTTTTTCTTCTATTTTTGGAGCTGGTTACACAACATTTGGTATCAGAGCTTTGGATTCTAGGGTTTCGCTGCTCTAAACAGGTCATCGTGGAATTTTCGCTATAAATTTTTTTCTACGAAGGTTCAGAATCTAAAATTTTTAGGGTGCGAAGCCGAAATCTTGAGGAAACTCTTCAAAAAAAATTTAGAGCTTGGTTCGCAACATTTTGAGAGATATGATCTATTGAAGGTAGTGCTTTTTCAGGCTCCCGAATTTCATCTCAAAGAGGTGATTGTGGGAAAATATTCATAACTCTCTCTTTGAGCATTGGATTGGAGTGCTGTAAAAAGTGTTCACAAGTAAATGGACTTTAGTTTCTTGGCTATAAATTTTAGGGCCAAAGAATGAAACAGTGATACGTGGCAAGTCGTACAAGTTTTCTCTACTGAACTAGTCCATAATTAGGTCATTGTGGGAGATTGGACACAACTTTGTCTTGGAGAATCCAAATCAGGTCAGACCTATGGCATTCGAAAGAGAATTCAGAGGGCTACGTTGGTACCAAAATTCAAATATTGAAGTGCTGCAATCACAGAGATAATCCAATTTCAATATCGAGCTCCTCAAAAGCAAGAAAAAGGTGTGTATTTGTTTCCGAATTGCATAAGTCTTGTTTGAAGAATCAATTTGAATTGATTCCAAGGGCATATTGTAGAATAGATATCAGTAATGGGTTCTAAAATATGCCCCGTAAAAATAATTCAACACCCATTAAGCCTTCAGAAGGCTCTACTATGGCTCATGAATATGAAGAATTGTAACATGATCTATCAAAATTACAAGAGCAAGTGCACCACATTTCGCTCTCGTAAAGAGCAAAAAAAAATGAAATGGAAGTTTTGAAGAAAGGCGTGGAAGCTAAGATGGATGGCATGGAAGCTGGAATGGAAGCTGGAATGGAAGCTAAGATGGATGACATGAAAGACAACATGGAAAACATGAAGAATGATCTAAAAGAAAACATGGAAGGTTTGACAAAGTTGATACAAGAAATGTTTCATAATGGTGAAAAGATAGTAGAAGAAACTCATGATGATAACAAAATAAATGTTAATCGTGATTTAATAAACTCTAATGTTGGCGGGAAGAACCACCATATTCAAAAAATGGAGATGAGGAAGTTTGATGGAAAGGATCCTGTAACATGGATACTACATATTAAGCAACATTTTGATCTCCATAACGTGCAAAACACACAAAAGGTACGCATTGCAACTTTACATTTAGAACAAAATAAATTTGTATGGTATTGATGGCTTTAATCCCGTAAAAAAAATTGTCACTTGGTCAATTTTTATGGAGGAAATGATGGCACATTATGAGGATACAAAGAGCAACACCTTCTTTAGACAATTGATAAATCTCAAAAAAAAGGGCTTAGTAGGGGAGCACATTGAGGACTTCCAAAAATTGAATATAAGGGTAACTGATATTCCAGAGGAACACAGGATTGATCTCTTCATAGGCACTTTAAAGGATAACATCCAACATGAAGTTCGTGTTTTGGAACCTGATTCATTGGAGAAGGGATTCAGGTTGGAAAGAAAAATTGAATGTAAAATTATGGCGACAAGGAAGCCTACCACTCACTTCTATAAAGAAGGAAGGTTGCTACGCCTAGATTTCCACAACCTACAAGTTTGACACCACAACAATTAGAAGACAAAAGAGCAAAAGGGCTTTGCTACAGCTGTGATATCAAATACACTAAAGGTCATAAGTGTGCTGAGAAGAAATTATTTTACATAGATTGTGAAGAGGAAGAAGAAAATGAACAATAAGAGGATATACACCAGGAACTAGCCATAGAAGGGGAAGAAATGAATCTGACCATATCGTGTAATGCATTGGCAGGAATTACCACTCCTCAAACTCTCAAGATAGAAGGACATATCAAGAAGAAAAAGGTAATAGTTTTGATTGATTCAGGTAGCACCCATAATTTTATTCATTGTAAAGTAGCCAAGGAATTAAATTGTTTCCTATACCCAGCACCAGAATGTCAAGTGATGGTTGCAAATGGAGGAACTATAAATTGCTCTGGAAAATGCCATAATATCAAGCTAACCATGGGGGAATATGTGTTGACTAGTCCAATGCTTTCCATTCCTATGGGAGGTGCTGATGTTGTACTAGAAGTACAATGGTTACAATCTTTGGGGACAGTAGCTTTTAATTTTCAAGAACTTTTCTTGAAATGTTTTTTAGAAGGAAAGGAAGTTGAATTATGAGGTATTGAAGGGAATCCGGGAAGGATAATAAGCTCTAATGTCATGAAAAAGCTTCTAAAGAAAGAACAATGAGGCGTAATTGCACAATTATGCTCACTAGAAGTTCCAACATCAAAATCATCTATTTCTGCAGATCTCCAACAAGTCTTGGACAATCATTCCAAGGTGTTTGAAACTCCCAAAGGACTCCCACCTATTCGTCATCATGATCATGCTATTCATTTTATTCCAGGAAGTGTTCCTCCAAACATCACGCCTTATAGATATCCTTATGTCCAAAAGAGCGAAATTGAACGTATGATTGCAGAAATGTTAGAGGCGGGTATAATTCTACCTAGTCAAAGTTCTTTCTCTGCTACTGTAGTATTGGTACACAAGAAGGATGGATCATGGCGAATGTGTCCGGATTATAGGGAGCTCAATAAGCTCTCCATTAAATATAAATTTCGCATTCCTATGATTGATGAATTATTGGATGAATTACATGGAGAAATTTATTTTACCAATTTGGATCTTTGTTCAGGATATCATCAAATTAGAATGAAGACTGAAGATATTCCAAAAATAGCATTTCGAACTCATGAGGGTCATTATGAATTTTTGGTCATGCCTTTTGGCCTTACCAATGTACCTTCTACATTTCAAGGGTTGATGAATTCCATTTTCAAACACTTCCTTAGAAAATTTGTGCTAGTATTTTTTGATGATATACTAATCTATAGCAGGTCTTGGAAGGATCATGTTGAACATGTTGACAGGGTGCTCAAACTATTGCAGGAGAAACAATTATATGCAAAAAAATCCAAATGTTTCTTTGGAGCACAAGAGGTGGAATATCTGGGTCATATTGTATCTCACGAGGGTGTTAAAGTAGACCCTAACAAAATTAAAGCCATTAAGGAATGGAAAGTCCCCACAACCATAAAGCGGTTGCGAGGATTTCTCGGGTTAACAGGGTATTATCGCAAGTTTGTTAAGAATTATGGGAGAATAGCAGCACCTCTAACAACATTATTGAAGAAAGATGCATTTTCATGGACTCCTGAAGCAACTAAGGCCTTTGAACATCTTAAAGAGGCAATGTGCCTAGCACCAGTCTTAGCTATGCCGGACTTCACAAAAACCTTTATTGTGGAATGTGATGCCTCAGGAAATGGAATTGGTGTTGTTTTAATGCAAGAAGGAAGACCCATTGCTTTTGAAAGTCGTCCAATCAAAGGAAAGTATTTACAGAAACCTATTTATGAGAAGGAAATGTTAGCAATACTACATGCACTAAAGAAATGGCGAACTTACCTAATGGGAAGACACTTGAAGGTAAAAACTGATCATGATAGTCTTAAACACTTTTTGGAACAAAGACTATCTTCAGAAGAGCAGCAAAAATGGGTCACAAAGATGTTGGGTTATGAATTTGAAATAATCTACAAAAAGGAAAGCTTAATGTTGTTGCAGATGCACTCTCAAGAAAGAATGAAGAGGTGGAAGCATTGCTTTGTGCCATTTCTATTATCCAACCAAATTGGATAACCGAAGAAAGAGATGAATGGAAGAAGGAAAAAGATGTATGGACACTCATTCAAAAGTTGCAGCAAGATCCTAGTACATCTGATACATTTAGTTGGAAAAATGATTCCTTATGGTACAAAGATCGCTTATATCTTTGTAGGAATTCCCAAGTAAAACAAAAGATTCTTTTGGGACTGCACACTTCTCCTTTAGGAGGACACTCAAAATTTTAAAAAACTTACCACAGGGTGAAGAAAGAATTTTTTTGGGATGGCCTTAAATCTTATATTCAAAATTTTGTGGCGCAATGTTTGGTTTTCCAGCAGAATAAAGTTGAGACAATTAATACCCCGAGACTTCTACAACCTTTATCCATTCCAAGTCAACGTTGGGAGGATATTTCAATGGATTTTATCACAGGTTTACCTAAGTCCGAAGGAAAGAGTGTCATCATGGTTGTAGTTTATAGACTTACCAAGTATGCACACTTTTGTGCATTATCTCATCCATTTAAATCAATTACAGTTGCTACTACATTTATGGACACAATTCAAAAGCTACATGGAAGCCCAAGGGTTATTGTGAGCAACAGAGATCCCATTTTTACTGGAAATTTTTGCACGGAGTTATTTTCTTGTTTGGGTACTCAATTAGCTCATAGTTTATCTTATCATCCTCAATCTGATGGTCAAACTAAGATAGTAAATAAATGTTTGGAAGGATATCTTTGTTGTTTTGTATCTAATAAACAAACACAATGGGTCAAGTGGTTACCTCCTTTATACCCCATTTATGGCACTTTATGGATATCATCCACCATCCATCACATCATATTTAAGGGAAAATTTTAAGGTTCAAGCAATGGAAGATCACGTCGAGCATCAACAAGAAGTTCTCCAACTCTTAAAGGATAACCTGAATTTGGCACAAAACCGAATGAAACAACAGGCAGATCAACATCGCAACGAGAGAAGTTTTGATGTAGGAGATTGGTTATTTTTACGGCTACAACCATATAAACAAATGTCCCTCAAGCAAGCTAAGAAGGATAATAAATTATCGCCAAAGTACTATGGTCCTTACAAGGTGTTGCAAAAGATGGGTACTATGGCATACAAATTGGAGCTTCCTGCTTCTTCGCGAGTGCATCCAGTTTTCCATGTTTCATGCTTAAAGAAGGTTATAGGTGAAAATCTTCCAGTTCAAACAATATTGCCAGAACTTGATGAGGAAGGAAAAATCATATTGGAAACTGAAGCGGTCATGGAAACAAAAACTCGTGTTGTGTAAACAGCTCCAAAAATAGAAGAAAAGAGATATCAACGCCTTAGAAATGAGCCACTTCGATGGGGAAACCTCCAATACATTACATAAATGAAAAATTCTTGGATGATACAATTTACAAAACCTCCTTTCTATATATACGAGTCCATGTGGCCATAATGTAATCCTAGTGGGCCACAATGTAATCCTAGCCGACCTAACAATAATAATTTAAGGGCACAATAATAACAAAATGGGGTTACAAGGGTACAATAATAACAATAAGGGGTTTACACTAACAATAATAAGGGGCTATACTAGTGATATAGGGACCTAACATGCCCCTCTCCTTCAAAAAAAGTGTTGTCCTCAACACTTGAGTAGCTCCGGGTGCTTCTGTATAAAATTCTCATCCTCCCATGTAGAATCTTCAGTGGGTAAGTTCTTCCACTTGAGGAGATACTCTGAAATTGATCGATTTCGTAGCTGTCGAGTTCTTGTTTCCGTGACCGCTTCAGGTTCCAATATGACTTTTCCTTCCTCATCAAGTTCTGGCAATATTGTTTGAACTGGAAGATTTTTACCTATAACCTTTTTTAAGCATGAAACATGGAAAACTGGATGCACTCGTGAAGAAGCAGGAAGCTCCAATTTGTATGCCATAGTACCAATCTTTTGCAACACCTTGTAAGGACCATAGTACTTTGGCGATAATTTACTATCCTTCTTATCTTGCTTGAGGGACGTTTGTTTGTATGGTTGTAGCCGTAAAAATACCCAATCTCCTACATCAAAACTTCTCTCGCTGCAATGTTGATCTGCCTATTGTTTCATTCGATTTTGTGCCAAATTTAGGTTATCCTTTAAGAGTTGGAGAACTTCTTGCTGATGCTCGATGTGATCTTCCACTGCTTGAACCTTCTAATTTTCCCTTAAAGATGATGTGATAGATGGTGGGTGATATCCATAAAGTGCCATAAATGGGGTCATCTTTGCTGCAGTATGGAAGGAAGTGTTATACCACCATTCAGCGAGAGGTAACCACTTGACCCATTGTGCTTGTTTATCATATACAAAACAACGAAGATATCCTTCCAAACATTTATTTACTATCTCAGTTTGACCATCAGATTGAGGATGATAAGATGAGCTATGAGCTAATTGAGTACCCAAACAAGAAAATAACTCCGTCCAAAAATTTCAAGTAAAAATGGGATCTCTGTCGCTCACAATAACCCTTGGGCTTCCATGTAGCTTTTGAATTCTGTCCATAAATGTAGTAGCAACCGTACTTGCTTTAAATGGATGAGATAATGCACAAAAGTGTGCATACTTGGTAAGTCTATCAACTACCACCATGATGACACTCTTTCCTTCTGACTTAGGTAAACTTGTGATAAAATCCATTGAAATCTCCTCCCAACGTTGACTTGGAATGGATAAAGGTTGTAGAAGTCCTGGGGTCTTAATTGTTTCCACTTTATTCTGCTGGGAAACCAAACATTCCGCCACAAACTTTCGAATATCAGATTTAAGGCCATCCCAAAAAAATTCTTTCTTCACCCTGTGGTAAGTTTTTAAAAATCCTGAGTGTCCTCCTAAAGGAGAAGTGTGCAATTCCAGAAGAATCTTTTGTTTTAGTTGGGAATTTTTACAAAGATATAAGCGATCTTTGTACCATAAGGAATCATTTTTCCAACTAAATGTATCCGATGTACTAGGATCTTGCTGCAACTTTTGAATGAGTGTCCATACATCTTTGTCCTTCTTCCATTCATCTCTTGCTTCGGTTATCCAATCTGGTTGGATAATAGAAATGGCACAAAGCAATGCTTCCACCTCTTCATTATTTCTCGAGAGTGCATCTGCAACAACATTAAGCTTTCCTTTTTTGTAGATTATTTCAAAGTCATAACCCAACATCTTTGTGACCCATTTTTGCTGCTCTTCTGAAGATAGTCTTTGTTCCAAAAAGTGTTTCAGACTATCATGATCAGTTTTTACCTTGAAGTGTCCTCCCATTAGGTAAGTTCTCCATTTCTTTAGTGCATGCAGTATTGCTAACATTTCCTTCTCATAAATAGGTTTCTGTAAATACTTTCCTTTGATTGGACGACTTTCAAAAGCAATGGGTCTTCCTTCTTGCATTAAAAAAACACCAATACCATTTCCTGAGGCATCACATTCCACAATAAAGGTTTTTGTAAAGTTTGGTGTAGCTAAGACTGGTGCTAGGCACATTGCCTCTTTAAGATGTTCAAAGGCCTTAGTTGCTTCAGGAATCCATGAAAATGCATCTTTCTTCAATAATGTTGTTAGAAGTGCTGTTATTCTCCCATAATTCTTAAAAAAATTGCGATAATACCCTGTTAACCCAAGAAATCCTCGCAACTGCTTTATGGTTGTGGGGACTTTCCATTCCTTAATGGCTTTAATTTTTTTAGGGTCCACTTTAACACCCTCATGAGATAAAATATGACCCATATATTCCACCTCTTGTACTCCAAAGAAACATTTGGATATTTTTTCATATAATTGTTTCTCCTACAATAGTTTGAGCACCCTGTCAACATGTTCAACATGATCCTTCCAAGACCTGCTATAGATTAGTATATCATCAAAAAATACCAACACAAATTTTCTAAGGAAGGGTTTGAAAATGGAATTCATCAACCCTTGAAATGTAGAAGGTGCATTGGTAAGGCCAAAAGGCATGACCAAAAATCCATAATGACCCTCATGAGTTCGAAATGCTGTTTTTGGAATATCTTCAGTCTTCATTCTAATTTGATGATATCCTGAACGAAGATCCAACTTGGTAAAATAAATTGCTCTATGTAATTCATCCAATAATTCATCAATCACAAGAATGGGAAATTTATCTTTAATGGTGAGCTTATTGAGCTCCCTATAGTCCGGACACATTCGCCATGATCCATCCTTCTTGTGTACCAATACTACAGGAGCAGAGAAAGAACTTTGACTAGGTTGAATTATACCCGCCTCTAACATTTCTGTAATCATACATTCAAATTCACTCTTTTGGAAATAAGGATATCTATAAGGCCTGATGTTTGGAGGAACACTTCCTGGAATCAAATGAATAGCATGATCATGATCACGAATAGGTGGGAGTCCTTTGGGAGTTTCAAACACCTTGGAATGATTGTCCAAGACTTGTT
Source organism: Pinus albicaulis (assembly GCA_034641835.2). Classification (NCBI taxonomy): domain Eukaryota; kingdom Viridiplantae; phylum Streptophyta; class Pinopsida; order Pinales; family Pinaceae; genus Pinus; species Pinus albicaulis. Next base: position 106,865,341 of record CM076572.1, read on the forward strand.
GGAGATCTGCAGAAATAGATGATTTTGATGTTGGAACTTCTAATGAGCATAATTGTGCAATTACGCCTTGTTGTTATTTCTTTAGAAGCTTTGTCATGACATTAGAGCTTATTATCTTTCTTGGCTTCCCCGCAATACCCCGTAATTCGACTTCCTTTCCTTCTGAAAAAAATTTCAAGAAAATTTCTTGAAAATTAAAAGCTACCGTCCCCAAAGATTGTAACCATTGTACTCCTAGTACAACATCAGCACCTCCCATAGGAATGGAAAGAATTGGAATAGTCAATACATATTCCCCCATGGTTAGCTTGATATTATGGCATTTTCCAGAGAAATTTATAGTTCCTCCATTTGCCACCATCACTTGACATTCTGGTGCTGGGTATAGGAAACAATTTAATTCCTTGGCTACCTTACAATGAATAAAATTATGGGTGCTACCTGAATCAATAAACACTATTACCTTTTTCTTCTTGATATGTCCTTCTATCTTGAGAGTTTGAGGAGTGGTAATTCCTGCCAGTGCATTACACGATATGGTCGAATTCATTTCTTCCTCTTCTAGGGCTGGTTCCTGGTGTATATCCTCTTCTTGTTCATTTTCTTCTTCCTCTTCACAATCTATGTAAAATAATTTCTTCTCAAGACACTTATGACCTTTAGTGTATTTGCTATCACAACTGTAGCAAAGCCCTTTTTCTCTTTTTTCTTCCAATTGTTGTGGTGTCAACCTTGTAGGTTGTGGAAATCTAGGTGTAGAAACACTTCCTTCTTTATAGAAGTGAGTGGTAGGCTTCCTTGTCACCATAATTTTACATTCAATTTTTCTTGCCAACCTGAATGCCTTCTCCAATGAATCAGGTTCCAAAACGCTAACTTCATGTTGGATGTTATCCTTTAAAGGACCTATGAAGAGATCAATCCTGTGTTCCTATGGAATATCAGTTACCCTTATATTCAATTTTTGGAAGTCCTCAATGTGCTCCCCCACTAAACCCTTTTGTTTAAGATTTATCAATTGGCTAAAGAAGGTGTTGCTTTTTGTATCCTCATAATGTGCTATCATTTCCTCCGTAAAAATTAACCAAGTGACAATTTTTTTACGGGAGCAAAGCCATCGATACCATACAAATTCATTTTGTTCTAAAGGTAAATTTGCAATGCGTACCTTTTGTGTGTTTTGCACGTTATGGAGATCAAAATATTGCTCCATCTGTAGTATCCATGTTACAGGATCCTTTCCATCAAAATTCCTCATATCCATTTTTGGAATATGGTGGTTCTTCCCGCCAACATTAGAGTTTATGAAATAACGATTAACATTTATTTTGTTCTCATCATGAGTTTCCTCTACTATCTTTTCACCATTAGGAAACATTTCTTGTATCAAATTTTTCAAACCTTCTATGTTTGCTTTTAGATCATTCTTCATGTTTTCCATTTTAGATTCCATGCCAGCTTCCATGTCATCTATCTTAGATTCCACGTCTTTCTTCAAACCATCCATATTATTCTTCACACCATCCATCTTTTCTTCCACACCTTTCTTCAAAACTTCCATTTCATTTTTTGCTGCTCTTTGCGAGACCGAAATTTGGTGCACTTTCTCTTGTAATTTTGATAGATCATGTTGCAATTCTTCATCTTCATGAGTCATAGTAGAGCCTTTTGAAGGCTTAATGGGTGTTGAATTATTTTTCTGGGGCATTTTTTAGAACCCAATACTGATATCTATTCTACAATATATCCTTGGAATCAATTCAAATTGATTTTTCAAACAAGACTTATGCAATTCGGAAAAAAAATACACACCTTTTTCTTGCTTTTGAGGAGCTCGATATTGAAATTTGATTGTCTCTGTGATTGCGGCTCTTCAATATCAGAAATTCAGCACTGAATTGTCCCTATGAATTCTCTTTTGAATGCCACAGGTCTGACCTGATTTGGATTCTCCAAGACAAAGTTATGTCCAATCTCCCACAATGACCTAATTATGGACTGGTTCAATAGAGTGAACTTGTACGAATTGCCACGTGTCACTGTTTTGTCCTTCACCTCTAAAATTGATATCCAAGAAACTATAGTCTATGTGATTGCGACAAATTTTTACGGCACTCCAATCCGATGCTCAGAGAGAGAATTATTGAACTTTTCCCACGATCACCTCTTTGAGATTAAATTTGGGAGCCTGAAAAAGCACCACCTTCCACAAATAATATCTCCAAAAATATTGCGAATAAAGATCTTAAATTTGTTGACAATTTTCCTCAGGATTTTAGCTTCACACCCTAAAAATTTCAGATTCTGAAACTTCGTAGAAAAAAAAGTATAGAGAAAATTCCACGATGACTTGTTTAGGAGCTTGACAAAAGACCTAACTTCCACAGATCATATCTCCGAAAATGTTGCGAAAAAAACTCTGAAATATTTATAAGATCTTCCTCAGGATTTCAACTTCGCACCCTAAAAATTTCAGCTTCTGAAACTTCGTAGAAAAAAAGTTATAGCGAAAATTCCACGATGACCTGTTTGGAACAGCGAAACCCTAGAATCCAAAGCTCTGATACCAAATGTTAAAAACTCAAACCTCCAAAATAGAAGAAAAGAGATATCAACGCCTTATAAATGAGCCACTCGGGGAAACCTCCAATACATTACATAAATGAACAATTCCGGATGCTACACTTACAAAACCTCCTCTATATATACGAAATCCATGTGGTTATCTTAGTATTACAATAACTTAGTCGATTCAATAATAATAATTTAAGGGCACAATAATAACAAAATGGGGGTTACAAGGGTACAATAATAACAATAAAGGGGTTACACTAATAACAATAAGGGACTATACTGGTAATATAGGGACCTAACAACTCGACAGCTATGGAATCGATCAATTTCAAAGTATCTCATCAAGTGGAAGAACTTACCCACAAAAGATTCTACATGGGAGGATGAGAATTTTATACAGAAGCACCCAGAGCTACTCAAGCGTTGAGGACAACACTTTTTTGAAGGAGAGGGGCATGTTAGGTCCCTATATTACTAGTATAGTCCCTTATTGTTGTTAGTGTAACCCCTTATTGTTATTATTGTACCCTTGTAACCCCCATTTTGTTATTATTGTGCCCTTAAATTATTATTGTTAGGTCGGCTAGGATTACATTGTGGCCCACTAGGATTACATTATGGCCCCATGGACTCCTATATATAGAAAGGAGGTTTTGTAAATTGTATCATCCAAGAATTGTTCATTTATGTAATGTATTGGAGGTTTCCCCCTCAAAGTGGCTTATTTCTAAGGTGTTGATATATCTTTTCTTCTATTTTTGGAGCTGGTTACACAACAACAAAGCCTACTAAAAGATTAGAAATCATCACCAGGTCATTATCAACCTACAAATTCCCTAACTTGTTTTCATTGATGATGATTTATGATACCATATTATCTTTAGACCATATAAGTTTTGAAGGTTCCCCATAATGAGTGAACTATAAATGTTTGAATTTCTCATTGATATAAATTTAGTCACGGGTAAAAGACAAACGATAAATAGCTCAATCTAACTCTTTTAATATTACTAGTTTCTAAATACCCCAAGCTCGATGTAGTATATCAGTATAGTATTCCTTACTCAAAAATATACTCTTTTATGTGTCATTTTCGTGCACGTTGTTATCACTCAGGTTTTCCTAGAAGTTGTGTAAGAGGAAAGTATACCCGAGGTAACCACAAACCAACCTTCAGATGCAGAATCTAGCCAATCTGCATCCAGAGAGGGCTCTCTCTTTATGATTTATCTTTGTTCTTAGAAGGTTTTAGGCTAGTTATAGATCCAAGAGTTTGATTTTGTTTGAAAAATGGTGGAATCCACAAACTAAGGGCAAGGTTGAAAGTTTTCAGTCCATTGGGCTATGGAGTCAAAGGATGGATTTACTGGATTTCTATTCTACACACAGGATGGCTTTACAGGGCAAGGTAGCTAGACAGAGAACAATCCTTTAAAATTTAAAGTGGATGGGATGATTTTGAAGGGATGAAAGGCAGCTAAGAATCTTTCACCATGTTCAAAAGAAAGAAATGAGATGACTACAAACAAAGAGCAATGAAGAATTCTTTATTATAGTAATCAACAATGTTTAAATTAGCAAAGCAAAAGCATTTAAGAATTCATGCTTATAACCAATTTAGAGGAAAACATTAAGAACAATCACATCTGAAATCAGAGTACAATTAAGTAAATTCTGATTCAATCCTTTATGTAAATTATTCAAAGATGGACATAATGATATTATAAACTGATATAAAACTTAAGACAAAGGGTAGAAAGACTTATTGAACTGCAGTCCAACACATGAATCCTGCAAAAAGTCCTGAGCTTCAAATCGTCATCCAGTAAGCCACGAATAAATTTCTCCAAAATGTTTTTATTCCGAAAATCTCAATGTTACAGCAAAGTAATAGAATCCACCCTCAATACTCTCTTTGAGGGTTTTATTTATACAAGAAATAATTGAAAAAATCTCATACTAACCTAGCCAATAATCTAGGGTGACTAAGGAGTGATTTACAAATAAACAGGAGACAAATGGTCTCGTGGATAGAATAATAAGTAACTGCTGATGTGTTGTTTCCTCATTTTGCTGATGTGCTGGAGGTAAGTGCTGAAATAGGGCTCGGTGCTGTCCCTTGGAGTAATTTCTTTGGCTTGTTTGATACTCTTTGTCTTTACGGATACTCTTTAACCTGTTCAACTAATACTCTTTCATCTGTGCTTATTTTTATCTTTCACATAATAGTAAAAAGATAAAATTCTCATCCTGAAGATAATTTTCATAGAATTTCCAATAGGTCTTTCCACCATTGATCATCTGGTATTATAGTCCTTTTAAGTTTTCTCAATGTCTCATCGGCCTCTGTGAGTTTGTAAAAAGTGGGCTCATCAGGAAACAAATACTTTATTTCATGTTCAAGATTAAATAAATTCTTCAACCTGTCATATAGATTTCTCCCTGTTGGCAACGTTGTTTCTGGCAAACTGATGGAACAAGAAGTTACGTTCTGAGCATGTATATTTATTTTCTTGACATAGGTTTCTAGTTCCATTATTTGGTCCTCTGAGAGCATTGGACTTGGCAACCCACTGTCCAACAAGACTTGAAATTTTTCTCTGAAAGCATTAATATCATCCAAAATATCTGCACACTTCCTTTCTAAATTCTGCATAAAATTTCTTTTGATGAAAACTCTTTTATCATCAAAATAGTGCCGGTCCTGTCTTCAATTCCTTGTACTGCAAGCTGTTGTTTTGTTCGGGTGTTCAAAAATTGAATAAGTTGATTGGCCTGCTCAGGTCTACCTCTTAGTTCATTTCTTGTTCTGTTTATTTCTTCCTAAGCTATTTTAATCAAGTCATTTTGTTCAAAAATTGCTTGAATAGAGGGCCAAATACTTTTTATTAACTCAATTATATTACCCCAAAGAATTTCATTTATTTCCTTCAAAAGCTTTTCTAATGAAAGATCTTTTTCTAAAGCCTTAACTAATTTGTCCAATCTTTTAATTTCCCTGGTATGATCAGCAACTGTCTTTTTAGAAGTGTCATATTTCTGCTCCAAATCTACTAACTGCAATTTTGTGGTTTGAAGTTCTGTGACTCTTAATTGTAAACTTTCCATTTGTTTTATCAAATCATCAGAACTTAAACCAGAAGTGTTTACCTGCACTGGCTCTGTTTGTTGCTTTGTTGTTGTAGTACCTGTGGTTGTAGTAGCTTCTGTGGTGGATGCTTGCATGATAGCTTCCTTTTCCTATAAAGCTTGTTCCAATTCCTTCTCTATTTCACTTAGTCGCTCAGTCATATTTAGGAGCAACTCCATTACCTCTTCTTGTGAATTCCCCTTTAAAACTTCTTGGGTCTGGGGGTGCCTTGAGGCTGGAAATTTCAGCTGCTTTCTCAGTGCAGCTATGTCATCATCTTTCTTCTTTATTAGTGCCTCAATGCTTTTAATATCTTTGGGGTTGTGACCCAAGCTGATGATTATGTCTTCCAAAGACTTTATTCTGTTATCTTTGGCCTGAGAAGAGGCCTTTTCAATTTTCAATTGGGCACTTGTGTTATTTAAAGAATCTTGCAGCGTTAGGGTTGCCATGGCCTTATTAGTCAGAGTGGAATACACCATTTCCCTAGTTTGTTTGTGCAGCTCAATCTGGTCTAAAGGGTGAATGTCCTTTGCCAGGACCTCAAAATTTGTTCTAATATAATTAGCTGCTGACATGGGTTTTGGCACCTTTGACTTGAAGTGGCTCATCATCATTTTGCCTTGTGAAATTTCAAATGCTGACATTAACCTCTCCTAATTATGTGGAGCCATTTTCAAATATTGATCATATACCTTCATTCTTAATGGATCACTCTTTGCCTTTATATTGATGAAGGTTCTTTTTATATCCCCTGTATCTGTTTTTGGTGGCCTAAAGGAGGATACTTCAGTACTCAACTGCTTTTGCAAAGCTTTTCCTTTATGCTCTGTATGGGTCACACTAACAGAACTAGTTAGTTGACTGTCTTCTCTTCCATCATCAAACATCTCATCTATGATTTCCACATATGGAAGTGGATCTGGTTTCTGTTTTTTGGCTTGATGTATTCCTGAGGACTCTTTAGGAGGAGTAGTATCTGGAACCTGCCTTTTCTTTCCTATTTCCATGTTGGATGGAGTTTGTAATTCTGAAACTTCGGGATGTTTTACCTGAGGGGGAGAAACTTTTGTTTGATCAGGTGCTCTCGAGGTTTGAGGTTTCTCTGCCATGACTAAAGTTTCAATGACCTGGATTTCAGGTTCCTTTCCTTTGCCTTTTGGTTCTGCTGCAACTGATGAACTTCCTTCCTGTAATCTCTGCTGTAGATTTGCTGCTGAAGAAGTGCCAATGTGGGGTACCTGCACTTGACCATAAGATTCTAGGTCATACTCCTTCTCAAAATCTTTCATCATTCTGTTCATTTTTTCTTCTTCACTTTCTTCTTCAACTAGTGTTCCTTCAACCCATTCAACTTGATTTGCATATTGTTCTATTTCAGGAATCTTGTGGTGTATGTAAGGGGATGATTTATTCTTTATTCTCTTTTCACAGATAAAACCAAATGGATCATAAGGAACCCAACGGAAACTTCTTTGGAACTTGCAATGGTTTTGTAGTATAACTTCTACTTCGTGCTCAGCATCCCTAGAGTTGCATATGTAGGGACCTAATTGACTTTTGATCCTTAATTGGGCTTTCTTCTTCACACTACAAAAATGGATCACATCTGAATTATTCATTTGCCTAAAATATTCCAAGGCAAAAATTCTCATGGGCACATATCTTGGCAACTTGAATGGATGTAATTCACATCCATAGATTCTGATGACTGAGTGGTTTTGATATAAATACCAATCTCCAACTTTATAAGTCCTTGAAAGTTGCAAGGTCTTCTTGATTTCATTACTGAGCCTTGGAGGAGGGATTCCTGTCAACAAGGTAGTTGCAGGATATACAAAAAGATCGATGAACTCAGTATAGGAATATGGAGACTTATAGGAAGAATGAATTATGGGAGACCAAAATATAACTGACCTAGGGTTTCCCTTGACATCAAGCTTTTTAACAGGGAAAGGGAACTTTTCTGATTGATAGAAGATATTGAGATGATAAATAACTGAGGAATATTTGAAAACTTTCTCATCATCTAGCCTCATGAACTGATCATGGATCTTATTGGCTATGAAGGAGGCAAAGTCATATTTAACTTCAGGAGGTTGCCCATGAGTAAAAATAGACAGCAAAACCAGGGTTATCTCATCAACATATTCACTGGTGCTAAAACCCAAGATAAAAGATATCATATTTAGGATGAGCCTCCCCAACTTATTGAAATAATAAAAACCATAGGGAGGAGGGCCCTGAGGTTGGTGTTCAGGCAACATGAAATTCTGGCCAATGGACTTCAATTTTTCTAGGGTCAATTGATTAGACTTTTCAATCAGTTCTTCCATAGACAAAGGTGCTAGTTCTTGGTCTGGTTCAAAATGTAGCATTGCATTGATAGCCTGGGGAGTAACGGGGAAAAGAACACTCTGGTCAGGGGATATTACAGCTCTCTGAGTGGGATCATAGTAAGAATGGAAATAGTGGATATTTCTGGGAAATTAATGACTGAGAGGATGAGATATCTCGGGAGATTGGATTCCCACAACCCAATGACATCTTGCCCTTTTGAATAATCGTCTCTGCAGCGACAATAACTCAGAAGGGGACTTTCATCAAAATGTAAGTCTTTAATCTGGAAATCTTTATCTACTAAAGGCAAATATTCCAACTCTCTGTGGGGGGCATTCAGTGGAGTCACATTCAGGGCTGCCGGGGCTTCCATTTTGGTTCTTGTGGATTCAAAACGGAGGTTTCTGGTTTTTCTTTACAGGCCGGGTGCAATTTCAATTTTAAATGAAGGAAATTAACACAATTGCAGTTTCAGGGGAAGAATTCACAGTTTTAAAACTTCAGGGAATGATGTCAGTGATAAGATTTAATCACTAATCCAGTGGAAAACAAGGAAAACATACTTTCTTTTGAAGTTCGAAGCGCTATAGGATAAATACCTGTTCTTGGAGAAAAACTGGCTTTTAACAGGTATCAGGCGGTAGCAGGAGGATGCTTGAACAGACGTCTGGCGAAAATCTGGAGTGAAATCGAATTGAACAGTGAATTTCAGTGGAAATTTGAAATTCGTAGCGGAAAGCACAGTCGCGTTCAAATGATGAAAATGACATAAAAACATGCAAATTTGTTTTATTTCCAAAGTCAAAAAGGGGTTTTTAGTTTTTTGAGGAGTGACGTCACTTTAGTACGGGCTGACGTGGGGCAAGGGGGCTGGGCGGTAAGCGGTTAGTCCCCGCACCGCTTATGGACAAAGGTGGTATTGAGCGCGGGGGGAGCGATTCCATTGGAGTATTGACATGTGGACGGGAGACTAGTCAAATACCACCAACCCCCCGCGCGTTAATGCTCTGACATTGGATGGCTAGCGGAATGAGTATTAGCCTTAGATTTGTGGAGGAGCGATCCAACGGTTGAAAGGACGGAGAGATAGTGGGGTGGTTACCACGCGGGCCCGGCATAATTAGCGTTTAACTAATCATCCCGGGTGGCACATGATTGGTGGAGGAAAGGTTATTAATTAGTTCTGATAACTAATTAATCCCATAATTATAATGGAAAAAGGGGTCGCGACAGGGTTTCGTTGGGTGGGATGCCAAGTGGATGGGCCACGGTGGCATAAGGATCTTTCCGAAGTTTTGGTTTTAAAAATAAAACTTCGGGTCTATTCTTTTTGTATTAAACATATATATCACATGTTTAAAGTATTTTTTCATATATGTTTTTTTTATTATATGATAAATAAATCAATATGATTGTCTTACCATAGGGGCGGGAGTATTATATAATGATATATTTTAACCAAAGGGGTTGTATAGTGGGTTTTTATTTGAATGCACGAGGAAATAAATACTTTGGCTAAACTTTATAATAGAGGGGTTTTTTGGATATTTATATAAAAGGAGTTATATACTTAGGATAGGGCATTTCACTAGGGATTTAGTAAATAGAGTTAAATGTAAATATGACAAAGGGACAAGGGAACTCAAAATACTTTGCACATCTAAGAAAGTGACAATTTCTGAAGTAAATTGCAAAATCTCATCTTCAACACTTAAACTTAGAATAGTAAGTTATTTTGAGGGATTTTTTATGGAATTTTTCATGATTTTCCTAAGTAAAATTGGATTTTACTTAGGAAAAAGTTAAAAGTGAATGATTATAATGATGAATTATCTCAAGTACTTAGGTATTTTTGATCATTAGGCCGAGGGTCCGGTCCCTCCAAAAGTCAAGGAAATGCCTTGAGCCCCTTCGACCTCCAAATACCTTAGCACTTTTGGGGAAATTAGTAAAAACTTAGGGAGAAAGTGATGTGGGAAGTTAATGATTTTGACTTTACTTTCTGTGAGTTCTTCAGTGCATTTTCTGCTTGAATACTTGTGATGAAAGTAACAGATTACAAACATTTAAAAGCCATCATTCATCACATGTAATTCCACCACACCATCTACCTACCCTATCTACTTTACTCTACCATTTTCTCTTCTTTATTAGGGTGCATTTGGACTTGCAAACCCTTATCAATCTTCTTCTTTTTACAAGGCAAATCTATCTAATTCTACCCTTATTACATCCAAGGGCTCAGATTAAACTGTTGAGCACCTTTTATTAACTCTACCTATCTACTTATCTGCCAAGATTAAACTGTTTGGTCAGATATTTATTCTCTATTCTGCAACATGAAATTGAAACATGAATGAGTCAAGTTTAAACAGTTTGACTCTTCACTAATTGTGGCAAAAGTTTGACAAGCTGCACACAATTACTTATTTACAAAAATGAAATAGTAGTGGCATTTGGATTTGCACACTTTCCTTGGTCTATTTTTGTTTGGGGTTCATTTCTTTCACTTTTTTTGACCACTTTATTTTTCTTACCCTTTGATTTTTCTTTTAGGGTATACCCTCTTTACATTTTTTAACTTTTTTTGATTTTTTGATTTTTCAAGAATATGGAACACCTTTGCTCAAGAAAAAGGTTTGAACATATTCCATAGTTCAATCAAGACAATCATGAAAAATGACACCTATTGGTATAGGAGTCTAACACACTCCAACATATCTCATAGTTGTAGCATCATTTTTTGGGTCACTATAATATACCATCTTCTTTTGATTCACGTATTTCCTAGTCTTATTCATTTCTTGCATCATTTTCATCATCTACCTCTAACTCTAATGAACATTCAAATTATAAATAAGATTGAATAAGATCTTTAACCCTTGCTTTTCCATCAATGAAAACATTCCAGCAAAGTTTATTTCCATAAAATCCTCAAACTGATTGACCTCATTCTCTTCTTGTGGCTAAACGACATGTTGAAAAATGTTGATATCAACTAATATGCAGATGAAAATTGATTAAATCCTCATGCCAATAAGCCAACAACATGCCAAAAAACCCATAAGTCAACACCATGTATCTATTCCAATACCATGTGTGTTCTTCTACTGCTAGGCTAAACATTCTCCCCCTTAACATGTAATGGGGTTGTAACCATATCTCCATGTTTTTGTGCAAACACTTTTGATACACTACAATATGCCTCCTTTATACTTGTAAGAGACTGCTCCTCATGGAAAAATACTTCAACCAAATTTGACCCAATGATATACCATGAAAGTACAGGGCCTTATAGAGTTAAATACATGGAAATATGAATGATATATCATGTTTTTACAATGCCTCCAAATAGTCGATATATGGCTGAAACATGGCTCCTCTCTCATGAATGAATATCACTCATATGACGCAACCAATATCCCATAAGAAAAACATGATAGTGCATGACTACAATAATGACTTCAAAATCACACATGGTTGAAACACATGACATATACCAGCCCAAACATGGTTATAAAATCTCTCATATCTCTCTCTCAAAGCATTATTTACTCAACCCATGGCTCTCTCTTTATGCATAGCTGTTACATCAATGCACTCAAAGGTTTTTTACATGACTGAAGAAAGTAACTCACTAATATGCATGAAAAAATAAAGTGCTCCTCAAAAAACGGACCAAAAAATATGCATGTACATACATGGATGAGATAACACTCTCATCCAATCATAGCTTAAATATGCAATTCAAACACCATGTCTCTCTTCTATGACAAGGAATATCCTACTTATGCATGCATGACACTTGGACTATTCCATCTTCACCCATATGAAAAAGACACCAATATTATTGGGCTACAAAATTTCACACATATGTGCTTTATATGGTTAGAAAAATATATGCCAAATACCTCTCTCCCTCATACATGTCCTCATGTTAGGGTTACTCACCCAACTCATAAAATATGTCACAACAAGTACATTAAGAGTTGATTCTCATGAATTTTATACTAATGATACAATGTATGGTGTTCTTAAAAGCATATGAGTGAAAAAAAAAATTAAATGACAAACAATACATGAAACCCTAGTACCATGCATAGCTCCCCTTGAGCTAATCATACCACCAGTGGGAAAGTTTATCTTGTGGCCCTGAGTATGAAATGAGGCTCATGAACATACCATGTTGTTGCTACTCATCAAGCTTCAGTACTACTACCATATGCTCCCCTTGAGGCTATGCATGCCTCTCATGTACTTTTTGCAGTCAATCATAAATATGCATCTAATAATAATGGATTGTAGAGGGGGGTGATCTTTCTACTTCATGAGTTGCTAATTTTTCTTCTTCCATGGTCCTAGGCTAATTATTTTCATTCTTATATGATTTTCTATTGGGTCTTCTCATACATATTGAGATATATAAATATATATATATATATATATAGTATAATACGATACAATACTATATAATTCAATGGGAGGTATTATAGAGGGTTTCCTATGCCCAAAATAGATGATTCACTTGTCCCCTTGTACATAGGAACTGTGTGGCATACTACCTTAGTGAATCCCGCTAGATAGCCACCCCTTTATAGACCACTATTCTTATATCCTCATGGATGAAATTAGGTAACTTATTGTAGGGATTCATTAAATTTCATTCATGTTGGCACTATTAGAAAGCTCTGGTCTTAACACCCCCACTATTGCTACCCTTCAAGGTCATAGAGTCGAGTTTATCGTTTACCCACAATGAAGGAGCTGCCATTTGTAGCTACTTTTTCTAGATATGCCTTGAAGAGTGGAACATCCATGTGACCATAATTTTCCCAAGTATAGAACCACACATGACCAAGACATGATGCAAGGGGATCAAATCCTATGTTAAATGTTCTATATCTTTGCCTTACATACAACGTGCCTCTACTCTGTGGGCTAGATTTGTAATCCAATACCTTATGGCCAAAACAGTTACATGAGAAAAAAAATCCATTAAATTCATAAGTAAACTTGATGGATGATCTCCTTGGCTACTCATATTGTTGCAAGCTCTCCTAACTATATCTAAAAACTATGCTCCTATATTTGGTTGCAACATGTCCATAATTGTGTCAGGAATAACATTCTACACCATCCATCAAATGAAAAAAGGGGCTTTTATTCCCTTTAAATTTGACATATATGCTATTGGAAAGGCTAAGAGGGGGGTGAATCAGTATTTCTTATCAATTATCACTTTTAAATATTTTTATAGCATTAGCTAATCTTCAATTATTCTTGATGTTTATCTAGTAACAAGAGTAAACAATAGAACAAAATAGGCACATGATTTTAGGTGGAAAAAACCATCCGATTCAAAAACCACTGAAAAATTTTCTAATAAATTCTTTAATCTTCAGCCCCAACTGAAATGAAATTTACAACTTTGTAATATTCCAAAATTGGAACAGCTCAGCAAGCCTGCTGAAATAACATACTTCTGAGAATTATGTGCACATAAATGAGTTTTTAGCTCCTGGATCCCTTATATCATCTCATCTAATATCTAAATCCAAAATTAGAGAAAAAACAAATAAAACTAGGTGGGTTAAACAGATCTCCCACAAACTAGTCTAGCTGAAAAACACCCAAAGAGAGGGGCTGCAGCTATATGCAAAGGACTTCTTTAGAAATAACGCAGATCCACTGAAGCACAGTAGTAGGCTTATATGGAGGTTTTGAAATCAGATGTATAACATCAAATCAGATGTACATTACAGCCCATACATTATACAAGAGAAAGAATAAGACTATACAGGAAAAATCTTCATAAATGAGGTGCTACAGCCATGGAAAAAGTCTGCAGAAACTTGACAGTGTTATTTTAATGGGCTGAAGCAGTATTTTATTAATCCTCAGATATAAAGCAGATATGTACATAAAAATTTAGATCTAATATAGATATGTGTACAAGAAATTCTCATCTATACATTCCCCTTGGGGTTTTGTGCAAAACATGAAGCACAGAGAGTAGATCTGAGACCTAAAGTTGCAGATCTGCAGAAATATTCAGAAATTTCTAAAGCATACAATATGATAGCAGATCATATCTGAAACAAACATGGATTGGGTGTCCAATCCATGGATCACCACAGTGAGAGGAAGAATCCTAACACCAGAGATCTCTCCTCCAAAATGCAAACAAAACACCCTGCAACTTCTCCTTTGCAAATAATGTAGTCCAGGGAGAGACACTACAATGTAGGCTCTGAGAATTCTTTGGTCTGATGCCAAGGTCTGGATCTGAAGCTCAATCAGCTAATGCACTCTTCCAGGAGGTTAAAATACACACTCACTGAGAAGAGCCACTAGTATAGACTAGACCTGAGCAGATCTAGTGTCTTCCACTGCTACAACTCACAAATACAACCCAACCCTCAATAGGATCAGCACTGTATGTGTAAGGTGAAGCTTGGCCCAATCCTGATAGTGGACAAGATGGAACAAGTCTCCTCCAAGAGTTGCTTAAGGAAGGAGGTGGGAATTCTAAACAAGAAAGCCCAACAATGGATGTCTAAGCAGACAATACCTTTAGAAAATAATATCTTCAACAACCCCTTCATGTTTCTCTCCTCTTCCTTTTATAAGATTGGAGTCTTGTCAAAACCCTAAACCACTTCATTATTTTAGCTCCTTTCACATGTGGAATCCCCTTCTATAACTGCGTTGTCCCTCAAAGAGGTTCAATGCATCTAGACTGCGTTGTAGATATGGTCATGATTGACTTGGTCAAGTGATCAACCTCTTTCACACTCAAGTTGTCTTCATTTTGACTAGCTAACTTGATTTCCATTCACATTGAGTTGTCTTTATTTAGGATTCACGCTTTGAGAATAAATGCATGTTGACTTGGTCAAACTTGACCTTGTCCACATAGTTTAGACATTGTTCACACATGTGGATGCCTGATCTGGTTATTTCATGGTCCCTTTTCACACTATGAGGGATTTTTATTCATACTTGAGCAATTTATGAGCCTCCTTGCCCATTTATTCATCCATCTAGATTTAAAAGAAAAATTAATATTCCTATTAGCAGTAAGCTAATTTAGGAATATTACAGTCTCCCCCTCCCAAATGTTGCTTGTCCTCAAGCAACTGCAAGGGTGCTGCAAAATCTCCCCCCTTTCTCTTGTGGCCTCCTCATCCAATAGTCTCCACCATTTCTCCAGATTTTTTGCAATGGTTTTGTCTTCCAATGGTCCCTCCTCCATGTGCAAGTTGGCCTTTGGTGAATAAACCCAATGGCTCTCATCATGAAGAAATGTAAGGTCTATGTGGAAACCCTCTTACTAATCCATGGCCTCCTCAAGAAATAAGTGATGACAATCATGGGGAATTTCATTATTCATGAAAGACTCCCATCTCCATGCTATCATCCAAATGAAGTGGATCACCTCCCAGCTTGGAAATCCATAGAAAAACTCCTCCCAAATACATATGAGAGGCATGTTCCCAAAAAACATATGGCTCACTCTAAAAAGAGACAAGTGATCTATCATAGTGGCCATACAATATCTCATGCTCCCATTGAAGCATGCAGTGCAAAAAGAGTGGGGAACTCCCTCCCCAAAGGACACATCCCACCAATGTGCCTCTCCTCCAACCATGTTCCCAAGAGCAAGAACATTCCCAACACATGGAATCATGATTAGAAGCATGCTAGCTGCCATGAATGATAAAGGATAAGGAAGATGTTCCCTCATGTGAAACCAGTGCAGTTTTACCCTTAACTTCCATAGAATAGGAGATGACAAGTGCCTCCCCCAACACTTGTTTGCTGCCCTATCCCTCCTGGATGCTTGGAGAAGGTGCATCCTAGTTAGTGTAAAAGAATCACACCATGAAAAATATAATAACTTCCCAAGATCCTCCAAGGAATGACCTGCATCAACATAGTTCATGGCCTTGAGTGGCCCATGAAACCCATCATAAATAGTGCCCCCTCTTGGAGAAATGTTCCGCAAATGAGTGTTAGAAAAATATAAGCATATAGGAGATACATCATAACACTTAGGAGGACAAGTTCCTCTATATACTTGTTTTACATCAGTGAGGTAACTCATGGATGAGCCCCCTCTCACACTCAATGAGGAAGGAGGTATGAGTGATGGCTCTTCCCAAGAGCTATGTTCCTCCCTCTCTAACAAATATTTCATGCACTTCTCCATATGAGAATGCACCTCTTCCTTGAAACCTTCCCATATGAATCCACCCAAGAGAGTATGATATGCTCTAATGAAACTAGTGGGTTTGGAAAGCAGGATCTCATAGGTTGCATTTAGTAGTCTCTCCTTGAGCTTGGAGCGTCTAACCAAAAGAATAAGATTACAGAAATAAATGACTCCATCAACTACCTTGAACCTCCCATCCATTACTTCCCCATCAAGAACCCCACATGTGAAAAGGTCCTTGGAGTATTCCATCATGAGTTGGGAATCCCAATAAGGATCCAGGCCTCCCAAGAATGACAGTGTTGTAGAGGTCTGAAATGCAACCCCTATCATGTCATGGCTCTCCCCTTTAACATGCCTGATGTCAAAATCACATGTTGGAGCATTATACTCTTCCATTTTTTGCCTCCTTTGCAGCTGATCTTGCCCAAGACAAGATCGAAGCAAATGGAAATAAACTTCCCCTTGGAAAGTCCTTGTCTTCCAATACTTCCTTAATCTGGCCCATGCATGCAAGAGTGTCAGCATCCTCTTGTCATGTTCAGAAATATCTTTTGTGAATGAAGGTACCATGGGCTGCCCCAAAGATATGGAGTTACCATGTGTCCTCATGTCCATGCCATCATAGACTTCTGATTCCTCCTTCCTTAGTGCAGATAACTGAGTGGAAGATAGCAATGCCCCTTTCAGGAAATTTCTCATCTCTCTTCTGAATTCATGAGATATTCTCTGTGTTGTGCTGGATTCTTCCAAGGCTCCCTCCTTAGCCAAGTATGCAAATGATGCCCAAAGTTGAGAGAACACTTTAATTTTCCTCCAATCAAGAGGTTATTGAGGTGCTTTTTTTGTGACTGCGTTATCATCTCCTGCCTTCCCCTCCTCCACTTCAATAACTGAAATTTTCTCATCATCAACAAGAGACCTTAGATCTTGGTCATCTATTGAAGGAGGAATCTTCATGCTTTCCTCTTGAGAAGAGAGCCCTTCATCCAATGGAGATCTTGCCCTTGGCAAAGCATTCAACAAACTTACACCTTCTTCCATGGTTTTCAAAAATGGAGTTGGATTCATAGACCCTTCCAACTCATGCAAAAGATTTGTTTGATGTGGTTTGATAGTTTCAACAGAAGATGTTACACATGGAGCTTCATCAAACCTCTCTACTAACCTTCCAATAAACTTTTCGTAACTAGGTGTATTTTCATTTCTTAAGGAAAAATATTCAAACAACCACCAATCATATGCTTTACCTTCAAAATGTAGCGCTGCTACTTTGATGGCTTCAATCTTTGAAACTTGGTTTTGCTGCACAAAGTTGTCTAGCTCCTCCACCCAAACCCTAACAAGACATTTAGGTGATCCATCAAAAGTAGATAGAAAGAATCTACCCACACCATGTTGCTTCCCCTTTGTGATTTTTTCCTCCTTGATCTTTCAGAATCCTTGGAAGTTCAAGTTATCTTTGAACTCCTTGGATTGGGCTTCATATTCCTAAAAATACTCTCCAAGAGTCTCCTTCTTGGGCACACCTCCTTTCTTCCTCTTCATGAAGAAATCACTGATAGAACGTTGAATATTTTGTGATATGAATGAATGCACATATCCAAGGATTTAGAAATTTCATCATGTATAGATCTTGTAGATCTGGTCGAGGGATCTTCCAACTCTTCCCTCCTCATTTCTCTGATGTCTTTTCGGGTACCTTGCAGAACTTGAGATAGAAGTTCTGTGAACCTCGTTTCTCCAGAAAAAAAGGGTTTACTCTATTTTCTCTTGCATATCTCCTCCTCCTCATGAGAAGACTCCATGTTGCTTGAATCTCATAGGCTGAGCCAAGAAATCAGCTCTGACACCACTGTAATATTCCAAAATTGGAACAACTCAGCAAGCCTGTTGAAATAACGTACTTATGAGAATTCTGTGCACAGAAATGAGTTTGCAGCTCCTAGATCCCTTATATCAGCTCATCTAAGATCTAAATCCAAAAGGAGAGAAAAAAAAATCAGACTAGGTGGGTTAAACAAATCTCCCACAAACTAGTCTAGCTGAAAAACACCCAAAGAGAGGGGCTACAGCTATATGCAAAGGATTGCTTCAGAAATAATGAAAATCCACTAAAGCACAATATTAGGCTGATATGGAGGTTTATAAATCATATGTATAACATCAATCAGATGTACATTACAGCCCATACATTATACAAGAGAAATAATAAGACTATACAGGAAAAATCCTCAGAAATGAGGTGCTACAGCCATGGAAAAAGTCTGCAGAAACTTGAGAGCATTATTTTAATGGGATGAAGCAGTAGTTTATTAATCCTCATATCTAGAGAAAATTTGTACATAAAAATTTAGATCTAATATATATTTGTGTACAATAAATGCTCATCTATACATTCCCCTTGGGGTTTTGTGCAAAACATGAAGCACAGAGAGTAGATCTGAGATCTAAAGTTGCAGATCTGCAGAAATCTTTAGAAATTTTTGAAGCATAAAATAGGAAAGTATATCAGATCTGAAATAAACATGGATTGGGTGGCCAATCCATGGATCACCACAGTGAGAGGAAGAATCCTAACACCGGATATCTCTCCTCCAAAATGCAGACAAAACACCCTGCAACTTCTCCTTTACAAATAACGCAGTCCAGTGAGAGACACTACATTGTAGGCTCTGATAATGCTTTGGCCTGATTCCAAGGTCTAGATCTAAAGCTCAATCAGCTAATGCACTCTTCCAAGAGGTTAAAAGACACACTCACTGAGAAGAGCCACTAGTATAGACTAGATCTGAGCAGATCTAGTGTCTTCCACTACTGCAACTCACAAGGACAACCCAACCCTCAACAGGATCAGTGTTGTAGGTGTAAGGTGAAGCTTGGCCCAAGCCTGATAGTGGACAAGATAGAACAAGTCTCCTCCAAGAGTTTCTCAAGGAAGGAGGTGGGAATCCTAAATAGGAAAGCCCAACAAGGGATGTCTAAGCAGACAATACCTTTAGAAAATAATATCTTCAACAACCCCTTCATGTTGCTCTCCTCTTCCTTTTATAAGATTGGAGTCTTTTCAAAACCCTAAACCACTTCATTAGTTTAGCTCCTTTCACATATGGAATCCCCTTCTAGAACTACGTTGTCCCTCAAAGAGGTTCAATGCATCTAGACTGCGCTGTAGATATGGTCATGGTTGACTTGGTCAAGTGATCAACCTCTTTCACACTCAAGGTGTCTTCATTTTGACTAGCAAACTCGATTTCCATTCACATTGAGCTGTCTTTATTTATGATCCACTCTTTGAGAATAAATGCATGTTGACTTGGTCAAACTTGACCTTGTCCACATAGTTTAGACATTGTTCACACATGTGGATGCCTGATCTGGTTATTTCATGGTCCCTTTTCACACTATGAGGGATTTTATTCATACTTGAGAAATTTATTAGCCTCCTTGCCCATTTATTCATCCATCTAGATTTAAAAAGAAAAATTAATATTCCTATTAGCAGTAAGCTAATTTAGGAATATTACAAACTTCCTAGAATTCTGAAAAAGCATTCATCTCCAACTCCCATTGGAAGGGTGCCCCAACGCCCTGGTTTCTTCAGTAGTCAATTGAATGGATGCCCCGACATCCTAGACCGACCTACCACCCTGAAGTTTTCACAGGCTCCAACTTGTAGGTGACTTCATGCACCAACCTAGCACATCTCCGCCACCCTATAATGACCACAAATATCATAAGAGCATGGACTCCCGTACCAGGGACAATGATCCATGATACAATATGATTCACAATTATTTTCTTGAACTATACCAAATACCAAATCACACTATGACCTGCAACCCAACCATAACATTATCCAACAATGACACTTATACCTCCCAAAAACTCCTCTCCAACTCTAAGAAGATTGATTCTTTTACAATAATGACTCTTTCACAATTTTACAATAATGACTTTTGACACGACCTGATACTTGACTTGACACTGCTTCTTTGAACACTAGCAGTTGTTGAGGTATTGTTGTGCTTGCTTCAAGTAATGGTACTTTGGCATGGCATTGTCCTTATAGTATGTGTCTGAGTTGTCCTATTGTGTCCTCCTTCCTGCACATGCATTAATTAACAAGACCCAAACCAATATACAAAAAAAATACTTACATTATCCTGCAAACCATATGTCAGAGAAATATTCAAAATTCAAATATAAATATGTTCAACATTTATGAACAAAACCCAATCAAACATACATACAAAATACTTACACTCTCCTGCAAAAACACATGTCAAAGATGATATTCAAAATAAATTTCAAACACTAATCATACATACCTTGTTGTAGCAGACTTACCCTTGATTGTTGATGTGGTTTCCTTACTGCAATGATCCTTGAATGCATATTTTTTCTCACCTTCTAGAAGCTCGATATTGAATATGTTGTCTCTGTGTAATTTTAGATCTCCAAGGTCTGAAATTCCGTCCTGTGGTAGCCCTGTGAGTCCTCTTTCAAACCTTTTAGGTCTGATCAACATTTATTCTTCAAGAAATAACTATGCCCAAACTCCTACGATGACGTAATTATAGACTTGTTCAGTAGAGTGAAATTGTACGAAGTGCCATGTGTCATTGTTTCAACCTTTGGTCCTAAAAACGATATCCAACAAACTGCAATTCATCATATTTCTGTCACATTTTACTAAATTTGAATCCAATGCTCAGAGAGAAAGTTATGACGATTTTCCCAAGGTCACTTGTTTGACATGAAATTCGGGAGCCTGCAAAAACCCTAACTTCCTCGGATCATATATCCAAAAATATAGCGAAACAATCCTGAAATTCGTTCATGCGCTTCACCAGGATTTTGGTTCAAATTTTTTTTTTTCATCATATGAAGCTTTGCAGAAAAAAATTTATAGCGATAATTCCATGATGGCCTGTTTTAAGTAGCAAAATCCTTGCATCAGGAGGATATGAGGGTAACAATTTATATAAATGCTTAGGTTGAGAGGGTATTCAACAAGTGAATGTAGGAGGGATTTTAGGAGTTTCAAAAATTATTAATAATTGAATATTAAATGACCACAACCAATGATTAGTGTCATGCTACAACCCCACGGGGTTTTAGCCCACTAACTAGGGTTACTAGCTTCAAACACGAATATCTCTCAAACTGTGAAGAATTACGTGGTGTGCCATATATCAATGGAAACGTCTCGACAATTAGAAACCATCCAAAATATCCTTGAATCGGAATAGAGTAATTTTTCAAGTCAAAATTCCCATGCAAGATATGGGTAGCTCCTCGTGTTACTTGGGTTGACATCAATGACAACCATTGATCAACAATCTCCCCCTTTGGCATTGATGGCAACACAAGTACTCCCGCTATGATCATGAAACCTCTTCCTACAACATTCTCTCCCCCTTTGTCATCAATGGAAAAGGGTAACTTACTCTAACAAACGTCATCTTGCAGACTTTTACACACCTCAACTCCCCCTTTTTTTACTTAGTTAGATAAGAGAAAGAGTTTAATGATAACTTGGGATAATCCCAAGCTTTAGGAAAATATACTCAAATGCTTCATGAGGTAATGGTTTGGTAAATATGCCAAAAATTTGTTCCTTTGTGCCAACATATTCAAGCTCGATATTTTTTTTCAGTGATGTGCTCTATAATGAAATGATATTCAATTGGAATGTGCTTTGTTTTGGAATGCATCACGGGATTCTTGGAGATATTTATGGCACTGGTGTTATCGTAAAAGATGGGAACAAGCTCATCAAACTTGACTTGTTGCAAAGTTTTCTTCATCCAAAGAACTTGAGTACAACAAGCTGATACCGCGAAATATTCCACTTTTTTTGCGGATAACGAGATTGAATATTTATTTTTACTTAACCATGAAACAAGGAAACCACCTAGATATACTGTTGCTCCACTAGTACTCTTTCGATCATCAACACTTCCTACCCAATTTTCATTTGTATAAGCTTGGATAACTAGATTATTTCCTATGGGATACAATAAACCATATTCTGTTGTGCCCTTAAGATATTGGAGAATTCTTTTGACGACAATAATATGAGATTATTTTGGTGTTGCTTGGAATCTTGCTACTTTTCCAACTACCTACATTATGTTTGGTTGAGAAGTTGTCACATATAGAAGACTGCCAATCATAGATCTATACAACCTCTAGTCCACATCCTTTGAAAAACCATCTAAACTTAACTTGCAACCTGTTACCATTGGGGTAAGGACAGGCTTGCAATCTTCCATCTTGAATTTCTTAAGCATTTCCTTAATGTACTTGGTTTGATATATAAATATTCCTTTATCCTATTGAGATAGCCAATTCCCTAAATGATCTGAAATTGTGAGAACAAAGTATTTCTCATACAGAGATTGATTGTAGGGGCATTTACCAGATATTTCACCTTTCAAAGAAAGGATGAATCTGGTGGCTACCTGGCCCTCTTACAGACTCTGCCTAAAGAAATAAAATGTAATCACTGAGATCCGATCAATGAAAGTATTTGTTTATGCAAAGTATTCATTAATCCAACTTTAATGTGTGAATAGGCAAGATTATGTATTCTGAAAATGAAGTATAGTGGTTTGAAGATGAACTAATAAGTTTTGTTCTCTGTTTAAACCTGCTTGGGAAAAGTTTAATTATAAAAATTTATTGTTTAAAGGAGAATAATCTGAAATAATGCAGAAAAATTATACAGTATGACAGCAAATAATTGTTTAAGCGGTTCACCCCTCTCTTGGGCTACCTCCGCTGGGTCTAAAAGCCTCTAATTAGGCTTTTTCCTCTTTGATTAAATGCTCAAAATGTGAATACAACTGTATAGAAGCCTCAAATGGAAAAATACACTGCAAATTAAGATTCAGAAGGCTTAAATCAGTATAAAATGACTAAACAAACACCTCCATTGGATGAAGATAGTCCAAAACAGCTCTTCTTTCCTTAGGCCCTGGTGGCTCCACGACCAAAAACGCTGGTAAATTCTCTAATAGAGCACCTTGATGGCTTTGCAAACACTCCCAAAAGCTCTATAATTATCAATTATCCCATAATAATAATAAAAATTAGTCCAAAAAGGACTTTCCTAGCCAAAGTTATGGCTAACTGAAGTTTGCCTAGATTCCCTCCAGCTAAGTCTGGCTAACTGCCACATAGCTCCGACAAATATGGAGGTCGGCACTAAAATAGAGGAACCGCCGAAACTGCCGCCAGTGGGAAGGGGCTAAAATATAGGTCCATGTGTCCATACCCTCCGGAAAACATTGAAGAACGTTGAGTTAAACGCGGCTTTAATAAAGTTAAAACCATAATATTAATTAAAACCCGCTCTTGAGCGCTAACTCCATGGGATCACGTCCCACGGGGTTAAACGCGCCAATCGAAAATATAATTTTTAAACAAACTTCCGTGCCATGGTTTAGCAAATGAACACGTGGTCCAACGGTGTAAATGCATCGTTTGTGCCCGCCCGACCCAAGGTCGAACCTTACCGCTTGCAAACAAAAGCGTTTTTTAAACGCCACGTTAACACACCACGTACCATTTAACCTTTTAAATTTGCACGTTGGGTTCCTTTGATATGTGGGTTTTTAACCCTTTCTTAAAATTTCTAATTTGTTTTAATATAGAGTATGGTTTAATAATTAAATTTTAATAAGGTTTAATTTAATTTTTTTTTTAATTAATTAAAACATATAATTAATAATATAATATATGATTAATAAAAATCATATAAATATTAATAAATATATAATTTAATTAATTAATTAAACCTTAATAAAAAATAAAATTATCCCATTACAATATATTAAAAAAATTTCTTTCAAAATTGAAAGTTTTTGGGCGATTTCAAAATGCAATATCTCCTCCATACGGTAACGGATTTGAGTGTCGTTCGCGGCTACAGGATCGTTTTGGCGAGCTCTTTCCAGTTGATCTGGTTTGAACCAATTCTGAGCAACTTCATTTTTGAGCATTTTTCTACAAGAGACTTGATCTCCTGATCACTAAAAATTATGTCAGATCACCAAGTAGAGACATTTGAAACTCACTTTGCATCTTTGTGGAAAATGTTTTACTTAATTTTTCATCATTGCTTCCAAAAATTATATCGTCTACATATACCTCGATAATGTTAGGTTATATTGATCCACTTTCACATAGATATTTTTGTTGTCGCTTCCTTTCTTGAATCCTTGTTATGTAGATATCCATCAATACGAGCATACCAAGCTCTAGGAGCTTGCTTGAGACAGTATAGTGCCTTCTTTAATCTGAATACATAGTCTTCCTTTTCAGAGAGTAGAAAAACCTTCAAGTTGTTCAATGTAAACTTCTTCTTCCAATTCACCATTTAGAAAGTTTGACTTAACATCCATTTGGTAGACCTTGATTTTTCTCGAGCATGCATAAGTGAGAAAAAATATGATAGCTTCCATTCTGGAAATAGGAACAAATGTTTCTTCAAAATCAATTCCTTCAACTTGTGCATATCCTTTGCAGAATAATATTGCCTTATTCCTGGTAACATATCCATCCTCATTCAATTTATTTCTAAAGACCCATTTAGTTCCAATAACAATTTTATCCTTTGGTCATGGAACCAATTCCCAAGTATCATTTTTCTCAATTTGATCTAGTTCTTCTTTCATAGCTGTTACCTAGGGTTCATCTTGACTAGCTTCCTCAAAATTTCTAGGCTCAAAAGTTGCTAATGTAGAAATTATATAACATATGAATTATATATCCAAATTCTCCTGATCTAAAAATATTTATCTTCTTTATAAATATAGAATCCTTCCACTGTTAATCTTTTGCAGAAATTTAAACTCAATTGCAAACACATGAAGCAATAAAAACAATCGCACATAACAAAGTTGTTTAACGGGAAAGCCTGAAGATGAAAACCCCGACTATCATATATTATGTATCATGGAGATCATGTAACAAGCTCATACAAAGCTTAGTACATCAAGCTCTCAGTACAACAAAATCGTCACACACTAAAAAGAAGAAATCTGCAAATCCATGCACTGATTTCTTGCCACCTGATAGCCTACCTCCACTGCGCAATCCCTGTTGAAGAATATGTAATGTTCCCAAAATTAGCATGAAGCTAATTGGAACATCGATTTTGCTTATATCATATAGGAGGTGAATAAATGGGTAAGGAGGCCCATGAGTAGGAATAAAATCCCTCATAGTGTGAAATGGATCATAAGAGTAACTATATTTTGCACCCTCATGTGTGAAAAGGGGAAAATGCATGAGGAAAAGGTCAAGTTTGACCAAGTCAACAACGCTGCCATGGAGGGAGTGAATCACTTTGAAAGACAGCGCAGTATGAATGGGGGATAGATCATTTGATGGAGGAAACCCTAATTTCTAGGGGCCAAGGAAATAAGGCTTTCATTTGTATAAAGGGAGGACAAGGCAGCCATAGAAGGACATGTTATTGAGTATAGATTTTGGTTTGCATGACTATTTTCTTTATCCAGTTGTTTAACTGAGATTGATGTGCTTCTTAGCACAAGGAATTCCTGTTTAGGAATCCTTCTCCCTTATTGAGAGGCCTCTTAACGGATTGTACTTTATTTCTCCACATTCAGGCTCAATGCCAAGCCACCTCCTTCAGCTACAACGTTATTCTTGTAGCAGGAAACGTTGTGTTGCAGGGTGTTGCAGTGGAGGGTTCCACAACACCACTTCTAGAGCTTATCTTTCAGAGAAGGGAGCTTCTATTCCTCTGGGAGGTCAATGAGGAAGATTCAGGAGCTAATTTCACATATTTGGCATCAGGCCAAGCATTTCCCATCACCTACAACGCAGTCACTCTCCTTGACTGCATTATTTTTTAGTATATTTGCAGTGGGGGTTTGCACCACTATTTTGGAGGGTGAGGTATTTAGTGATTGGATCAGCCTTTCACCTGAAAGATCCATTGGATTAGATTCATTCATCATATGCAACATCTTCAGCTATCTTCATCCATTTCTTGAGTTGCAACTGCTACTCAGTTTTGAGACTGCGACTCCGGCATTTTGGCCATCTTGTATATTTCAGCCAATCCTTCTAGGATTGACTTCAGATTGTTTCCAGGGGTTATATCCTTGATCCCCAACATTATTTGAGCCATAAATTTCCACATCCATGTATTGACAATATTTCTGTAGTAGTGCCTCCTATAAACTACGCAGTCATAGCCTTGGGAATTCTTGTATAGCAGTGTTTTGTCATATTTTATGTACATGTTTCTTGAGGTTGATTTTGCCTATCTTGAGTAACTCTTTCCTCAAGATATTGTATCTATTTTCTTCTAAAAGAATAATTAAATGGCCAAATTTTCTTCTTACATTTTCTAGAGTTGATGCAACACTACTCTTTCATTATTATGTGCATGGATTGTTGTAGCTCCACTTTTGGAATATCTTAAGATATTCCCATTGGTGTAGATTTTCCCTATTAAAAGATATTACAGTGGTATCAAAGCATAGCCTTGGCTCATCCTATGAGTTTAAGCCATAAGAATATATAAGAGATCAAGATGATGAAGAGAATGAGCTTGCTCTCATCAGTTTTCAAATCTAGAAAGGACCTCTCCAAGGAGGTTAAGAAGATAGAAGAAGGAGAAGAGGAAGGACCATGCACTTCCTACTCTCACAAAGAAGAAGACATGAAGCATGAATAACACTTGGAACCTAAAATTCTAAGTGAATACCTTGCTTAATAAAAAGCTAAATCTAGAGCCTCCAAGGAGACTCTAGCTTTACCACAGTTCATTCAGCTGAGAGAAGAAAGAAGACCCTACAGCTATGGGAAGATGAGAGACAATAGATTTCTATTGTACACTTTTGATGGATCACTCAAATGTGTAGAAAAGGCTTGGGTAATGAAGCTAGAGGCTTTCTTCCTACTACATCTAGTGGTAGAGAAAGAGGCTGTAGAAATTGTAGCGCTGCACCTTGAAGGTGAAGCTAATACTTGGTGGTTCAGCCATTTGAGCCATGCAAGGGTATCTACTCTTGCTGAGTTTTCTCAAAAGATGATTAGGATATTTGGCAAAAGGAGGGAGAAATCCTCACCACCATTTGAAGAGGAATATACCAGAGTTGTCATAGTCATGGAGGAGCAGCCTTCATCTTCAGCATTTGGGGAAGCCAACACATTGGAGGAGGAAGCCCTTACAGCGATACAAGATGCTTCCAAGTTTCCCAAAGGTATGTCGGAATTTCCATCTCTTATCATTTTAGCAAAAATTATGGATGGGTCTACATCATTGCATGCTATTGATTTAGAGCAACAGAATTTCACTGCACTGTGCAACCTTGAATCATTCAAGGGAGAGATGAACCATTATCCTCATAAGCCATCCTTGGATTGCATACCACACTTGAGGTTTGGGTTTGAAGACTTGGAGGAAAGAATGACAGAAGGTAGACATCTTGGAGTGAGAAACATTTTCTCTTTTCTAGATGACCCTTTCTCAATGAGCATTCCACAACTCAAAGAGAAAATTCTCCTTATAGCAGGAACAAGACCTTATTGATTTTGGAGGACCATTGATAAGGAGAAGATTTCATGGAGGGATCTCATTGTAGGTGCAATTCAACATGACAGGGAGTGAAAAAATTTTCAGTTTGAGGAGTTTTTTCCCTCATCACATTTGGATCTTGATGGATTCAAGATGGTTGTGGGTGTGAGGTATTTTCTGGGAGATCTCCAAGGAGTTGCATTTCAACATCCCATGAAATGCAAGATGATAAAACTAATTTGGGAGGATGGTAGCCGTCATTGGAGGAGTACCAAGTTGAAGAATGGTAGAGGACATCCAAACGTGATTGATTGGATGTGGGTGGAGAGCAAGAGGTTGGTGAGCCACTTGCAGATCTATGACTCCGGGCAGCAGGAGGCTTGGCTGCGCTGGTTACTCTTGAAGGAGTTTGGCCATCACTTGGCATATACTCTTCCTAAGGGTATGGGGATGGAGAATATGTGGCAGGATGCTTGCATCATTGAGCAACAAAGAGTATGGATGCATGGTGTTGATGTGACATTCATATCATTCATTATTTCTTCATCACATGAGTTGTATGATGGAGGTATGAGGAGGCAGCAAAAACTATTGTTGCTTTGGATTTTCTTGGGAGAGCAAGGGCATATTTTCTCTCACATGTTGCATGATGTTGCAGGAGTAGGATATGGCACTATCATGGTGCAAAGGGGCTACTCCTTGGCCTTAGATGAATAGGAAGTACTTCCATTTTGGGAGGAATTTCCTAATTGCAACAACATTATTGGAGGAGTCTTTGACAATAATGATGTCAAAGAATTGAGCTATGAGTTGGCAGGAGCCTATTTGCATAGGCCAACATCATTTTTCATGTATAGCATGTACTTATTCATGTATTCATGCATCACTTTACTTTTAGCACATGGTTAGAATGTTGTTCTTGCATTTATTTATTAGCTAACACAATATTTGCATCTTCTTACCATTTTCATACAGTGCATTGCTCCACAAGAGGGCAAGTTTATTGTTGAGCCCCATAAACAAAAATTTTCCAATTATTATGATGGAGATATCCATCCTTTTTATAACCATGGGAAAGTGTTTTCTTATTTCTTTTATGCTCAGTTGACACATTCACCCATTTACTATTCACTAGTAGATGTGATGATTCACACAACTAGCCATTTTTCAAAACATCACTTGAAATGCTATTTTTTGGAGTTGCAGTGGGAGAGACTGAGCTGTGTCCACTTGAGAAATTTTTTTTATCATGAAGCATCATGTAAAACCTTTAGAAAACTTCTCATTTGGATACCATATGATGATCATGTCCTATTCATCATGGATGAGGTGTTTTGCGCTAGCTTGTTCTTCAATATTGGAGAGGAGATCCATGGAGGATTTATCTTCATTTTTCCACTTAAGGGAAATACTCTTGCAGCCCATAATCAGCACATACTCTACACTTATCATAAGTGGAGAGAAGGACAACGTGGGGTAGACTACCTTGTCTACCATGATCAGATTTTCAGCCCACCTACTTTGCATGAGCCAAAGGTGGAGGAAGACTTTTAGGAGTTGCCATGTTGGGAGGTAACTCGTTTTGTATGGGTGATTGCTTGGGGATGGGAGATTCATATGGGGTTGGTAGATCCCAATTCATATCAACCCTCATGCCTCAAGAAATTATTTCAGTTCTATCCTTGCAGTTGCTTGAGGACAAGCAACATTTGGGAGGGGAGGACAGTAATGTTCCCAAAATTAGCATGAAGCTAACTGGAACATTGATTTTTCTTATATCATCTAGGAGGTGAATAAATGGGTAAGGAGGCCTATGAGTAGGAATAAAATCCCTCATAGTGTGAAAGGTATCATCAGAGTAGCTATATTTTTCACCCTCAGGTGTGAAAAGGGGCAAATGCATGAGGACAAGGTCAAGTTTGACCAAGTCAATAGCGTTGCCATGGAGGGAGTGAATCACTTTGAAAGACAGTGCAGTATGAATGGGGGAGAGATTATTTGGTGGAGGAAACCCTAATGTGTGGGAGCCAAGGCAAGAAGGCTTAATTTGTATAAAGGGAGGACAAGGCAGCCATAGAAGGACATGTTATTGAGTATAGATTTTGGTCTGCATGACTATTTTATTTTTCTAGTTGTTTAACTGAGATTGTTGTGCTTCTTAGCACAAGGAATTCCTATTTAGGAATCCTTATCCCTTCTTGAGAGGCCTCTTGATGGATTTTACTTCATTTTTCCACATTCAGGCTCAAGGCCAAGCCACCTCCTTCAGTTACAGCATTATTCTTGTAGCAAGAAACGTATTGTTGCAGGGTGTTGTAGTGGAGGGTTCCACAACACAACTTCTAGAGCTTATCTTTCATAGGAGGGAGCTTCTATTCCTCTGGGAGGTCATTGAGGAAGATTTAGGAGCTAATTTCACATATTTGGCATCAGGCTAAGCATTTCCCATCACCTACAGCGCATTCCTCTTCTTGATTGCATTATTTCTGAGTATATTTGTAGTGTGGGTTTGCACCACTATTTTGGAGGGTGAGGTCTTCAGTGATTGGATCATCCTTTCACCTGAAAGATCCATTGGATGAGATTCATTCATCATATTTAGCATCTTCAACTATCTTCATCCATTTCTTGAGTCGTAGCTGCTACTCAGTTTTGAGACTGCAACTCCGGCATTTTGGCCATCTTGTATATTTCAGCCAATCCTTCTAGGATTGACTTCAGATTGTTTCCAGGGGTTAGAGCTTTGCTCCCCAACATTATTTGAGCCATAAATGTTGGGAAAAATACTGAGAGGGGGGGGGTGAATTAGTATTTACTGCATATTCAAAACTTTTACTTTTTCTTGCTTCTAAAACCCATACGCTACTTTCCTGAAACAGACTCGCGTATATACACGAATACCCTTTATGAAACTCGCGTATACACATATATCTAATTATTTCATTAGTTCTTCACTTAAATCATTCCATCATTCATTCATCAGATGTTTAATAAACAGTAAACATATGCAGTAAGAACAGAGTAAACCATCACACAAAGCATCACATATGAACACCAGGATTTTTAGGTGGAAACCCAAGTCGGGAGAAAACCACCGCTGCAGTTGCTCAGCCTTCAATATTTTATTATAGAGAAAACATATTACAACATATGTGCTGGCGCAGACTCCTACCAGCACGCAGGCACCCACCTGTGCTCGTTTACCAGCCTCTCCTGGAAGGGAGCTCCAACCCCCTGACTCGTTTACCAGCCTCTCCTGGAAGGGAGCTACGACCCCCCGATCTCATTTACCAGCCTCACCTGGAAGGGAGCTACGACCCCCTGACTGAAGGCTACAACCTTCAGCACCACCTTGGACCACGTTTCATCAATTTTCACACTGGATCCAACAACTTCAATAGAACAACACTTGCAGGCCACATTTCATCATATTTTCAGACTGGACCCTTTTCATACTTTTGAGCACAAACATACATAACCAACATATACTTATCAACACAGATCAGATAGCAGAAACACAGCAGAACAGATCAGATATTTCATACCCCTTGCTTCAGCAAACCCTAGTTTGCATACGCGCTTTCCCTTTACTGATGTCTCGTATATACGCACTTCTGTTCACACAAAACAGCGTATACCTCAGTTTATATTTCATTGTGCATACGCGCTTTCTCTTCGGCGAAGCCGCGTATATACGCGCTTCCTCTGTGTCGAAGTAGCGTATAGATCTTCAATCATTATAGAGGAGCATACTTCTTCAGATCAGATGTTCAGTTCAGATTTACCCTTTCACTTCAGACAAATGTTCGCCTCAATTCAGATCTAAGCCTTCCATAATCAGATCTAGTAGATACAAGTACATTTCAGATCTAGATCCCCTTCTTCATCATTGGTGCATCATCCATTCAGATTTATCTTCAAGTGTAACCCTTTCCATTCAGATCTACTTCAGAGAGAAGTATTCATTCAAGCTCAGACATCTTGCACCCACACTCATGATTTGCATAATGAATTTCTTCTCTTTATATAGGTTTATCCTTCTTCAATACCACGGGCCCCTTTTTCAATACCATGAGCCTTCAATACCACGGGCCCCTTTTTCAATACCATGAGCCAAAACAATACCATGAGCCTTCAATACCACGGGCCCCTTTTTCAATACCATGAGCCAAAACAATACCATGAGCCTTCAATACCACGGGCCCCTTTTTCAATACCATGAGCCAAAATAATATTACTTCCGATGGTATTCCTGGACGGGGTCATTTAGACAAATCATAACCCAATACAATGGGTCAATACCATGGTGGTTACCCCTGGTTTTGCACTTTTTGAGCGCTTTTACCCATACGCGACTTGCCACATTCTTTTCCGCATGCATACGCGACTTCCCTTAGACAGATCTGCGTATGCCTTGAGACATACTCTTTTCATATATTGAATTCCTTTCTTCATTCTCTTCTGTACTCACTGTAGATACATCAGATTTACTTCATCAAGAACATATTCTATCAAGCATAACTTCATCAAGTAAGTTGTCATCATCTTCATCAAATGGGTTGCCATTTAAGGACAACACTCAGCACCATATTGCTAACAAACATCATATCACATCAGATTTACATCATTTACCAAGTCCATCAAGTCAAGAATAACTTCATCAGGTGGATTGCCATCAAGGACAACACATGCCAACAATCTCATGTCTTCATCTTCATTCGGTGGGTTGCCATCAAGGACAACACTCTGCATCATATTTCCAACAATATCCCCCTTTGGACTTGATGGCAACCACGATGGTGTTTGGTTACCACAACAGATAGGTACATTAAGAATACAATGACACCATGTCACTCTCTCCATTTTTGACACCATTCAAACACCATGTCACTCTCCCCCTTTGACATCAAGGGCAAAGGGTGGATCAAAACCAACATACTCTCCCCCTTTTCTCCTCATGTGGAAGAAGCGTTCTGTAGATCTGATATATACTGAAGTGACCAAGCTCCCCCTGAGTTCATGCTGAATCTTCAAACAAATTTTCCAATGGAGTACATGACTCTATGAATTTCCTATCACCAATGACTCATACTTACATCAAATATCCGACCAAGTGGTTTTACATATGAGACTCAACTACCCAACCAAGTGGGTTTACAAATTTGACTCAGCTACCCAACCAAGTGGGTTTACAAAATTTGACAAGTCCTTTACATGACTGAAATTTACAATTTTACATCATGGGTCTCAACATGACCTTTTCATCAAAATACAAATATGACTTTTCATAACCAACACCTAGAAAGTCCTCAAGAAAGAGAACATTTTTCAGAATCAACATAATGCCAACAATGCATTATACTCAGCAACGCTAATGCTCCCCCTGAATCTGTGCATCCAAGCATCCTTTTCATATGACCAGGGCTCCCCCTTATTTTGTGCATCCTGAACACTTTCACCAACAAATCATCAAGGCATCTTCATCAAAACATTAGAAACAGAATTATGAGAACTGGAACACCACCAGAGATACCAAACAGTATCAGAGATACCAAACAGCACTGCAGTTGTGCTGAAGAGAGCTGACTCCAAGAAAAAATTTGTCAGCAATCAGACATACGCGGTTTTTTGTGCATGAACTCGCGTATATACGCGACTGTGTTTCAGGAAACCCGCGTATCCACTACCATCTTCTATATTTTAACTAGATTTGATCCTCTGTGAGAAAAAGACAGTGTTCAGCTTCTTTCTGAGATATTTGAATGCTTCCCTGGACTACAAATATATAGAACAGTGTAGTTGTGTCTTCAAGCATCATCCAACGGTTATAGCATAAGCACATTAGTAACCAAGCCTTCAGATTCTTTGCAGCATCAATACAATCTTTCCAAGAGAGATTATCATACCAGAACAGCATCTTCAAATATGTTTCAATCATCCATGTGGTCCAATATTATCAGGATCTTCAAGATTTAACATGAAGTAACATATGTAGGCAAAAGATCTCAACCATAGTAACAAACTCTGCATGATCTATTCTTATTTCTGAATCAAACGACATCCAACTCATCCATGTGTGAGCACACAAGATACTTATCAGCAACCAAGGCTCAAAAACTTCATCATAATAAACCATGTACCAAGTCATCATCATTTGAGCATGAGTATCACAAAAACCAAAGAATAAGCAGTCATATTGCCAACAATGCAATCATTAGTATTCAACCTGCTGCTTCCCCTGAACCAGTGCTCCTCCTTAACTTGTGCAACCTGAGTACGTTCATCAGCAAGTCATCAGCAACAATCTCTGCATGATCTATCTTTATCTTTGAATTATAAGACTTTCATCTCAGCAACGAATACTCTTCATCAACAAGCAAACAGGACTCATCCATAATCTTCAACATATGAAACCAAGTATCATATCATCATTATTTAAAACTGAGAAACTAAGCTGATACTGAGTCATTAATACAGTTATTAACAATCAGACTGATACTCCCCCTGAACCTCTGCTCCAGATCTTCAGCTATCATATAAATTCTCTTATCATCAATGCATACGCGACTGTGTCTGCTGTAACTCGCGTGTATACATGACTTTTGTTAATAGAACCCGCGTATGGAAAGTGAAGCATAGAAAATTTTCACATTCATTCATCTCTCATAGACTTATGCTTCACATTTTGTCTTTCTTCATATCGGATATACGTCGGAGAAATACATATAACCGAGAATAATCAAATCAACCATGAGACATCATACATTGCTCCCCCTGACGACGATACATTACTAGATCTCTGCAAACTATATACAAACTACACATCATTCTGCATTCAATATATTCAATCGGAAAGTAAGCTACAACAGGATGACTGCGGTGGTCGCAGTTCCCTATGTTTGATCGGTCCCAATCTTTCAGTTGTTTTTGAACTTTCTATTTGTGTGCTGGAAGTTATCCAATTTCTCATATCGGTTCAACCTGCATTCTTTTTCTACATGTCCATACTTGTTACAAGAATAACATCTCATGTGTCTAGAGAAATAAGCATAAGAATCATAATGAGTATTTTTAATCTTCCTCCTTTTACAATCAACTGCTTTATGTCCATACTTGTTACATGAAAAACAATATCCCTTGAAGAAACCAGAGTACCTTTCTATGTAGGAACTGTTTGTTTGTGGCTGAAATGATCTGCTCCTGCAATTTGCTGCAACATGCCCATAATTATGACATTTAAAACATTCAACGTTCTTGAAAGAATTCCTTTGAGAATTCATGATTGTTGGTCGATCTTTTATTTCTTTCAACACTTCAGGTTTTGCATTGACATCCTCTGAATTTTTAGCACTTCCTTGTGAGCTAGATTCACCTTTAACAGTTTCATGGAAACCAAGACCAAGTTTGATAGCAGGAGACCTTTGATTACTTAGAATATTGTCCAAAGTGTTAGTACTATCTTGAAACCTCAAAATTTTAACCTTTTCTTCTAATTTACCTTTGATAATGTTTACCTCAACCTCCAAGGCTTGACATTGCTTTTTCATGCTTTCTTCTTTCCTTCTTCCATCTTCTACTTGATCCTTCAGATTTAGGATCTCTTCTTGAACAACCAATTTTCGTTTTCTTCACATGTTTGTTCTAGCTCTTCATTCTTCTTATTTGATTTTTCCAGATCTTCTTTGAGAGATATGATTTCTGCTTCAAGGCCTTCCTTTTCAAATGATTGTAGAGGTTCCTCATTTTTCTTACTTGATGGTTCTAGATCTGCTTGTAGAGAGATGATTGTAGCTTCAAGTCCTTCATTCTTCTTGCTTGATTTTTCAAGATCTGCTTCTAGTTCTTTAATTCGATTGGATGCATAAGTATGAAACCTTTGATACTTGTCCACCTGTCCATTCAACATTTCTATTTGATCTTTCATTTGAGAGGTCATCTCTTTGTAAATAAAATCTTTCGTATCAATTTCCTTTTGTTGTTCTTCAACTTTGATCTTGATAGCTTCCACAACTTTACTATCTTCACTATTGTTTACACAAAGAAGAGTATTACAAGTGGCCTTCTTCTTTTCCTTCTTTGCCATGAGTATTTGTAGAGTTTCGTCAGAAACTTCTGGATCCATACTGTCACTTTCACTATCATAATCTTTGCACATGCAGTTAAGTAAGAGACAAGAACAATGATTAATACCTGGTTCATCTACTTCAATTTTTGCTATACATGATTTCTGAGGTATCTTCTTGTTTCGAGTAGCCTTCTTCTTTTGCTTCTTAGCCATGAGCACTTTCAGATCTTGGTCAGAATCTTCTTCATCTTCATTGGACACTTCATCATCATCTTCTTTTGCATAATAACTCTTTCTCTTTTCAAATTGTTTCCCTTTACCATGTTTTTCTCTATAAGGACATTTAGCAGCATAGTGACCAACTTTTCCACACTCAAAACATTTGAAGGGAAGATTACCTTTGAATCTTCCAGTACCTAGTTGGAGCTTTCTCACGAAATTCGCTTCTTCTTCATCGGATATATAGCTGGATTCTTTGACAACTTCCTTTTCCTTTCCTTTTGTGGATGCCTTAAAAGCAGCTTCTCTTATTTGAGAAGGACCTCCTTGTCTCATTTCAAAAGCAGTCAGAGTACCATGTAATTGAACAATAGTAAGCGTTTGTAGATCTTGTCTTTCTTCAATAGCTGAAACTTTAGAGTCAAATTTTGAAGTCAAGGATCTTAAGACCTTTTCCACTAGAGTAGTATCAGTTATGGTTTCACCCAAATTTCTCATTCGATTTACAATATCATCCAGACGAAGAAAGAAACTAGCAACACTCTCATCACTATGCATCTTCAAATTTTCATATTCAATTCTAAGAGTTTGGAGTTTTTCACTTTTTACCTTTGTGTCTCCTTCATAGCTTAGAATGATTTTGTCCCATATTTCTTTTGCTGAATGTAGCTGCATCACTTTAGCAAATTCTGATTCAGACATGCTTCCCAATAAGACATTCACTGCTTTGGCATTGATTTCATGCTTCTTTCTTTCAGCTGCATCAGTAGGAATACTTGCCGGGTATTGATAACCTTCTTCCACGATTGCCCATACATCTGCACCAAGACTTTGCAGATATGCTTTTGTTCGTACCTTCCAGAATATCAGATTGCTTCCATTAAATAGAGGTGGCTTTATAGACATCACTCCTTCTTGACTTCCCATTGCGACGGATCTCCTTCAAGCGATCAAGCTTCTGCAGAAGGACCCGCTCTGATACCAATTTTTGGGAAAAATACTGAGAGGGGGGGGTGAATCAGTATTTACTGCATATTCAAAACTTTTTACTTTTTCTTAGCAACAAACCCATACGCTACTTTCCTGATACAGACTCACGTATATACGCGGATACCCTTTATGAAACTCGCGTATACACAGAGATCTAATTATGTCATTAATTCTTCACTTATATCATTCCATCATTCATTCATCGGATGTTTAATAAACAGTAAACATGTGCAGTAAGAACAGAATAAACCATCACACAAAGCATCACACATGAACACCAGGATTTTTAGGTGGAAACCCAAGTCGGGAGAAAACCACAGCTGCAGTTGCTCAGCCTTCAATATTTTATTATAGAGAAAACATCTTACAACATATGTGATGGCGCAGACTTGACCAGCACGCAGGCACCCACCTGCGCTCGTTTACCAGCCTCTCCTGGAAGGGAGCTCCAACCCCCTGACTCGTTTACCAGCCTCTCCTGGAAGGGAGCTACGACCCCCTGATCTCGTTTACTAGCCTCACCTGGAAGGGAGCTACAACCCCCTGACTGAAGGCTACAACCTTCAGCACCACCTTGGACCACGTTTCATCAATTTTCACACTGGATCCAACAACTTCAATAGAACAACACTTGCAGGCCACATTTCATCATATTTTCAGACTGGACCCTTTTCATACTTTTGAGCACAAACATACATCACCAACAGATACTTATCAACACAGATCAGATAGCAGAAACACAGCAGAACAGATCAGATATTTCATACCCCTTGCTTCAGCAAACCCTAGTTTGCATACACGCTTTCCCTTTACTGATGTCGCGTATATACGTGCTTTTGTTCACACAAAACAGCGTATACCTCAGTGTATATTTCATTGCGCATACGCGCTTTCTCTTCGGCGAAGCCGCGTATATACGCGCTTCCTCTGTGTCGAAGTAGCATATAGATCTTCAATCATTATAGAGCAGCATACTTCTTCAGATCAGATGTTCAGTTCAGATTTACCCTTTCACTTTAGACAAATGTTCGCCTCAATTCAGATCTAAGCCTTCCATAATCAGATCTAGTAGATACAAGTACATTTCAGATCTAGATTCCCTTCTTCATCATTAGTGCATCATCCATTCAGATTTATCTTCAAGTGTAACCCTTTCCATTCAGATCTACTTCAGAGAGAAGTATTCATTCAAGCTCAGACATCTTGCACCCACACTCATTATTTGCATAATGAATTTCTTCTCCTTATATAGGTTTATCCTTCTTCAATACCACGGGCCCCTTTTTCAATACCATGAGCCAAAACAATACCATGAGCCTTCAATACCACGGGCCCCTTTTTCAATACCATGAGCCAAAACAATACCATGAGCCTTCAATACCACGGGCCCCTTTTTCAATACCATGAGCCAAAATAATATTACTTCCGATGGAATTCCTGGACGGGGTCATTTAGACGAATCATAACCCAATACAATGGGTCAATACCATGGTGGTTACCCCTGGTTTTGCACTTTTTGAGTGCTTTTACCCATACGCGACTTGGCACGTTCTTTTCCGCGTGCATACGCGACTTCCCTTAGACAGATCTGTGTATGCCTTGAGACATACTCTTTTCATATATTGAATTCCTTTCTTCATTCTCTTCTGTACTCACTGTAGATACATCAGATTTACTTCATCAAGAACATATTCTATCAAGCATAACTTCATCAAGTAAGTTGCCATCATCTTCATCAAATGGGTTGCCTTTCGGGGACAACACTCAACATCATAATATCAACAAGCATCATATCACATCAGATTTACATCATTTACCAAGCCCATCAAGTCAAGAATAACTTCATCAGGTGGATTTCCATCAAGGACAACACATGTCAACAGTCGCATGTCTTCATCTTCATTCAGTGGGTTGCCATCAAGGACAACACTCTGCATCATATTTCCAACAATAAATTTCCACATCCATGTATTGACAGTATTTCAGTAGCAGTGCCTCCTATAAACTGCGCAGTCATAGCCTTGGGCATTCTTGTATAGTAGTGTTTTGTCATATTTTATGTACATGTTTCTTGAGGCTAATTTTTCCTATCTTGAGTAACTATTTCCTCAAGATCTTGTATCTATTTGCTGCTACAAGACTAATAAAATGGCCAGATGTCCTTCTTACATTTTCTGGAGTTGATGCAACACTGCTCTTTCATTATTATGTGCATGGATTGTTGTAGCTCCACTTTTTGAATATCTTAAGATATTCCCATTGGTGTAGATTTTCCCTATTTTGGGATATTACATAAGACCTCTGAATGAATTTGAATTGGCCTTTCCTTGACTGCGCAATCCTCATTAGCAAATCCAATGTGTGTGTGATGCAATCAATGCATCACTATACTCACAACAGATAGTCCATCTCACCTTTTCACCTATCTCTCCACTGGGTCTCCGCTAGAACTGACATGCACTGTAGTTAATTGTTGTATTTTTTCAGTTGATTAGTGAGTTATTATTTGTGAATTAATTAAATAATTAATTCACTCCACTCTCACTAGTGTATCATTCAGTGAGACTAGATACAACTAGATCAATTGATTTTAACTCCAATAAATGAGTTAAAATGAATAAAAACTCCATGAACTACTCTTCCAACTCTGTCATAACTTTTCCACTTCAGTTCTAATTGAGTCCTCCATGCATGAACCACCAGTCAACCCTAGGAATTGCGTAATTCCTTCAGCCCACTGATTTTCCAAATCTGTACACTAAAATAAAGTGCTCCAAGAGAATAAGTTGTTGTTTATTGTCGGATTATTATTAAGAGCTAATTATAATTGACATGCATCTATTTTTAGATCGACAATCTATAAATAGACTTTTCCCAATATTATAAAAGTAGAATTTCATCTATTTTTCCAACTTGACCAACCATCCACAAATAGCATCCTGCAACTTCTGAAATATGATCACCATGTCTAAAAATAGACTTGCACCTAAAAATAGCCTGCGAGCCCACTTAGTGAAGGTGAATTTTTTTCACTAAGCTCATCATCTTGTTGAATCTCGACACTCCCTCTCAACAAGATAGGGATTATCCTTCACCCCGATCCTGCCTCTATGGTATTCGAATTTTCTCCTGGTGAGCGCCTTCGTTAGAATATATGCATCCTGATCTTCCGTAGGAATGTACTGAAGCAACATGATCTTCTGTTGCACAAAATATCTGATATGTTGATACCGGATATCAAGATGTTTAGATCTATCATGAAACACAAGATTAATCGAGAGTTTAATGCAACTCTAATTATCACAATGTATCACTGTAGGATCTAAATGTGAACCGAACAAACCGACTAGGATCTTCCTCATCCAAATAGCCTCACATGTAGCTTGACTTGCTACCATGTATTCTGCTTCTACTGAAATGAGTGCCACAGATATTTGTTTTCTGTTGTACCAAGAAAATGTCGTAGATCCAATACTAAAAACCCCTCCTGATGTGCTATTTTTTTCTGTTGGGTTGCCTTCCCAATCTGCATCAGTGAAGCCATGCAACTTCACCTCATCTGTATGTATGTACCATAAGCCATACTCAGATGTGCCCCTGAGATACCTCAGGACATGCTTGTCTGCCTTCCAAAAGAGCTTGGTAGGCTTAACCATTGCTTGTGAAAGCTGGTTCACCGCATAGCATATGTCTGGTCTTGTATTAACTAAATACATGAGCAAACCCACCAACTGTCAATAAATAGTGGCATCCACTACCTCTGCCGATGTAGCATCCTCTTTCCTCCAATTTCCTGGAAGAGTAGTATTGATAGGCTTTCAGCCTTGCATGTGAAACTTCTCCAGTATCTCCCGGGCATACTTGCCTTGAGACATAAACAGTTCACCTTCCCGCTGCCATATTTCCAATCCAAAGAAATAATGGAGGCCCAAATCCTTCATCTAAAACACCTTTGCAAGATCTTCCTTTCATGAGTGTATCAACTGCTCATCACCCATTAGTATTAAATCATCAACATAAAGAACAATGATTAAAAGCTTATCCTCCACCACAATTTGATATAGGTTTGGATCTGCCTCACTCTTGGTGAAGCCAAGTCCAGTAAAATAGCTGTCGATCTGAGTGTACCAAGCCCGAGGTGCTTGTTTCAGCCCATGAGGTGCTCTTTTGAGTCTGCACACATGCGAATTGCTGCTGAAGAATTTGAATCCTTCAAGTTGCTCAATGTACACTTCTTCCTCAATGATCCCATTAAGGAACGCAGTCTTCACATTCATCTGATGAATGTGCCAACCCATCTACACTGAGAGAGCAAGGATGGTCCTTATGGAAGAATACCATGTGACAGGTGAAAAGGTTTCTTCATAATCAATCCCCTCGATCTGTGAGAAGCTCCGGGAAAAAAATCTTGCCTTATACTTCTCGACGCTCCCATCAGCAGCTTGCTTTACTTTGTAGATCCATCTTGATCCTACAAATGATTTACCCACCGGCCTTGGAAAAATCTCCCAAGCACTTTTTCTGACAATGGATTCATACTCCTCCACCATGTCATCTACCTATGTGGGCTCCTGCACTGCTTCTTTGAAATAATATAGCTCTTTCATGACACACTTGCTCATAAGATCCATGTATCGAGTAAATCGGGCAGGTGACTGTCTCTTTCTATGCTGTGATGTAGGGACTCCTACATTCTGTGTCACATTAAGCTTCAGTCTCTCAGCTTATGTGGTATGCTTTCTGCCTTGTCTGATGTTTGGTTCTGCATGAGTGGACTCCTCCACTCCATGAATCTCCTCTTGTGACTAATCCACATCTAGAGGCTCATCTTTGGGAACAAGAAGTTCCTCCTCTGCATGCAAGTGTAGCTCCCTCTCAAGTGACAACTTCATGGCTTTCACCTCATTTAATTTTATATCCATCACACCACAGTCATCCGACTGTCTAGAAAATACATACGATAATTATGGGGTGTTTCTGTGTACCCCACAAATATCCCAACTTCTACAGTCAACTCCAGCTTCCTCCTGGCATCCTTAGTCACATGAATGTAAACATATGAGCCAAAAATATTCAAATGAGAAATATCAGGCTTCTTACCAGTAAAAGCTTCTTCAGGTGTACTCATGCCAAGTACTCTATGAGGAAAACAGTTTTGTACATAAACCGCAGTGTTGCATGCTTCCACCCACAAGTGCATCGGTAGGCCCTAGTCATGCAGCACCCACAATTGTTATGTTCTTCCTCTCTGTGACCCCATTATGATGTGGGTTATGAGGTGCTATGAGTTCTCTTCGAATTCCTTCTTTGCTACAGAAGTCTTTGAATTCGCCCGAGATATATTCACCACCATTATCGCTCCATAGAGCCTTCACTTGCTTCCCCGAATCCTTCTCCACCAATGCTTTAAACTCATAGAACTTTGAGAATGTTTTTCTTTTCTTCTGCATGAAGAATATCTAGCATCTACGAGAATAGTCATCAACAAATATAACATAATACCTGTGTTTTTCTGTTGAAGCAATTGAGAAAGGTCCACACACGTCTGTGTGAATTCTCTCCAAGATCACCGAAGAACTTTTCTCCTTCTCATGAAAGGTGGTCTTCACAAACTTACCCATAGTACATCCCTTGCACTGATCTGACTGCACAAGAGTACCCTTGGGAAGTCCAGTAGAAATCTGCTGCAAAATCTTCAAGGCGCCATGGTGAAGATGGCCCAATCTCCTGTGCCATAATTCGCCCTCATCTCAACTCACCACTTCTTATGCTTTTCTCATCATTGTAGTGTAACCATCTACCTCCAGCTTGTAGAGATTCTTAACTCAAATCCCTATCTTCTTGGTTTGACCCATTGTTTTATGTCGAAGGAAGACTTTTCCCTCACTGAAAACAATGCCATAACCTTTGTCTTCTAACATTGCGACCAAGACCAAGTTCTTCTTCAGACCTAGAACATGCATAACATCTTTCAATAGAAATGGATTGTCTGACTCCCTCTCAAAGGTAATGGTCCCAATGCCGGTCACACTATATCGACCATCGTTGCCCATCTCTATATGCATTTGGAGATCCTTCTCCTCCAAGTCACTAAACAACTCCCTGTCTCCCGTCATATGGAAAGACACACCACTATCAAGATACCACACCAATCCCATTGCGCTTGAAACCAAGCATGTGATCAAAGAGAAATCAATTTCAAATTGTGAGGCTAAGGCCTCACCCGCTGCAGCTCCAGCAGCCTTCTTGTTCTTCTTCTTCTGTGGGCAGTTAGTGGCGAAATTCCCATGTTCATGACAGTGAAAACACTTCACTTTGGACAAATCCTGCTTCTTGCCTTTAGCCTCGGATTTTGAAGGGAATTTCTTCCCCTTCCATTTCCTTTCTTTGGCAGCCAAAGCAAAATTCTCTTCATCTTCATTATTCGATGAAGAGCCATCCCTGGTACTTCGCCTTATCTCCTCCTGCACAAGATCTGACCAAAGTCGCTCCCACCCTGGCAGTTTCTCCCGTCCATTGACAAAGTCTTTGTAGCTATGCCAACTCTTCGAAAGCCCAAGGAGAGCCAAGCTCACCAAGTCATCATCATCAACAGTAATCCCCACACTTCCCAATTCATCCCTACAGTGGAAAAACTTCGTGAGATATTTCGGAATACTGTCGCCCTTCTCCATTTTTATTTTTCTGAGCTTATCTTTTAGCACTAATTTCCTCTGGTTATTGCTGCTTTGGAACAAATCTGTTAAAGTCTTCCACATTGAAAATGGATTGGATTTAATGTGAAGGCTTGACACAATATGGTCCTTCACACCTTCCAACAGAATTATTCTTGTCTTTTCTACCTTCTTTTGCCATGCATCAAATAATGCATCATCGCTAGAACTCGGCTTAGGAACATCGCTATCGATGAACTCCTTCAGTCCATTATCCTCCAGCACCGCCTCCATCTTATCCTTCCAGGCTATGTAATTCGAGCTTCCCTCAAGGGAATACTCCAATTGCAACCCATTGAAATACATTTCAATGCATACTCAACTGTCACACCAAGAATTTTCTACAGCAAATTCGAATTGTCCACCAGCACAAAATCAGCAATTCTTCACAATTGCAATCTTCAAGAATTAACACTACTCTAATACCATGTAGAAATTATATAAAATATGCATTATATATCCTGATTATCCTAATCTAACAAAATTTATGTTATTTATAAATACAGAATCCTTCCACTGTTAATCTTTTGCGGAAATTTAAACTCAATTGCAAACACATGAAGCAATAAAAACAATCGCACATAACATAGTTGTTTAACGGGAAAGCCTGAAGCTGAAAACCCCAACTATCATATATTATGTATCATGGAGATCATGTAACAATCTCATACAAATCTTAGTACATCAAGCTCTTAGTACAATACAATCATCACACACTAACAAGAATAAATCTGCAAATCCTTGCACTGATTTCTTGCCACTTGATAGCCTGCCTCCACTGCGCAATCTCTGCTAGAGAAGACCTCTGAATGAATTCGAATTGGCCTTGCCTTTACTATGCAATCCTCATTGGAAACTCCAATGTGTGTGTGATGCAATCAATGCATCCCTATAGTCACAAAATATAGTCCATCTCACCCTTTCACCTATCTCTCCACTGGGTCTCCACTGGAACTGACATGCACTGTAATTAACTATTTTATTTGTTT
This sequence comes from Pinus albicaulis, assembly GCA_034641835.2. Taxonomy (NCBI): domain Eukaryota; kingdom Viridiplantae; phylum Streptophyta; class Pinopsida; order Pinales; family Pinaceae; genus Pinus; species Pinus albicaulis. The sequence goes on from CM076572.1 coordinate 106,910,142, forward strand.
AGTTGATTAGTGAGTTATTATTTGTGAATTAATTCACTCCACTCTCACTAGTGTATCATTTAGTGAGACTAGATACAACTAGCTCAACTGAGTTTAACTCCAATAACTAAGTTAAACTGAATAACAACTCCATGAACTACTCTTCCAACTCTGTCATAACTTTGCCACTTCAGTTCTAACTGAGTCCTCCATGCATGAACCACCAATCAACACTACGAATTGCGTAATTCCCTCAGCCCACTGATTTTCCAAATCTGTATACTGAAATAAAGTGCTCCAAGAGAATAAGTTGTTGTTTATTGTCGGATTATTATTAAGAGCTAATAATAACCGACATGCATCTATTTTTAGATCGACAATCTATAAATAGACTTCGCCCAATATTCCAAAAATAGAATTTCACCTATTTTTCCAACTTGACCAACCATCCACAAATAGCATCCTACAACTTCTGAAATATTGTTATAGCATCATTTTTCACCCTCAGGTGATTCATGATTGTCTTTATGGCTTTGGGCACCCATTCCTATAGACTTGAACAAATTCACTAAAAAACAGTGTTAAAATTCCCATACGCGGGTATGCCCAGAATTTTCCGCGTGTATACGCGAGTCCGCATGTACTTTTCCACGTATGCCATTAAAACCATTAAAAAAATGTATAAATTCCCTATTTTCGGACTGGGTTGATGGTTACTCCAGTAGTTCAACCACCCCAGTACGTGGCCAACTTTTTCCAACTGACTGAAACTACTTTGAGGGAGTATAAAAGCCCCTCATGTGCATGGGCTAAGGGAGAGAGAAATTTTATAGACAATATACTCTGTTGGAATCCCAATTCAAGTCTGATTCCCCGTGCCTCCTGCACTTTCCCAGATTTATACAGGAAACCCTTGTTTCTTGGAGATGTTCATCCATTTATATGCCATCTCGAGTGCACAAGTCTTGAAAGTTTCTTAGCGAGGCAAGGGCGGGACGAATCCGGACGACGGTCTGCTCAAAGATCATGGAAGGATTCAGGTGATCTCTCCACTCTTTACTTCTGTACATGCTGTTCATAATAATGAAGAACCATCTTGTTCCTGAACTTCTGTGTTAGTATCTATTTGTATATGTGGAAAGATTGATTATTAAGCAGTTATTATCGTTTATATCATATTTCACATGGATTACACTAACGTTTAGGAGAAATATATGATGTACAACTAGGTTTCCGTGCATGTTCTTTCTTGTTTTCCAGGTTCAAGGAGGAAGAAAGGTTGCTGGGAGTTTGAACCCCGCGGGATCTACATCGAACGTAGGACTACGGGTGAGTTCTGCTATTGTTGTTATATAGTTTTTTTCACTCAAGTATGGTTGTGTGTGAGTCCTTCTGAATGGCATGCCCTGCTCTGTGGATGTTTTGACCCAACAAACCTCTAGGGTGATTTTCCCCGAAATAGAACTGGCAACTCCACTGGGGATCGCATTCTTGTGATTCCCCTGTTGGGTGGTTTCAGCTGTTTGATAGGTTTCCAACAGTTTTAACTTTTATTTCCAGTCCAGTTAACTCTTTCTCAGTCAGACTGAAGCCCTGGTTCCTCATCCAGGCTTGATCTTTTTTATTTTTTATTATTTACCTTTTTATACGCGGGTTTTTCTGTACACAGACGTGTATACACGCATTTTTTGTTAAAGGGAGCCGCGTATACGCGGGTTTCCTTTAGCACAGTCGCGTATGCACGCTTGTTTAAAAACTGTCAAGTAGCGTATACCTGGGTAGATTTTGAAATTTTAGATTTCTTGGCTTTTTAGTCCTGTCTTCCTGTGGAGACCTGTTCCTGCAGTGTCTTTGTGTCTTCTGTATTGTGTAGAAAGTGGTCTTTGGTCTTTTCTCTCTCTTGTTTGGTTGAAAACTAGCTTATTCGGCGAATCTTGTTTCTTGTGCTGGCATTTCTGGTTCGAGTACCAAGATCTCTTCCTGGGGATTCTTGGTTGTTCTTCTTTATCAAAACAGAGAGCTCCTGCTCATTTACTCTTTCCTACCTTTGTGTCTTGCTTTGCACTTCGATTTTTTCCCATTTCTTGGTTGGTTTTCTTGAGTTCAGTCGACTAGGTCTTGTTGCAATTTTTGAAGAGTCTTTCTTGGTTCTTTGAAGTTTTTGTTTGCTGCAAGGTTGTACTATTCTTCTAGGCTGAGTGACTGAGTTTCTTGTCTTCTTTTGCTCATATAAATCTTGCTACTAGTTAGCCCTATAAGATTTGGAGCGTTTTTGAAGTTTTTGCTTGAAATTCAGTGTTGTTTGGCTTGGAATTTGATAGTTTTTCTTGGTCTTTTCGAACTCTTCTTTTATAAAACTCAAAAGCTCAAAAAACATTTTTCTTTGTTGTTTGCTTTTGTTTTTGCATTTTTTTTCGTTTCATTATATCTTTTGAAGCTTTGTTGAGATTTCTTGCCTTTGGATTTTGACTTGATTTTGGAAAGGAATTGTCATTGATTTCTTCCTCTTGTTTTCAAGCAATTTTGGTGTCTTTATATTAAGAGTTCCTGGTTTTGGGAACTAGCTTTCTGGACAACTAAAAAGAGATAAAACTGAAGGATCTTTGGGAAATTTCTCTCTGCTTTAGGAGATTTTTCATCTTAGAATTTGCATGCTTTTAGTGATTTGCATCAGGTGCACTTAAGCATTTAGTCATTTTCATAGTTTTTGCGAGTGTGAGTTTGTTATCTGAAAAGAAAAATAAAATTTTTCAATATCGTAGAACCTGTGTAGAAGTTGCTTTTCATCGAAAGACAATAACTGCATTTGCATGTAGTTTGGTTTTTATTAATTTCTTTTCTGTGTCAAAACACCATAAGTTTCATTTCCGTATCCCTTTGACTTAACATAACAGCCGATTAAAATAAGCGATATAATTTAAAATCAACTATCAAGTTTTCTAAGTGTCATACACCAACTAGCTAGGTTGTAGGGCCTTGGATTAGGCGAGTGGAGAGTTAACTCTCCAAGGCCGCTCAAACAAAACATATAAGTTGATTAATTGAGCGAAATCCAACTCTGTTAGGTGGATCGGGAAAGCTCTCCTCTAGAGAGTCAAGCGCGAGGGGAAGTGAAGGCTGAGAAGAGAGATACCCCCTCTCTGATTTGCTGAATCTGACCTCAAGACCGTTTCGCCCGGCTTCTGACATGGATTGGTGCCCATAGTTGCCACTCCTAGGTTCCACATAGGTGACTGCAGGGGGGAATACCCGTGGTACCTGAGGCAGACGTCGCATCACTTTCAACAGTACTTCTGGGGGGTGCCTTTGCGAAGCTTGGGTACTTGAGCCGGCAAAGGCTGTCGTTAGGAGGTCGGCATAACTATTTATGTTACCTTTTCTAGTAGGCCTGGGTCGTAATTATCCCAGACTAATTTCAGGAGGTCCTATATTTCGCTTTCTTGTATTTTGGTGTCCGGTCCTCATCACCCGGAGCGGAAATACCTGAAGGTTGTTTGCTTGATTGTATCTCAGGGATTATTTTTTGTAGTGAGTGCTATTTGCTCCTAGCTTGCCTAGCTTTATACTTTTTGAGTCTAATTCAAATCTGTTAAAGTGGCTGATCAAGCGCCTCGTCGATCGAGGAGAATTCGGGGGTTATCTCTCGAGAGTCCAGAGCCTTCTTCAAGAAGGCGTAGGAGTGATTTAGCAGGTGGTTACCACCCTGTGGCGTCTGACGCAGTGGAGAGAGATCCTCCACAAGGGTCTGAAGGTTTCACGGCTGATTCTGGTATTAGTTCCGAGAGGAGCGCTCCGCTCACCTCACGAGTATTATTTCCGTAGGAAGAAGAAGTACAGGTAGAGGAAGTGTCTGAACCCTCAGAGTCACTTCCATCTCCTCTTCCTCCTGATTATCCGTTCGTTGTTGAATACATCGGACCTGAGTCAGAGAGACTGGAAGATCCTCCTTATTATACATACCTTTCGATGGCCACGACTGGGAACGTGGCTTCTGCTGTGAGTGCTGCAGGCATTCAGACTCCTGCTTCTGTTGAAGGAGGGGGCACTATTGCTATATCTTCGATTGCTTCTAGTGCTGCTGTGTTTGGCTCTGTTTTCACCCAAGCACATGCTTCTCAATCTGGTCCCTTCTGTTTTGGAATGCCCACTAGTGGGATTCCTTCTTTTTCCTTTTCCGCTGCTGCAGCTAGATCTACACCCATGTCTTCCATGGCTAGTGGATCAAATTCTTTTCAAGGGTTCCCCTTCGAAACTGGACATATTCCTAGTTCGAATCCTTCTTTAGGTTCCTTTCCGTTTACTTCTCAGACCCAGAGTTTCAACCCTTGGTCTGGAGGTCAGAGTTCGACTACTTTTACAGGTTGGAACCCTGTATTCACTACAGCGGGGGCAGGGAATCAGTTTTACGCTGGTCACCAAGGGAATGCTTCTTTCCCTTCATCGAGTGCTTATCAGACTTTTTCCCCTCTATCTAATGCCTGGAACCCCTATCAGGGGCTTTCCTCTTCATTTAATACTTCGGGCGGGGGAACTGGTCCGGTCTTTGGTAACTTGGCGTGGGAAGGAGGTTCTTCTCCTTTTGATACGAGTTCTTTCTGGCAACCTGGTGCCTCATCAAATCCAGGGTATTCTTTTTAGAATGTTGGGAATTCATCCTATCAAGGATGGAATCCTCAGGCTCCGCCTTATTTACCTTTTCTGGCAACGTTAAACTTGCCAGATCTGTCGAAATTGACGAATGATCCGATTCGGTACAGTCCGAGGTGGCCTTCGGTCCCGACCAAACTACCTTCAGACATTCCAAAGTTTGAAGGGAAGAATGAAGAGGATCCGGCCGACCACATCACCACTTTCCATTTATGGTGTTCTTCTAACTCCCTGATCGACGATTCGATTAGGTTGAGATTGTTTCAACGCACCCTAACTGGAAACGCTGCCAAATGGTATATTGAGCTAACTGGGGGCAGTTTCGCTACATTTGGAGAACTAGCTGTTACATTTCTGAACCATTTTCAGTTGCCTGTCTGATATGATGCTGGGACTGAACTCCTAGCTAATTTTAAGCAGGACGACGCAACCCACATTTCTGATCACATTCAGGAATGGAGGAGAAGGAAGAGGCTTATTAAAGCTCATATTCCAGGAGAATTCCTTTTGGAATGGTTTCTGAAATCTCTGCAGTCAGACATTTCTAAAGATGTATCCCTGTCTGGGGTATTTTCTGAGGAAAAAGCTATTTTTAGGGCCCAGCAGTTGGAACTGATATATTCTCAGTCCGGGGTCCTCCATAAATATTTTCCCAATGCTCCTCGCTCCAAATTAGATTTATCAAAAACTAAGTCTGGTCCTCATGGTGATGGAATTATCGGGTCGATCAATAGTGGTGCAGCTAACCTGCTTACTCAGTTATAGCAGTTGTCTATACAATCTGCTCCTTCTGGTCAGGCTATGCCTGCTGAGTCATCGCCTTCCCAATCTTTGTCGATAAATGTTGTCCAAGCTTCTGATCCCAAAGGAAATCAACAATCCGAAGGGAAGAAGAAGGGACAAAATAATAAGAAAAAGGGCAAGAATGGGAAGGGTAATGCGAATAAAACCAACGAGCATGTTGGTGAGGGTCCAAAGGATAAAAAGAAAGTGAAGTTTCCATGCAAGTTATGTACTGGAGACCATCTTACACACCTTTGCCCTAAAATTCAGGATGTGCAGCGCTTGTTAGCTCAGCAGGGTTCTTCTAGTTCCCAGGCTGTGTTGACAAACCCTTTTCCCCAAGGGCAACAACTAGTTGTTGGCGCGAATAAAAATCCTAGGGCTTCCTCTGGGGGCACCCAGGAAGGGGAAATTCCATCGAACATATTCATGATGAGTGCTCACGTGGATGTCGCTATGAGATCCCGTGATTATGGCGAAGAAGATTCTTCGAAAGCTAAGGATACTCCTGATGCTACTGAGCCGCTTCACATTACAAGGCCTACTATTGAGTCTATGCCTCGGATGCCCAAAGCATCTACTAAGCGTTCGACGATTAATCCAAATGCTAGGGCTGCCCAGAGCTACTCTATTGTGGAAGATCTGGCGCAGAGTCCTTGTGCTATGTCGGCTTTAGAGGTGCCCCAGTCCTGTCCGGCTCAGCGCAGTGCTTTGCTCACTGCCATTGGGGCTATTGATCCGAAAAATTCACTTCTGATTACTTTTGATATGTCTAATTTTAAGAAGAGACTCCCCCATCATATGGATTTTCATATTAAATCATCGTACCGGAAGTGCAACATCTTTCGGACGGTCGTTGATGAGGGTGCTTCCACATGCGTGATGTCTCTCACATGTTGGAAGACGATTGGATCTCCCAAAGCTGTTCCATCTACCACTCTTCTCGATCGCAGTTGATGGTCATTCTCATTGCACCGTATGTATTGTCCCAGCCTTCACCTATCTCGTGTTGGGGGAAAATCCCTCTAGAGGTTAGAGGTAGTGGATGCAAGCTTGGACTACAACCTTCACAGGAAATGGATTTAGAAGAGATGGATCTCCATTGCATCCACATTATTTTTCGGGATTATTTGTTTCCCTCACGAAGGAGGATTGTTACAGAGGGGTCTCAACCTGAGACTGTCCTCCGTAGACCCGAATGCGTCTCATCGACTCATCTCGTCTGTGTTGATAACACTAAGGCGCCTATTGAGAATTTAGGTTGTAGTGGGACTCTTCCCTAGCGGGCACTCATCATCCTCTCCCACGTGCATATAAATGCAATTTCATCCTCCAAGGCTCCTCTTCGAAGAGAGTTCTTCAGAACTCATTCTTTTTCGGACCCTTGGACCTTTCCTTCCCCTACCGCCACATTAGCGGAAGGTCAAGTGGGTGGAATGGCATTTCCGATGTCTGCAGCTGAGATTGCTTATCAGTCTATTAAGCTGACTCTCGTTGTATCCAAATTCAGCCCTCTTTCACCGTAAGAGTTTGATGGAGATGTAGTCTCATGACATCAGGTTCTTCTTATTTTCTTCGGGTCAGATTGCCTTGGGTACCACTCTTCCATCTCGAAGAGGCCATCCCGGGAAGCTATGACCGGCAGCAGATATCTGTGGATGACTTAACATCGGTCTTACTTTTTACCTGATTTGAGCGAAGTTGAAACAAGTTTTCCAAGTCCTCAGTCTCCTGGTCATGTTCACCCAGTCTTGAACCCTTTAGCACCAACACAGGTTTTTGCTGAAGGGAACATGGCTGTGATTTCTCCTACTATCTCGGTGAACATTTCCAGGGATCCCAATATTATTGAGAATGTCTTCATCGGATCTGAATGTTCCCGTGAAGAGATTCATATTTACACCGAGCTCTTTAAAGAGTATAGGGATGTATTTGCTTGGTCTTATGAGGAAATTCCTGGTATAGATCCATCTATTGTCCAGCATGAGATCAAGACTTACGAAAACACTAAGCCTGTGAGGCAAAAACTTCGTCCGGTCAATCCTAGGAAAGCAGCAGCTATCAAAGCTGAGGTGGAGAAGCTGCTTAAGGTGGGATTCATTTTCCCTGTTCCTTTGACTGAATGGGTTTCAAACCTTGTTCCCGTAGATAAAAAATAAGGAACGATTCGAGTTTGCATTGATTTCAGAGACCTTAATAAAGCATGTCCTAAAGATAATTACCCCACACCATTTATTGATCATATCATTGAAGAGTGTGTCGGTAATGAGATTTTCTCCTTCATGGACGGTTTCTTCAGATATAATCAGATTACTATCCGTCCTGAAGATCAGCATAAGACTGCCTTTATTTGTCCCTGGGGTACTTTTGCATACAAGAAGATGCCTTTTGGTCTTAAAAATGTTGGGGCTACGTTTCAGCGGGCCATGTCATATGCCTTCCACGACATCAAAAATATTATCGAGGCATATTTGGATGATTTAGCTGCTCATTCTCGAAAGAGGATGGATCATCCTGCTCACCTCCGTCAAATATTTTAACGATGTCGTTTCTATAAGATTAGGTTGAATCTGAACAAGTGGGTTTTCGCGGTTACATCCGGTCGGTTATTGGGATTCATTGTGTCTAGGGAAGGGATTAGGGTAGATCCCTTCAAGGTTGAGGCAATACTTCGGTTGCCTCCCCCGTCCTCTATTCGTCAACTTCAAAGTCTACAAGGAAAGTCTAATTTTCTTCGAAGATTTATCGTAAATTATGCTGAAGTTACCAAGGGATTTATGAGATTGTTGAAGAAGGGAGTTCCATTTCTTTGGGATGACTTCGCTCAACGCTCATTCGATGCTTTGAAAAAAGCATTGACCTCTGCTCCCTTATTGAGTCCACCTGATTCTAGCAGGGATTTCCTTTTGTATCTGGCAGCAGCAGAATCTACCATTGGTATGGTTCTGGTTCAGGAGGATGGTGCTCTTGCAGAGCATGTTATTTACTATCTTAGTCGAGGATTGGTAGGACCTGAACTCCGGTACACTCCGATAGAAAAGTTAGCTTTAGCAGCAGTTCATGTTGTGCAGCGACTCCGGCATTATATTATTCTACGAAAAACTTATGTTTTGGCAGTAGCCAATCCATTTCAGTTTGTCCTCAGTAGGCGAGTGATTGGGGGCAAATACAATAGATGGATTGTGATTTTGCAGGAATTTGATCTTGAGTTTATGTCTGCCAAGTCCAAGAAATCATTGGTTTTCGCAGAATTGATCTCCGAGTTGCCCTGTGGGGAAGAAATGATCTATGATGAATCCTTCCCGAATGAACATTTGTTTCTTATCTCTTCACAAGATCCTTGGTATGGAGATATCATTGTGTATCTTCAGACTGCGAAGTTTCCCTCTACTTTTTCGAAAGATGAGCGTCGTAAGTTGCGTCACTTGGCTAAGAATTACTTGATTATTGGTGATGCTTTATACCGTCGAGGGGTTGATTCAATCCTGAGACGCTGCTTAACTCTCGAAGAAGCTGAGGCTGTGCTGAATTATTCCGACAGTGGAGCTTGTGGTGGTCATTTAACTGGGCTTGCTGCAGCCCAAAAGATTTTGCGTGCTGGGTACTTTTGGCCTTCGATTTTCAAAGATTGTATGGATTCGGTCAAAAAGTGTCATCCATGTCAAGTCTATACTCGAAAAATGCGTGCTCATCCAGCTCCGCTTTTTCCAGTCATTACTGTCGGTCCCTTTACAAAGTGGGGTATTGATTATACTACTTGTAACCCGCCTTCGGCTAAAGGTCACAAGTACATTATTGCAGCAATAGACTACTTTACGAAGTGGGTCGAGGCTATGCCTACTTTTGGGAATGATGGTGAGACTGCAGCTCTTTTTCTTTTCAACCAGGTTATTGCTCGTTTTGGTATTCCTAGAGAGATTGTCACTGATCATGGCAGTCATTTTCAGAATAGCATTATGGCTGAGTTGGCTCTCAAATTGGGTTTCCGGCAGGAGCATTCATCTTCGTATTATCCTCAAGCCAATGGGCAAGTGGAAGCCGTGAATAAATCCTCGAAGACAATTCTTCAAAGGACAATTGATAAAGCTAGATCCAACTGGAATATTATGCTATATCCTGCACTTTGGGCATACAGGACATCAGTGAAAACTGCAACTGGCTTTACTCCTTTTCAACTAGTGCACGGGTTGGAATCTGTATTTCCCATTGAATGCGAGATTCCTTCTCTTAAATTAGTTGTTGAACTTCTTCCTGACACTTCTAGTCTTGAATAACGGCTTCTTCATCTGGAACATCTCGATAAGCAGCGTCGGGATGCCGCCACGATGAATGAAGCACATAAAAATCGAGTTAAAGCTCAGTACGATAAGGCGGTCAAACCTAAGGTTTTTTCAGAAGGTGACCTTGTTTTGGTCTATGCCCAAGAAAAAGATGCCCTGGGGGCAGGAAAGTTTAAGTCTATGTGGTATGGCCCCTTCATCGTTAAAAAAGTCCTTAAAAAAGGAGCATATACCTTGGTTGATTTTGAAGGGAACGAGTTGTCGAAGCCTAGAAATGGGCTCTATTTGAAGAAGTATTATGCCTAGGCTTCGGCCTGGCATATTGCTTTTGTATATAGTAGTTTTTGCTTTGTACATATCTGGTTGATTTTCAATCTTTGATGGGATGGTGATTTTTTTGATCTGCTTTGGCAGGTTGTGTCGGATGTCATGAGTCATTTTGGTTCGCCGATGGTGCTAGTAGACACACCCGGAACTTAGCTTCCGCGGCTTGGGTACTTCATTATCCATCCGGTCAGCTATTAGTATCAAGAGGCGTCTGCATTGGTCCTGCTTCCAATAACATAGCAGAATACACTGCAGTTGTTTATCTACTCTCGGAGGAAATATCTTTGGGTGTTGGTTCGTTGGTAGTTTTCTTGGACTCTCAGCTGGTGGTGTCGCAGTTGAACAATACTTATCAGGTTCGAGATCCATTTTTACTCCAATTGTTCTTGAGGGTACGTTTGTTACAGAGATCATTTAAATTTTTAACTTTCATTCATATTCCTCGAGCTGAAAATTGGATGGTAGACTCATTAGCTAATCAAGCACTGGATTGGCATATTAATCATTCCATACAATAAAATTTAATCATCAAATTAAATTTAAGTATGGTTGTGTGTGAGTCCTTCTGAATGGCAGGCCCTGGTCTGTGGAGGTTTTGACCCAACAAACCTCTAGGGTGATTTTCCCCGAAACAAATATGATCACCATGTCTAAAAATAGACATAGTCTAAAAATAGACTTGCACCTAAAAATAGCTTGCAGGTCCACTTAGTGAAGGTGATTGTTTTTCGCTAAGCTCATCATCTTGTTGAATCTCAATAGCTAAAAAAGAAAGGTGGGCTTGTTGTGATGAACAAATCTATCAACTTCTTATGGTTCCAATTCCTTCATTTACGTTCCTGATGATTTGATTTGACGGGTGATTCTTTTGACACCATTATTTTAAAGCTTTTGGAGAATTTTCTTGTACATCCTACCGATCATTTCTTATTTCTTCTTGGTTCATTGTTTTTTCCTTAGTTGATTGGTCTTGTTCTGGAGCTTCTTCTTCTTCATTCATATATTCTCCCTCAAATCCCTCAGATTTGATTGAAGGGACAATCTCATCTTCTTCCTTTGTAACATAATATTCATCAAAAGTAACATTTATGCTTTCCACTATTTGTTTTCGCCTTAGATTTTAGCATCTATAAGCCTTCCTTTTCCATTAATAACCAACGAAAATACCTTCATCAACACAGGAATAAAAATTTCCAAATTTGCTATCTTCTTTTTTGATGTAGCATTTGCTTCCAGATATTTTGAATTATTTGACATTAGCTGGTCTTCCTTTCCATAATTCGTATGGAGTCATGTTACAATTTTTCCTTATCAAACCTCTGTTTATAATGAATACATCTGTATCGATTTCTTGAACCTATTTTTCATCCATG